>PTEX01000027.1:4031136-4067921 GCA_003342815.1 Eudromia elegans | reverse complement strand
CCCTCCTTCCCCCCGCCGCCTTCCCGGGATTTTCTCTCCTCCTGGAGATTATCCGATTTCCCGGCCCTCCCTCCCGGGATCCTCCGCCCCCCCTGCACTYCTCCGGGGGGATTATCCCCCCTGGCTGCAGGATTATTTGCCCGCCCCCCTCCCGGCCGTGTCCCTCGCTTCGCCGGGATTATCTGCTCCCCTTAGGGATGATTCCTCCTCTCCTGATCTCTGCCCTGGCATTTTCTCTGCTTTYTTATTCTTATTTTTTTTATTTATTTAATTTTCCTCCCGAGGAAGTCATCCCTCCCCTTCCGTCTTCCTCCGATCTCGGGAAAGAGAGGGAGGAAAAAAATAATTGAAATGTGGTTGTGAAGGGGTGGGCAGGAGTTTGCAACGGTGCGGTGCCCTCGTCGTGGGGCTCGGGGTGCCCGTGCGGATGGGGCGCTGGGCTCGACCGGCTCACGCTGCTCCATGCAGGGCAGAGGCAATTCCCGCCTCTAGGCTGCTGGAGATCCCTGTGGAGGTGCGGGTGAACCTGCGTGACACCGTGTGACACACACACACACACACACACACACACACACACACACTCAGAGGAACGCGTGTGTGGCTGCGTGGGGAATGTCAGCCCCTTACGCAAACTGCATTGGCAGGGTGCGGGGGGAAGCAACCACCACTAAGCTCCTGTCTTGTAGCAGAGAAATGTGCAGCATACAGTAGTGACACTGAAATATAGGTGGGTACATGGATGACATTGCTGCTGTCCGGGTGTCAGGGAGACTTGCAGAGCATCCGTCTTGCTTTCAAACTGGTTGCCTTATGCTCTTTTTCCCTAGTGAGGAAGAGGAAGAAGAAGGCAGGTATCTTCTGCTTATGCTCTGAGGTGTCTCAGTGTATCAACATGATGGCAGAGGAAAAAATGAATTTGCTCCTAAGGAGGATAGATAGGGTTTATCCCATGTATTTGGCTCCTATGTGGATTAGCCCGTTCTCTCCCTGTTACTCCCAGCCGTATTGCACATGGGATTGCTGGAAGAGAGCTGCAGAGACCAGCTTGCGGCACAGGGCCCAGGATTACATCCATTAAACTTCTCCTGACTTGGCTTTGGGAGGAGGAGGGGCTGTGAGAAATTGTGGAGAGACTGGGCGGCTATAAATAGACGTCAGACTAGAGGAGGCTTTGAACAAATCTTAGCATGCTGCTGCTGAACAGATAGTGTCTGTTAAACGGGTTGAGTTGTCGGTAGCATCATAATGTTGCCTTTTATTTCTGCCGTGGTGGTTGCCTTTTAACACTTCGCCATGTGACTGGACCGTGCAACATCTGTTACAGAATCCTTCTTGAGAAGGCAGCAGAGAAAATTCTCATTAAAATAGCGTGCTGATAGTTGGAGGCTCCGTTGAGATAATTTTATGTGATTTTTTTTTTTTTCTTTTCTCCTTTCTCGAAATATTTGGAATTGAGGATCTCGCTTGCGTTATTTTGTTCTCTGAGTCCAGGTGTTGCACTATATAGATTTCCTGGGATCGGTATCTCTCTGAAAAATCTACACTACTGAGGCATGGGGTCATCGTAAGGCAGGTATCTTTGCTTTCATTTTCCTTGTCTTTTCTAGATGAGAGGCTGTCTTTTCATTGAGCTTTGAGCATGTGAATGAATGATTGTGTGTGTGTTCAGGGCACTTGCATTTACTTCAGATCCTGCAGCTCACTGCTGTTTCAACCTACCTTGTCAAAAACTATTTAATATGGAAAATATTGACAAATATACTAAAGCAGATTTTTTTGAACCGTGTCTTTTCTGCCACTCTATTAGTAGGCTAACTGTGCATACCAAAAATCTCCAAAATGATTGAAAAGCTGTTGTGGCATATGTGAATTGGACCTTTCCTGAACTGCCTCTTGTTGCCTTTTTGTTTAATAAATAATGGAAGCTATTAACTTAAATCATGGCTTAGTCACATATGTTTTTCATTTCTTTTTTTTTTTCAGAGAAAAAGAATGAAGTAGTGAAAACAGGCTTAGCTGATACGAAAGTGTCTTAAGCTAAAGAAAGGATGAATCTCGAGGAGCTTTTTTTTTGTTTTTGGATGTTTCTTACTAAAAGCATGACATTTTTAATGAGACTTTTTTTTTTCCTCTTAAATTACTGTACATGCAAATCTCAGCAGAAAGGAGCAGAAATCTAGACAATACAATATGCTACTTTTGGCATTTTTAACTGATGCTTAATCCTAGTAAAAGCAGGAAAGTCAGGAGTCTGACCAAATAATTTGGCAGCTTTTTTCTGAGCTGTTAAGGATGTGATCTGAGCATTGTCCTGAAACATCCAGATTCTGCAGTCAGGATTGAGCTCCGACTTGATACTGGATCCTAGAGTTGCGTATTTTTTAAACTGCTTGTATAAATAAGGGCTGATGATCTGGAGAAAACATTAGAGTATCATTATGGCAGACCAGAGAGCCTTTTACTACAGTTACTCAATCCCTGCATCGTACATTTTTTACAAATAAGCATATTTAATAGAAGTATGTGCACCTTTAATGCAATTTTAACCCAGTTTGGTGTCCTGCTTTAGACGCCGTAGTTGTAAACGGTCTGAAGTTTTATCCCAGGCCCCTTTATTCTCCTTATATCTCCCTTGTGAGTGCTCCTTGATACATTATGCAGGACTCTGATCTGTAAATCCGCAAATCATTTCTTACGCTATAGAAGACAGTGGGGGAGGGCTCTCTGCTTCAGGGAAAAGTGTGCCGTTGGGTTTGTGATAATGTCTGTGGTAGTACCTGATGTGTTCCGGTCGGTCTTCATTTAGACATCTACCCTACGCTAAAACTTCAAAGAATAAAAATTTAATGTAAGTTTAAGTGATACGCCCTTTTGGGTCCTGTGTTTAAAATAAAAAGTGACTTGTCCTGGTTTGGTGGCTGAGGCAGTGAAAAGAAAGGATATTTGCCTAAGGAGGAGATACCATGTTCTGTGTGGTTCTATAAACCAGCTGCTGAGAACAACTGAATGGGTAGACAGAGCAGACGGAGTTGGAACAGTTTGTGTGGAAGTGTGAAGAAGGGAATGATTGCAGGGTAAAGAACGAGGCTGTTAGGGCAACCTGGCTATAGGGTCTGCCCCAGTGGAAATTTATAAAGGCTTTGGGGGAAAGTGTGAGTTTAGTTCAGACTGACACCTGAAAGGCAGGCTGAAATACCGATGTGCAATGACAAATACTCTTGGAGAATCATAACACTTCATTTTCATTGACATGAGCCTGTTAATATGACTTTTTGTTATCATAATGTAAGTTACTACTTACACTGATGACACTGATGGAAGATTTTAGTTAAGGGTGTGCAAGGTAGGAGAAGGCAGTGCCAAATAGTTGGACCAGGAGGTGTTTTGGGCTGGTTCAGAACTGTTGTGACTAAAATCTTTCTTATTCAAGCTAACAGAATGTCAGAATAATGCTTCAGGCTCTGTTTTTTCAGGGGCAGTTAAGATCGCTTAAGTTCAGGATTTATTTGATTCCTTGGTCATTACTACTGACAATCTGCAGTAGATCACAGGTAGATTACAGCAAAACTGTTGTCCTTTGCAATGGCATAAACAAAGGATTGTAATACTAATGCTTTGAAAAATAACTTTTTTTTTTTTTTTTTATTTTGTTAAGTCAAGATTGAATTACTTGGTTATGGGTGGTGTCCAAATATCCTGCAGGAATGAGAATGTATATATTGAGAATGATTCATATTAGCAACTATTTTGCATGTTTTAAGCATGTAATTTATTTAAAGACTTCATTCTAGTGTTAGTATTTAGGTTTCATAAAAACATGGTAGAAACTAAAAGAACACTGAAATTTGATGACTGTTTATAATAAAGCTTTTTCAAGAAATTATTGGATATGTTAGTTTAAAAGTATTTATTGGTTTTACCCTCTGACAAGCAAACATTTTAGAGTAGGCACAGAATGAAATGTATACTGATTGTGGGAAACACTGGCAATTTCCACATATTCTTTGGGGAAAAAAAAGAAAGAATTTCCTTTCCCCTCCCCCCACTTTTTCCCCATTTTGCATTAATAGATTGCTCTTATGACGCTTGCTTATCCGAGTCACAAAAGATCAAACTGGTATTCCAGTTAAATTCTCGTTTCCAGCAGGTGGAGACAGTTGTTGATTTCAAGCAAGCTTGAGCCTTTACCTTCTAATTCCAAATATTTTGTCAAAATACTGTTATTAATGCTCATTAAGACGTGAGAAAGTAAGTTTAAGTTCTGTCCATTTAATCCTCTTGAGATATTGCTGGCCTCCAGGTATTAATTTTGTCATGAGAGTGAGTAGTCAAATATTTTGGGATTTAGCATCCCAGTTACAACTTGATCTCACCGCTAGTCAAATGTGCTTTAGTGAAAAGTTAGTGATACCAGTTTAAACACCTGGACACAGAGTGGTTGGAAATAAGTAAATTGAGTAGAATAGGATAAAGCTTTTTCTTAGAGCAAATAACATACTGTAGGAGATCACTGAAGTAAATTCTACCAGGAAATGAAACAAAACTACACTAGCCATTCTGTGTTATCATGTTCTTTATCTGTAGATCTATATGGCTACATGATTCTGTGTTCATTTATTTGTTAGCACTGTAAATTTTGAGGGTATGCAAGTAATGATCATATGGCAGGGTTTTGTGCGTTGTTTTGTAAAATATATTAACTTTCTATGTGACCTTTTTTTAACAAGTCAGTGTCACAGTTGGTAAGTAAGCCTTTACATACTCAGTTGGTAAGTAAGGCATTAACATTCCTCCCTATGCCTTTTCTGATGCACTGCTGAAATTTATGGAAGTCTCTTCAGAAGGATGAAATTGCTCATAGAGCAGAAGTTGTGATATTGAGAAGATAAACTGCAGCCTAGTGGATGAAATGATTGAAAACTTTCCTTTTGTCTTTCCTAGCAATTCAGATTTTGATAACTGCTGCATCATTGGACAGAATTTATTTGGATGATGGTAGGTTACAATAGTCATATGACTTCTTAAAGCTTATTTTTCAGATCAGTAGACCTGCAGGAGGAAGGAGTGTAATTAAAGAGTGAAAGTTGAATTTATTTGTTCATTGGTGAAGAACATTTGGGCAGGGAGAAATTAAGTGAGATTTAGTGTTCATAGGATGTATGACTAGGAGACAGTCATTTGGATGCAGGTCATGTGGATATTCAGTTCTGCTGCTTATTCTAGATTTGGTAAGCGATGGCAGAGGGGTTGAGCAGCACTTGATTTGGTCAGTTCTAATCTGCGTAGCTCTTCTATATAAAGTCTATTTAGTGTCTGAGCAGCATCCAGAAGTGTGTTACTTAATGTAATTGGTATTTGTCTTATGTGATTTCACCCTGAGGATAAACTCTTGGTGTGGTTGCTGTGTTTGGTACTTAGAGCAATAACCAAACTTCTTCCTGAAATGAAAAGCTGTTGATGTTTGGGCTGGTTCCTTGATGTCTATTTGTTTCATAGCTTTCTTCAGAGTGGTCCAGCCACTGCCTAGGTAGAATTTAGCTTTGCCATAGACCTGTTGTGTGGGAGGAATCGTCCATTTTATTGTTCTGATTATTGTTTACTATCGTAAACCCATGGGTATCTTGGCTCAAGACTGCCAATGTGGGCATGCTGCATTTGGATCATTTCTCTGTGGGAGGCAAGATTAACTGATAGCCAGCGTCATTGGGTTTCCGTAACACTAGCTGGTCACGTCGAGCTAATGACTGTACTTGAGTTGCTGGCCGGTAGCTGAGAACCCTCATCCTGCCCCTGCTGCACGCAGGCATCACATTCATTTCATGTGGCCATTGGCAAGAGAGAGAAATGTCTACACAGCCTCAAGGACAGGCAGGAACCACAGCAAGCTTTAGGCAATGAGGAGGAGGACACTGAAGGGTTGACCGATGTATTTTTCTCTTAATGTTTCACCTATGGACACCTATACCCTCTGAAAGTGTGTGTGTGTAAGGTGGGAAGATGGAGGTCTTAAGGATCAAGGCAGAAATCTCGGCAGTGAGACTGGGTGAGAAACTGGACGTTTGCATAGCTAACAAGGAAGGGAGGCCCTGAGTGCTGGAAAAAAAAATCTTTCTGCAACTCTATTTCAAGCGTTTGAGTCTTAGTATTGCAAGCTTAAAACAAACCCCTCTTATTTCTCTGTAGAAATTTAGCTAGACAACGCCCTCTAGTGGTTACAGTGTAACATCTAAGATGGAGACAGCTTGGCTAAAGTCCTTGCTCTGGTTGATAAAGTGACTTAGTATCCAATTATTTTTTTGTACAAGCACCTGCTTAGCTGTGTACAGTGATAAGACAAAGTCAGTGCTATTTAACAAGTAAGTAACTAAATACATAAAAGCACTGTAGCTAAAACTTGATACAACCAGAAATCTTAATCCAGTAACTGGATTAGAAAATGCTTCTCCCATTCAGTAACCTAGAGTTTAGGGAAGTCAGTTAAAACTGTTAGTTGGAACTTTTCTTACTGTCAGCTTGAAGTGTGGAAATTTAGCATTGAAGGGAATTTATTAGGTATATTTATTAGGAAACTTTAAGGTAACTGCATTATGCATTTCATTGTCAAATCTTGGCAATTAGCTCTGTAAAGATCATAGATGAACTAAACAGTTGCAGAACAAAGTTCTTACCCATCTTAGCATGCAGTTCCCAATCTTAAGTTAGATTACAATATATTACAGTTCAGGAAAGCTCTTCTTCAGCAAGTTCAGTAAAATGCAACAGTAAAATTACTGCACTGGAGTCTTGAGAGTGATTGGTACCAATCCGGTACTTCCTTGTAAAATGGAACAGGAAAGGCTGACTAACTTGCAGGGAGATTAGGAAAAGCAGTCCAGCAGGGCCATCTTCCTGCTTTGCTGTGGTGATCTGGTGTGGTATGAGAAGAGAACTAAACTGCTGCTTTACGGTTAGGGGAATGAAGAACACTGTGTTGTTGATGCTTTGTGACTGTTGGGGAAAGAAAATTTCTGAAAAGTGAATGTGTTTGGGTAGAAAATGCAATAATTTTCTATTTCAGAGTGGCTTTATCCTTGACTCTAGATAGCTTTTGTGTAATAAAAGCATAGGGAAAGAAATGTGACCAGTGTAGCTTCTACCTGAGTTATCTGTGAACTTATTAGCAAAATCAACCAATGTAATGATTTTTGTACAGAACTTTTTAATATATATCTAAAAGATCAACCTGAATGAGTGAGCATACAGCTGAATACATTTGTGGTTAAAGCTAGCCTGAGATTGAATACTCTTTCAAGAGTCAGTCATTTAACATGATGTTATTTAGTGTTCAAAGTATTTCAGTTTTTATGCCTTACTTTAAAAGGCCAGAGGCTTTTAGGGAGTCCACTAAAATATATTAATATTCTAAAGAATGTCAAATTTCTGACCTTTATAAAAGCAATAGTATTCCTGGTAAGTTTAGGGAAAGAAATGCGTGATATAACAAGGATCCTTGATTTCCAAAACATGTTTTAAAAATGACCCATTCCTGTAATTCATTCCTGCCTTCTGATAAAAGTTTTACAGGCTGATTTTATCCTTTATTTGCTATGTCAGTCTTAGTCCTTTATAGTGATAGAATGGGAGATCTCAAGAGAGTTTGTCAGAAGTCATTCAATATTGCCTCATAACTAATTCCAAATTTTCAGTATTTCCCTTTCTTTCTTTTCCTAAAATATTCAAAACCTGAGCTTCTGGATCCTCATGAAGTTCTGTAGACATAAAGTTAGTCCTTGTTTGATCGTATGTTTTATTTCTTGAAGAAACCACCAAAACTGTTTTGGGAATGGATTGCAGCTTTATGATAGTGAGACTGTCAGAGTGCTGGTGTTTGGCCATGCTGTTACCTAGAGATGTTGATAAGACAAAACACTTTATATAGGCTACTAAGTTATGGCCTATATATATATATAGTATTCTCATTTGTAAGGTACTGCCAAACATCTATTTAGATGAACTTCCAGTGAAATCGTTAAGAATTTTTCTTTGGAGTTTCAGGAATTAGTGTAGTTACAAATCCGGAATGAAGCTCTTTGCAAAGAGGTTCTAAAGCACTCTGCTACTTAGCTAAACAGGCATGGGCAGGGTATGGAAAAGTGGAACTGTGTGCCCATCCATCTGCTGAACATTTGGCGTTCTGCAGTCTTGGCAGGTACATGTATCTACAAACTGCTGGAAAAGACGGTGAACCAGAATGTGTGCTATTGTACTGTGCAAAACTCTGCTAACTCAGAGATAACTCTGCTTTTTCCTCCAGGGTGATGTAACGTCTTAAGTTTTATTTTCCTGTAATTACTTGAAAATTCAGATCACTTTTTAAGTTTACTACTCTTCCGTATTACTAGCCTGGGATAGTTCAGAATACTTGCATTTTAAAGATTGTGTTAGGTTTTCTTTTTAGCTGTAATTTTGTTTTCTCTGGGCAGATGTCTGCTGTGTTAATAGAGCTTGGGTTATATTCTCTCAATCTCTGTAGTTTCTTAATTTAGAGTCCTGGGGAATATTTATTTGATAAGCAGAGAATAGGTAGGATAAATATTTCAGTAAGTCTAACTGGAGTAATGCTTTGCTAAATCCACATTTCTGCAAGGTCTGTGTTTCTTGTGGCTTGTAAACATTTCAGATATTTTGGCAATAAGCTGCATGAGCAAAGCAAGCTCCTTCTTCCCGCCTCTGCTACCAAGTCTTGGGACGGAAGGTTGGTCAGTATTAAATGAATGGAGCAGCAGTTTATCTTGACAAATACCATAGTCAAGAAAATGTTTTTTAAAGATATGATTGTGAACCACAGTGGGACACTAAAGCCCAGATGTCTTGATATAAATGGCCCATTTCTACTGGATTTTACTTACTAAAGAAGAACCTATTCACTTAAGCATCGGATCAGATAAATGTGCAAAGATGACTTTTTCCATCAACCACATTGTCTGAGGATACAGCTGGACTAGGAAGGGAATCTTTGGTGTGTTTAAGTCTAAGGCCCTGACTGCCTCTATGTGTTGAATACAAGACTAGCTGGAAGATAGAGGAATTCATTTAATTTTGTAGCTTGCATCAGGTATCAAAGTATGATAACACTGTGTGCTAATGAAAGATTTGCTTGCTAAAAGTAAGGTTAATGGATAAAACTTGTTATACTTTAGTTGTTAGTTAAGTCCTATGGTCTGGCTGCATTACACTTGAGACCATTACAAGGCTGAAATTATCTGGATACTCTTTAATTAGATACAACTTTGGTTGATAAGAATTGGTCAGACCAAAGGTCTGTCTAGCTCCTTAACCTATTTCCAGCATTCAGTGTAAGTAGTGAAAACATTCAAAATCTAGCAGCAGCTCCTATTAGCATTATTTTTGGGGTACAATCTTAGGAAGACAGGACAGAATCTACAGCTCTTTTACTCTGGATATCTACATCTGCTGATAAGAAGGGTCTTGGGCTATGAAATCTGGTATCTGGATAGGCTTAAATTCAGCTTTAAAAGGGATAAAGAAAAAGCATTTTGTGGTCTGTTAGTTTCCCACACATTAACAGCAATCTTATGAAGAATTTCACTGTACTGCTCTCCAATAGTGTCAGAATCCAGAACTTAATGTGTTGATCAAAACTAAAATAACATCTTATGTAATTGCCCTGGCCCTGCACATTAGCAGATTCCAAATAGATTTGACTGCTTTGCAGAGGGGTATGAAAACCAAGAAAGCAAAATGATTGATATTGCTAAAGCTTCCAGAAAGAAAATCCCTTTGTGGCCAACAAAGAAAACACATTGGCTATTCTTTCTCCTCCTCTTACTTTTCTACAAGTCATTGGGGAGCCAATATAAATGGAAGAAGAAGCTCCTAGGCTCAGTGGAGCAAACTGGGCAAGGCTGGCTGTGAGAATGAGATTCCTGCTCCTTGGTACTTCCATGAGGAAAGAGCTAGCATTTCAGCTTTTCCTCTGTTTGACTTGGCTGTGTTCAGTGTTGGGATGTTACTCATTTGAACCAGACATTGGTCAACAGTAATGGGGTGCAACAGATAACCCATTAAATGATCTTTAAAAATTATGTAGTGTATGAGTGTGCACGCACACAACCAGAAATATATATGTATAAGCATTTTTATGAAGATATAATTTTTGTTAAGTATATATGAAATATTTATATAAACTATTAACTGTTTATGAAGACATACATGTGTGCACACATGTATAACAAAAAGCTTTTCTGTAAACCAAAAAAAAAGCTGAACATCCATAAGCTGTCCTGAAAAGTTTAAAAGTGAGGCATACGTATGATATTTTCCCCATGTAATCTGCTAGCTTCTTACTATTTTTTAACTTGGAGATTTCTTGAACTATATGCAGATGTAGTTCTTACAATGTGCTCCTGCTAATCAAGATACTTCCACTTCAGAATTAATCTCTACAACTTCTTAGACTAGTATTCATATGTGGGTTGCTRTGGTGCACTAAAGATCTGTTTGATTAAACATGAGAAACTCTTCTGCTTGAACTGGATTACTCTTAGCTTCTTTAAATAATTTACATAGATTTTCTTTGGGACTCTTGATAACTGAGATGTGATATGCGTGTCTTTGTAGCCTACTCTAAGGACTGAGCCAGTGCCAGCTCTTGTTTTGGTAATGGAGCTAAAGATGGGTTTGCAGCACATTAGTGATTACCCATGCATGCAGGTTAGGAAGCATGTCAGACTGACCAGGGCACCACACAGTTCATTAGTTGGCCTTTGCTCAGTTCTGCCTAATGGTGCATCCAAATGGAATAGCAGAAATAGATGTTTAGCCTCCAAGCTCCAGAGTACATATGTTTGCATGTTTAGCTGCCCTCCAGAAATCCATCTGCTGCTATCTACTCTGTTTCTTCTGATGCTTTCTTCCTGTGAGAGCCTTGGCTAACATCTTGGTGTGGATTTAGAGGCTCTCCTGGCCTCAAGGTGAGGTTTTTATAAACACAGAAAGGTGTGATGTGATGGGGTCGGATGAAAAACATCTTAACAGTTCTGATTTTGGCTGGGTGAGTCTTAGAGCCCTGTGAACAAAACCACTGCATTACTAAGAAGTAGTTATCTGAAATCTTTCATTTGAAAGATTGCTGATTTAGTAATAGAAATGCTCTTTCAAGGTAGACTGATAGTATGTTCTCTGTTATGCTTACTGACAGATCTTCAGCCTGTGGGAATCCTTAGGTAATAAGGAAATAGTGATCACTTTTACTGTAATTAAAAAAATGCTCCCTCTAAAGTTCTTTACATTGTACTGGGTTCAGAATTTGGGACAGACTAGCAACTGTCTTGTTTCCCTCACTTCAGTCATCCTAGAGGCACTTGGCAGCTAAGCATATGGTATGATTTGGCACTTCCAAGTTTGCACCAAGACCTGTTGACTCTTAAAACACCAGGAAAAATATTCTTGGATTTTTGGTTCAGTCTTCCAATGCACATGAGAAGGATGAAGTTTGGATTTCTAGATAATCTTGTGTTAATGGTGAACAAGGAGTATTTTAATTGGCGAAATCATCCTTGGAACCCAAGACTGCCATACAGGAAGAGGCTTGGTGCTGTAAAATAGTTTCTTCTCCCTGTTGGAAACAAGATGACAAAATTGGAAAACCAGAGCTAGAGCTCTTTCTTGTTTGAAGTACTTCATGTTTTTACATTTCTTGGCAAAAGTCCAAAGTTCTAGTGCCTGATCCTTTCATCAGTTAGCTGGAGTGATAAAGCAGCAGTGTCCAAATATAGCCTTGTTTAGAAATTTTTTTTTTCAAGGCTACTTTTGTGCTACTTTTGAACAAGGAGGGTAGTCACTGGCGAAATGTTAGTCTGGGATGAGTGGAACACAGAAGTTCGCAGCCTTGCTATAATTTGGGAGATACAAGAGCAGTTCCAATATCAAGAACTTGGTCGGGACTTTCTGAGATACTCTTTCCTCCTGGCATAAGATACCTCGGTTGTGGTGGGCAAAACAAATAGTCTTTAGAAATAGTACAGCAGCTGAGCTCAGGAGAAACATAGCAACCTACCTGGCTTGCACTGGGAGGGTGAGTCGTCCCCAAAGTCCTGACATCTTCTTGCTGAGTGAAGGGGAGAAGCTTTAACTAACTTCCCTTCTCAAAACCAGCTCTGATTTGGTCTGATGCCTTGATCCTTGACACTGGCTGGAGGTGCATCCTCTCCTCTTCCAAAGAAGAGGAGACAGTTTCTTCAGCAAAACTGAGAAAAAGTGCAGCAGGCCTATGCTGCTTGTACAGAAACAGGGAAACTGAAAGGATTAAAATTTCTTGCCAGTAGTGCCTTGAATGTTGTCACTCCAAAAAACATGTCCAAAAAACAGTCCTGTGCTTTTGAAGATGCTGAATGTATCATAAAGCTCAGCTAACGTTATCCTGAATTATTAAACTTAGTTAGCTGTGAACAAAATGACAGTCCTGCTAAAGCTTTCGTTGTGTGGTTTTTAGAGTTCATTGGCAGCTTTTGACTGAGGTAAGCAGATGGAGAGGCAGAAGAGTCATCAGGACTCTATGTATCAGACATCTTTTGAAATAAAATTTAGACTTTTTAAGAAGATATCTAACACTTTTAAGAAGTACTGGTTTATGTATTTATTAATCAAACCACTTTAATGTGGTTTTGGAAGCATTTGGGGATCCTTATGAAATAGGATGAGTGGGTTTTTTTAGGTGAACAGAATTAAATAGTGGAGAGAAGAATAGTTGGAAAGACTAAGTATAAGTAAGAATAATCTTTGTCAACCATGTAGGTTAATAAAGAGTTATACTGTACAATATTTCACTTTGTGCTTAAAGAAATATATACAAATATCTCTTGTCAGTGTCTTGAGAGCATATGAATATAAACCTCAGCATGAGTCTTTCAAAGTAGTTCACTTTCCTCCTTACTTTTTTCTTCTTCTAGCCTAATTCCGCCAGAAACTTTATCAGGTGCCTTAATTGTGCAGTCAGTTGTCTACCCACCTGTTTGTTTGAACATTTGCTTTCAGCTCATCACTAGTAAAAAAAGCAAGCTTCCTGCATGAGCTCCTTCCTTTTAAGACGCTTCTTTTGCTGTATCTAGTTTTTCTGACTTCAGCACGATGCTCCACTTATGTTCTCATCACATTTTACCTTTTATTCAATAGATTTTTCACATGATTTGCTATTAAACATGCTTGGGACTTCTGGAGATAAACCACAATTTTACTCATTCTTAAATGTGTTAGAACAGATTTTTGGTGTCTATAGTAGGCTTCACATTTTGGCTAAATATTATAAATATTTATCTGTGTATATATGATGATTGATAAAACCTAGAAATGTTCACATCATCTGACTGTGAAAAAAACTTCTAAATTTAATCTGATATTAAAAGGCTCTTGAATTTTTGCATCTAGTTAGTGATTAAACTCATTAAAATATCTCTCTTCTCAGCTCTTCCTCTTCTCCACTCCCACCCTCCCCCAAAAAATAAAATAAAAAAAAGAAATTAACAAAAACCTTCAGCAGATTAAAATCAGTTAGCTCTTTTTTTAGGGACCTCTTTGAAGAGCTCTAAAAATTACTGAGTCTCTAAGGTAGTTCATCCTACATTTTATTGTAGTTTTTATGGTAGTTGTTTTTATTTTATGGTATCTATTTCCCTTCCTCAAAGATGAAAGACCACTGTAAGTTCCATTCGCATTGCTGTTAGCACTGTAGATTTAATTAAAAGACTTTGTGTGAAGCAGGACTGTCTCAGATGCAGTTGCAATGATGGTTCTGTGCTTCAGATTTGCAGTAGTTTTTCAGCCGTGCTGTGCTGGCAGCTTAACGATGCACTATGCACTTCTCTGGCTTACTGTTAAAGAGGAAATGTTTCTTTTGGGGAGAGAGGTCTGCTATGAGGATAATTTAGAATATATTACTCATTATACTGCATATAGTCTGTTCTTACTCTTATCCCTCTTTCTCCCAATACTTTTGAGTCAACAACAGGGGGAATGGTGAAATTTCTGTATCAGGTGGCTGGAGTGGTGCTTGTAGTGACGTCTGGAGACCTGGTGTTCTCCAGCATAGAGCAGGATCATCTAAACTGCCTATTGTTAGGATCTCCTGCATTTAGCTACACAGAGAAGGCTCTCCTTTGGATAACAGTACTTTTTAATCTTGGGTGCTCAAAAACTTGATGGCTGTGTTGGTTTTCACAATGATAATGATACCTGAGGAAATTAAATGTTAGGAGGTTTCCCTTTTTTATCCTCCCTGCTGTGCTGGACTCCTGAAAAAACTGTTTATGCTCTTAAGCCTGTTCACCATTGAAAACTATTTCCTGTAGAAGTGCCCAAACTTCTCTGATTATGTAKTTTTGTCCTGAACCAGTGTACGTGGATAAAGTAGGTCAAGAGGAGCTGTATGGAGCCAGGGCATGGATTTACAGGTGCTGCTGGATCAAACAAGACTGCATGTAAGAGGCACACAAGGCCAGGAGATTATTGGGTTCATGTCGGCATGTCTTGGTGTACCCTGCTTAATCCTGTTCAGTATGTTAACAATTCAGTTAATAAATAGAGTTCACATTTTTGAGCAAATCTAAAATTTACATAATTACTTTAACTTCACAATTTAATTATAAGATATATTAAAAAAAAAAGCACTAAACTGTTTTATTCACTACCTTTTCAGCTATAGCGTAATCCTATGTCAAGCTGAGATGATGCATGCTTGATTGCATCTTTTCCTTTCATAGCATTTGATGTCCATTGTTCTGGACAGGGGGTTAGTAATTAATCTTGGAAATTAAGTTTTAAGTACAGAAAGTTGGCTTCTTTTTTGACCTACTGCTGGCAGGAGCTGCTTTCACACCGGTTACTCCAGTCTTAAAAAGCTACTGTTGATTCTTTCTGTGTAGAAGTTGGCTTGTCTGGGTCTGAGTGCTTATAATGAAAAATAGTGTGGTGTTTAAATCCTGACATTTTGATTAGAAAACCTAAACTTTGCCAGTATTACTCTAGTTGAGAAAGTGCGTTTCCTATTTCAGCAGTTTCAATTGTCGAACATGAATTCCTTTTTACAGAAGCAAGTGTCATTGCTCCCATGGCAAGCTTCTGTAGAGAAATAGTTCTACCTTGTGAATTTGATTTATAGAGAGGATATTATACTAATGAAAATAATATTAAAAAACCTTCCCAAGCAGCATATTGTGTTACTCTTATCGTGTTTCCCAAAGTGGGTATTGCAAGAAGAGTTTAAACACCAAAATCTGATCTGTATGTACAGATCAGGGATCTGTACAGATCAGATCTGTATGTACAGATAATTCTACTGTGTATGTACAGATAATTCTACCTTTCTATGAAGAGGCATCAGGGTTAGGACAGTCCTCTGTTTTGTGCTTTTGGTGTCTGTTGGACCCTGTCTCCAGGAATGGTGTAGTGAGAAACAGAAAAAATATGACCAAAGAGGATTAACTGAAAAACAACCAAACAAGTTGGTGTTCATTTTGTAAAGTGGAATAAGCATTTTCTTAAAGTGCATTTTTACTTGGACTAGGTTTTGTTTTAAACCCTTTGGGATATGGCCATTTATGTTCAAAGCTGGGTCTACACCGCTGATGACTAATCCACCTTTGTTGTTATATTGCATGTGCTGTATGACCCCCTCTGCTGAGATAGCTCCTGGCAATAGAGAAAACACGTACTATGAATGTTGTGAGTATTTTTGACCTTATAAGACCCAGAGAATACTGGGTGTCTCAGCATTGAGAAAAAAGGCATCACTTCCCTCTCATGTTCACTTGCAAGGTTGAGGGTAACTTCATGTTAAAGTATTCCTCAGTTTGAAGAGCTTGTTCTTTCCAAAGAAAACAACCTTGTACATTGTACATTGCTTTCTTTTTATGCATCTCCTAGGTTCAATACAACTCTACTAAAGAGGAATTTATTGGGGAGTGCAGTAAGTAGAAACTCCTATGGGGAAGAGGGACTGCTCCGAGAACTCAGTGTGATGAGCCAGTCCCTTTAACTGTTATGCTGAAGACTATGGGCAAAGCAATTGCTTTTCCAGGTCAAGACCCAAATTTCATAAAGCCTTGTAGAAAGGCCAAAACTTGAAATAATTTCTGTTGTGGTGGAATTCCAGTGCGTATGGAGAAGTGTCTTGGTCCCTATTCTGCTGTTTTTTGTTGTTGAAAAATATTCCTGAAGTTCTTTTAATTCTTTTTCCACTGTAGACTTCTTCAAGTTTTACATGCTCTTAAAAAGACAAGCCCAGTTATGGCTTCCTCCTTATAAGAAAGCATCTTATAATTGAGGTCATGAAATGTAAGCAAAGGCTGCAGTATAAAATATTTTCATTTTTAATATTATAGTAATTGTATTCTTTGCTCAAGTTTTGCAGTGATGTGAACTCTTCAGGAAGAAAAGTCCAGCTGTCTTTGCATTTGGCAAAATGGGTAGTGTTGTGGATAATTAAGTATGAGCTCACTTCCCAGAATAAGAGTTGCTTGGAAAACTGAATAAGACTCGCTGTCTAACTGGAARACTTGCAACTTCTTTATTCACAAGTTATTAACTGGAAGCCTTTGCTAAAATTTAACTTTTTTTTCCTTTTCCTCCATTAATTAGTGTGATGGAATACCTGATCAAAAGTCTAGATGTTCTCTGGCAAAACTTCAAACCAGAACTGTTATTCTAAGGAAATAGAGTAGAAAATTTCAGTCTCGTCAGTATGTATCAGTGCAAAATATCATTTTGAAGGCAACGATTTTCAGTTCCTTTTGCAGTACTTTGCTGGTTTTGTATCTGTGACCATCTTTTAGAATCAAAAGCTTTGTCATTCAATGTTTACGGCAGTAAGTTTCAAAACAACGTAAAAGTGAAGGTAGTTGAGCAACACTCAAAGTGGTTATATTCTTAGGAATTATGCAGATCTTAATGCAAGCTGCTCCAATACCAAAAGAAATGCATCCTCCTTGACTACTGTGCAATGATATTCTTAAATTGAAAATTTCTACCTTCAATTAAATTGTTGGGTTTTTTTTTTTTTTTTTTTTTCCTACTTTCAATTAAGCATTTGTGATCTGGACTAAATTGCAAAGTGTGGAGATGAAACGCATGTCTAAGTGCAGTGTAACTTGTTCCCTGGAGTCTTTCAATTCCCTTCACAACCTGAAGAGTCAAGGTGATCTTTGCATTCATTTTCAGGGTTCTTGAACGTAGAATTCAAAGGATTAAAGCATAAGTTAATGGTAAAGAGTGTGTCTTTTGGGCAGTAGTACAGGTCATTTAAGCATGTAACATTTTTTCCACTCTTTTATTAAAGTACAGAGTTTCAATGTAGTGTTTAAATTAAACCTTAGCGATGTTGTTCTGCAGCTACATTTGGCAGAGCCATTTTCTGTCTACTATATCACTAATAACATTTTTCAGAACCTTTCAAATATGTTTTGGCAAATTTTCTGTGTCACTAAGGCTATACTTTGTCATTAGACTAAACAAAAAGCACATCATAGCAAAAGTGAAATAATTACAGCTTTTATTTTCCTGATGCAAGTTGTCCTGAATTACAAACTTAATGGTGAGAACCTGCTTTTATGGCTTTAAGTGGATGGTAGATTGCTTGCATAGAGGAGTGATTTTGGTGGAAAAGGGAGTACTCGATTTTAGAAATGAACTACTGATAGAGCTTCTAGAAAATATATTTGGTGATGCTGTAAAGTTGAAAGCTGAGGTTGTGGGCCAGAGATTTTCATTTAGATTTTGATTTTTAGGGTCTCACTGTTGTCTCTAAAAGTTTTACTTGCAAGTTACTATGCAAAGGGTAATTCACTGCAGACTGTCGATTTAACTGAAAACTTCTCCGTACTCGTCTTACATGGTGTGGCCTCCATCCCCTTCCCTCCCCTCTTCCCAAAAGAARGACAAATGTAAAGATCTTTATTTATTTATTTAGAGTTACTATCACTTTCTTTTTTATTGAATAATGTGTTGAATTAATCTAAACTTTTTTTGAAGTGCATTAATTTAAATTGAACTAGAAAAAGCTATCTTGTGTTCCTCTTTTCCTCACATGAATTTATTGAGCAATTTTCAAGTGCTTTGTACGGCATCTGGAAAAAGGCCTCAAATAGAAGTGTTTAAATGTCTGAAATGAAATGAATTATCAAAAAATACCTCACAAAAACAAAAATCTGAAATGGAGTATGCGTATACTGTAAGTATGTGTGCATTAAAGGGCAGAAGTGAAGCTTTTGGAGTGCTTGCTGCATAGGTAGTCAGGCTTAGGAGGTACTGTGCTCGGATGTTTTAATTAAACATTCTGCTGTTTTTATGAAGTCTGAAAATGCATTAATGCAAGTCTACTTGACTCAATATCCTACTTCTGGTTTAAGGGCCAGAGATACCTTAATTAGACTTTATTATGCATTTTGAAAAAGTCTTGTTAATGAGGGGACCAGAGACTTAGGCTTGTATGAAAAGAAAGGATTTCGCTTGACTTAGAATAGGCTGATAGTCCTCAGGCTTGAACCTGAGAGATGAGGGAGAAGGTTAAAGGACTTAAATTCGTGATCGTTATTTTAATGCTGTTTGAAGCAGGAGAGTGATACCTGAGGATGGGCACTCTCAAGCAGATAAGGTAAGGGCAGCCTAGGGATGACCCAGGAGAAACCTAGATCTAAATCACTCTTGGGGTTGAGAGATTCCATGGGCTGATGCTTGGGGTCCTCTCTAGGCTTGTTTGGCTAGGCTTGCATGTGAGATATGCTACTGGGAATTCTTTCCTTTAGGAAAACCGGTTGTCTTAGAAGTTCTTGTTCTGTGTGTTACGAGTGCGCACAGGGCCATGCATGAAAACATGGGCAGACTTGACTAGAGATTTGTAAAGCAGAAACTAATTTTTTAGTGGATGAAGGAGCAGGTTGTGATCATGCCAGTTTTTGTGTCAGTACTTGAATGTTAGTTGAATGAGCTGAATTGTATTTTTAAGGTGGAAATTTTTGTAGCAAGTTGTTTAAAAAAATGTGAAAACTGTTTTGGGAACTGTTCATGTGAATCATGTTTAAAGGCTGAAGGCTTGGAGAAATAAAATAGGAGTTGCTTTAAATCTTGCAAGTTAAACCTTGAACTTGACAGTAAAGCAAATAGCAAAAGATTATTTATCAATATTATAAGTAAGCTCTTTCCTTGGTAAAATACTGCCGTATGAAGTACTGCTTGTGATTTTGAAGGAAACTGGAAAATAGTACAGAAGAACAGCGTGCTGAGTGGAGAACTACCTATGCAGAAGTTGTAACAAGAGGAAGTGTTAAAAGCAGCAGTTGTTAAAAGCAGTTGTATGGGGATGAAAGATGGCTCCTGGTGAGATAACTTGGCGAGAGATTGTGCTGAAGCAAAAAGGGATGAAAATCAAAGTGCCAAAAAGCTGATTTGAAGCGTAGTGTTTTAGTAGTGGGATAAAATATAAATGTGAAGTGTTTTGCACTTCAGAACAAGGACAGTTTGGCTACAAATTAGCTTTGGGGGGCCTCTGTAGTTCAGAATGTTTTTGTTTATTTTATATCCTCAGTCAATTGCCTGACCCACCAGTACAGTGCAAATGTGAGAAAGACAAAGTAGATCTCATGATCTATCTTTATCTAGAGAAAGAAAAGTAAGAATGATATTTGCAAGGCGCTTATGAGATGCACATCTGAGACCCACCGTGCTACGCACAGTTCTGATTATCCATATTATAGAAAGGTGCAGATTGAAAGGTGGAGAAGGTCAGGCTTGCTTCTTTCCCATCTCCTTGCAGTTTCAGGGGAGAATTTGCCTTATTTAGGTTAGAAGAATAAGAGCTGAGGCATTGCTTGGTAGCTCTAAATAGATTTATTTAAGACCAGAAAGCAGAAATAATAGTTTTAATTGGTCGCATGATTAAGGAACTGCTTGTCTCAAGTATTTGAAGGGTGGATTTTCATCCTGATTTTTTACTGATAGTCTGTTGAATGGGAAGAGTGCTAAGATGCTTTCAGAGGGAAGGATGCAAGTGCAAGATGCAAACTACAGTGAAAACAGTGATCGTATTTATCACCCATCTCCTGAGATTCTAGGGGACTGGAAGTATTTTTTCTAGTTTGGCTTTGGCATAAAGGTAGGATATTTCTGTGGTAATAAAGTTGCACAGATGGGTTTGTATGTTTGCTGCTTAACTTTTCCACTAAGAAAAAATGATACTTTAGTATTTTGTGTGCTGGTTACACTGTCTTCAGGCTTTTTCTCCCCTGCAACAGAAAAAAGCTTTGACTACTGTGACAGAAATATAGAGATACAACAAGTTTGATTCATTTGCTTGGGTTAGTATTAGAGCTGAAAAATTAAGATGAAAAGAAACAAGCAAACTTCAAAAATCCTTATTTACTTTGTTGTGTCTGTTATGCTGGTATTTTGTATTTATGCTGATTTCTGAAGCTTCTTCTAAGAGCATTAACAGAACTCTTGTCAGTGTTCATGTATTCTCAGTGAAAGAGTTTGTTCTTACTAGTCCAAAATGTTAACTTATTCATAGGTACTTATTTTTTCAGATCTAGGCTGCCATTAATGTTTTACGTAACTGGGGAGAGAAGTGGCCTGCATTGTGAAAAAGTGTATACACATATACACACACACACTTTTAAAATATGAATACTCATAGAAAAATAAACTGCCGTCTTAGGGCTGTATGAATTATATTTTTTTTTTTTGGGTGTATATTTGGTATCTTGGTATCTTGGTACCTCTTTGATACAGTTCCTGAAAAGATTTTTGTCACGCAAGAAACTGTCTCTAAACTTTACTTATGTAACATGAATTTATTCAAATTTTCTAGGCTTTTAGTAAAGCACTTCATCCTTACCAACAGTCTTTGAGGTATTTATTGTATTCCCCCCAGCTGAGTGAGTAGGTGGATATGTCAAGTGTAAATAAATATGCACTCATTTAAAGTATATTGTACATAATTTGCTTTTAATTCCCTGTTAGCATGTAAGCTTGGAGACTAATAAAATGAAATTTAACTTTAAAAAAAAAAAAAAAAAAAAAAAAAAAAAAAAAAAAAAAACCCAAAAAAACCCCTCAAAACTGTGCAAGGTATTCAATCTGAAAATTTTTCATTTTCCCCAGTGACACATTTGTCTACAAATCAGAAAAAAATCTTTAGCTGTGTGCCTTCTCTTTCCTCTACATAGAATTAATGTAGAGTAGAACTAGGCATTGAGAGGAAAGAAGGAAATCAAATTTGATAAAAGAATCACAGTTGAGATCTCAGCAAAGACCTGTCTTTTCACTTTCAAGAAGAGACGAGTCTCTATCCCAGTAAATTTTAATTTAATTTGCCCTGAATTTACTGTGGAATCTACAGTATGTAGACCAGTCCTTTAAAACGTACTTTTTGGTTGTCTAAAAAGCTTACTAGAATTAGGAGGCATTAATCATTCTAACAGATTTTCCGTTGAGAAATTGGATTTCTGCATTCTTTTGCCTCAGAGTGTGCAGTAACTGGCACAGAGCTCAACTAAGGTGTCTCTCCCAATATCTCTCTCCCTTTTTGATATGAGGTTGCTCTGGGTCAGGAGTGATGTGCGTAGTGGGGCTAAGTTGTCAAATAAGCACACAGCTGCCCACTGAGCTCTGGCCAGGTCCTGCCTGAGCCTTCCCTCTTGTCATCCCTGTTCCTCTTGGGGTCCGGAGGCTCAGCTAGAACTCAGCTCTGTTGCCACTTGCTCCTAAGGCTTCCTTTATTTCAACACCTCATCTCAATTGGGAGTCTGTTCTCGCTGCTTACTCTCTCCTGCTGTGCCTAGAGGCTGCTACCTCTGTGCATTTCTTGGTTTTTTTTATATGTATATATGTGTGTGTGTGATTCAACAGCAGGAACATCTCTGAGAACCTGACTTAGGCAGTTCTGCTGCTTACCAAGCTATGTGCGTGTACCCTCTACCTCTTGATTCCTGTATGCATGCAAGGATTAGCATAGAAATTCTACATGTCAATTTTTATATTAGTATATGTATCTTCCCCCTCTCTTATGTAAATCCGTTTTAGCAAGCACTTTGGATTTGCAGATGTGGAGTACTTCAAGGGCAAAGATAAGGAAAAGACAGAAGTTTGAAAAAACAATTTTTGATAGGATATTTGGATTTGGTGACCTCTAAATGCCTTGGTTCTTGCTGATAGGACCTTATATTTTAGAGCAAAACTTGCCCATATGAGTACTTTCAACTTCAGCTTTCATTGGTGCTGCTGAAAGATAAGGTACTTTCAAAAGAGCTCAAGGTGTTTTCTCTTAGGGGGAAAAAAATGTGAAGCAGATTTTAAGGTTACTACTTAAAATATCAGTATTGAAGTAAGTTGCCTGTGGACTGAAGCACTATGAAATTGAGACTGAAAGGATATCAGGCTTCCGTGATTGATCTTGTACGGGTGACTACTTGTAGACATAAAATACAAGCTCAATAAGAGGAAAAGACCAAATGTTTCTAACTTGTTAGTGATAAATCTGAATAATTTTGCAATTGAAGCATCACCTGTGTTTTGGGAATGGGCCAAAAAAACACATATTTGCTAAATCCAGCATCCTGGCTTGTTCAAGTTTACAGTTTTACATCAAATTCTAAAGAAATGTTTCTTATTCAGATGTGTGTGGTTTTCTTTTTTTTTTTCTTCTCAGATTTACTGATCCCAACTCTGTCTCAAATTGAGATTTAGTAGTTTAATTTTGTTGCCAGCAGTCTTCAAGATAAACCTTTTTAGTGTGCTGAGAACAAACATGGTTCTTGTCCTGTAACTGCATTTGAAGATTAATCATATACTAAAAAATTACCTGATGTAAAAACTTGATCATAATGCTTCGAGTGTTATGAGCAGCTGAAACATGCTTGTCATGTATTTGGGAAAAAATAACGCTTGTTGTGTTCTAAACTTTAGCCCTATGGATGGGAAGCAACAAAGAGTTACTCATAACATTGCTCTTGTATCTGGTTAGAACATACTGTAAAAAGCAGACACAAGCTCTTGATGCTTTTGAAAATTTTCTCTGAAGTTCTGTATTTTTGCTTTACCTTTGGTAAATACACTTGATATTAAAGACGACATGTGGCTGCATGCATATAACTAGATTACTAGTTTTCCTGGAGAAGGTTGTTGGTCAGAGCCTGTTGCTTTTGCCCTGAGAGACAATGCACCCATAGGAAGCTGTGTCTGAAAACATCTGGTTTGGATTTTGATCACTTAGGATGTGAGGTTTTTGTTAATGTTGTGAGCTCTGCATATTGCTAAAAATGTTTACTGTGTTCCAAGAAAGCTAAAATATGTTTCAGCACTTTCAATATAAAATCTGTGAAACCTTTAAATGAAACATCCATTTGAAAATGTCTTGTCTAGCTGCACTAACACCTGCACAGTCACTTCTGTGAACCTTGAATGCTGTCCCAACAGCTGCTTCTGGATGCTTAAGTTTTTATATAGGTATTTGTAGCTTTTAATTTGCTCATTCTAAACCATATAGAGTTCTGAAAGAGTCAAGTAGAAAATAGCTTATTAATATGGAGAGCCATAAGGAAGTTGTTTGTCAGGCACACCTTTGTCAGCATAAAGTGCTATGGTGAGCACATAGTCTCCATGCTCCTCAAACTATGTACATGTTGATTTGGTGGCTTTATGCACTGAGAATTTGTGTGGTTGTTAAAAGCACTTTGTCTATCAAAGAATAAAAATAATATTACTGTCATACTCTGAAAGCACGATATGTGTCATTTTCCCTCCTACTCACGGTTGCAAGGGATTTTTTTAAGTGAGAGAAAGTATGCTTAGTGAGAACATGATTATATATATATGCATATGTGTATATATATATATAATTTGAGGCAGTCTTTTGACATAAAATACTGTAGGTAAAATGCAGCAAACCAGATGATTTCAATTGTTTAAAAAAAAACCAGCTCCACTTGACAGAGAAGAACGTCAACAAAATAGTTTCTTGGAATAGAATTATCTGGAAAGGCTTGAAATTAGAAAGTAGGTGTTGAGAAATGCTCTCTGTTCTATTACTTTGCTGCTTTTCATAATAGCTTTCATTATGAAGGAATAAAGAAAGTTCAGGGTAAATTCCTGTGTGGGAGAAGGGACGTATAGGCCTTCTCGTTCTCGTGGTATCTGCTGAGCAACACACAGAACCCGTGCGCATGCACATAAAACTCGGAAGGAGTTTAAAAGAACAATAATCTATATTGTTCTTCCTCACCTTTATTTTTTTTTATAAGCAGTATTTACTGCTCAGAAAATTGTAACAAGATAAGAGCGATCAGTTATACATTGGAAAGCAGGAGGAAAAAAAGGCTATGTATCTCATGAAGGGCCTGGTATCTGTTTTTCACGCTCATGCTAAGTTCCCCATGCCCGTCTCGCCAAGCTTGCCAGCAAAATTTCTTCTAGCGCAACTGTTCATGCACCCAAATTTGCAAGAATTCTGTGAACACGTTGAACCTGCTGTCTAACATTTAATCTATGCTGAGCCTGTTCACTAACATTAATCTGCATTTTGTTCAATTTGCAGTAGTTAGGAGGGCTGAAGCAGACAGTTATACAAAATTCTGACATTGCAAATCACGTCATGAAATAGAGCGATGGAGTAGTAGAATCTTCCAGCCTTTTCTTAGGCTCCTGGGTGCTGCAGGTGTCACTGTGAATTTGTAGATGATAATTCAGGCCTAGGGGCTTTAAAGAACTGGGGATGGGGATGAATTGCCTTGGCAATATGCTTTTTGGTTGAAAAGTCTTACAAATACATGTTCACTTGAAAAGAACACTGACATTAGCCTACACAAGTGTTGTAAAACACGTAGCTGRTTGGAGTATGTTTGGCAGCTGAAAACTTTCTTTCAAAGAGAGTTTGAACAAAGGGTAATGAATTAAATTTTATTGTATTTGGAAGGTTATCTCTATGCACTTCATATACATAATTCTATGCTTATTTCTGTTTTTCTCAGTCTTTAAGTAGCTGCGAATGTTGAAAGGAATGTGCTGGGCCTAGTTGATTTCGAAGATAAAGATTTAGATAGATTCATTGTTTTCTTTCAGAAAAAACGCCATTTTTCTGTTCTGTCTACCTGCTCTCAGTCGATGCAGTTGGCTGCTTCGCCTCTCTGATATTGTGGTGTATTGCAGAGTCCTTTGCTGTTTATACAATGCTATTTTGGTCAGTACTTACCCTTTTTTTGTTGTTTTTATTTCTTTTCCAGCAGCCATGCAGCAGGTCCTGGATAACCTCACTGATCTACCAACATCAACAGGAGCCGAAGAAATCGACTTGATTTTCCTCAAAGGAATTATGGAAAACCCTATTGTAAGATCTCTTGCTAAGGTATTTTGGCTTACAGCTGTGATTAGACTTTGGGAAAGTTTTAACTCCCTAACTATTGTGCAAGTAAGGAATATGGGTTGAGGTATACAAATTGACTTTTATATTAGATATGTCTTGTTGGTAGACCTAAAGGAATTCCTAAGCACAGATAGAGGAGATCTGGTATAATGTAATTTCTGTACACTTTGTTTTATTGTTGTATGGAAGATTATAGAAGAAAAAATAAAAAATCATGGACTCTAGGAATAATATTATTTATTAAAAAACTCAAAATATATAAAATCTGAAGCAGTTGTTAATAATATAGCTTTGTGAACTACTGTTGTGTGCAAGATCCATATGCCTTCCAACTTGTAGGATTTGTGCCAAAGCTGGAAAGTGAGAGCAATAACATTCTCTTCCCCCTGACAAACAATCTTATTGTCTGTCTTTTTGTCTTTGACTCAGAATGACTTTTTGATCAACCCAATAAAATATTCCCTGCACGAAGTACATGACTTTTTCTACGTCTTGACCTTTGATTAGACATGGGCTATCCTTAGTTGTTAATTTGCATTATCTAAATCTTTTATTCATGCATTTATAAATATGTAAAGGTTACAGATACAAAAATTCTTCCTGTAATTAAAACGTAGCTAAGCTTATCATGTCATACAGCAGTTCTTTCTTACTCTTAATTCACAGCTATTACAAACAGTTCCTAACATGAGGAAAACTGATTGTTTAAATATAGCAATGTCTTTATATGGTGACACATCTGAAAATAAGGCTAGCTGATCCTCTGGGCAGCCATGAAGTGTTCTGTAGTCACAGGTTGCAAGCATGTGAAAGCTAGAAGATCGATAAATGGGGATTTGCTGAGCTTAAAAAACTGAAAAGGAAAGAATTTTTGTAAAAATTTACTTCTGTACAGCTCTTCAGAAAACACTGGATAGAAGTGGAAAAAAAATGCATAGCAATAAACTTAAAAATAATTGAAGTGTTTCAACTGTTAGATGAGTGTTAAGAGTAAGACTTTTATAATGAATATACCGGATTAACTTAAAGCACTTTCTTGATTAGAATTTTTTTCCAGCTTTGGTATCTCCTGCATACTTCGTCCTATAAGAGTTATCACAAGCAAAATGTTTGTTGCAAAGAGTATTTTCTTTCTTATCTCTTGATATTTGTTTTTTTACAATGAAGGGAAATTTAATGACTAGCAGATATTTAAAAAAAAAACCCACAAAAATCAACCAAGCAAACCGTGGTAATGGCAATACAGTCTCTGTTATAAACTTGCTTTACCTGAGATGCTGAATGCTTTTAACTGTGTTCACATGGCATGACCACACTGATAATTTATTTTGTAATTATTTCAGAAATAAATCCAGAAACAGTCCATCCAGCAGAACTAAGGATAGCATCAAAAAGACAACACATTTTGTGAAGTTTGTCAATATAATTTTTTCTCTAAAAGTGTATAAATATTCTTTTATCAGCAGACCTAGCTTTAACAGAATAGGGAACTTTCTGAGATGGCCAGATTTTTTGTGAAGATTCAGTTCAGACCAGGCCAGAGCTGTAAAAGCCTTTTCACTTTCTTTTATTAGTCAGCTACTAAGACTATTCATTATGTAAAGTATTGCAGTAAGGACAAAAAAAGAAACTTATGGAAATGCGCCATGAGTAACATAAGCTTGCTTTTTTTTCTGGCCTTAAAAAGGCAAACAATAAGCATAGCTTTTCATGCTTTTTAGTTTACAATAATATTTTTTCATGCAAATTGATTTATCTTTTTAAGTTACGTTTAAAGTGGGTTTGTTTGTTTACTTGTTTTCTATTCTAGAATAAAGGTAGAAATTACAGGTCTTTTTGAGGGAGAGACTTTGTGCGCATTTCTCTCCCTCCATTTTTCCCATTATCTTGTGTGTTTCCAGGTGGGAACATTTAAAGGGAAAGGAAAGTAACTAAAATTACTGTAAAAGCATTTTCCTGTTACTGAAGTTATGTTCAGCCCTAACTACCACATAGAATTGCGTAGGGGTTTTTGTTTGTTTTGTTTAAGCTGTTACTAACTTTGGCACATGCAGTAACTTTGCTTTGCTACCTACCTACCTTATCAACGTTTGCTTTTACCTAGATTGTCAACTGTCCTTTTGAACTACAAACTTCCATCTCTGTTTTGCAGCAGGACTAAATTCAGTGCTTTTAGTATGGCTAACCCAGACCAAGGATGCTTAATCTTAGAATGAACTATAAACATGAAATCCAGGTTTTTAGGATGTCAAACTATTGGAGTTGAGTCATATTATTTAAGCATTTGGCAAGTATTAAAAAATACTGAATTAATTAAAAAATTATTTCAATCTGTTCACTATATCTGAAATATGAAAAAAAAATAGTTTTAAGTAATTAAAGACTACTCCTTATCCTCTTAATGTCTAGTCTGTTGCTGGATGGGAGTTTGTTAGCTGATAAACTTTCTGTTCCACTGTAGATACATAGCTTTGGTTTGGGGCTTGGGATGGGGATGTTTGTATTTAGATTAAACTCTGTGGTAGTATTTTAAAGAGAAAGAGTGGAAACGGCAAAATGTATAACTTGGATTCTTTAATCTTGTAAGGTTTTGCAGATGGAGTATGTTTTAGAAGATTTTATGTATGCAATTTTCCATATAAGTTAACCTTAAAAGATAGATATTGTTTACTATTTGTATTGTATTATATGCAGTGAGTTGGAGAATGTGAGTAGGTGCCCAGCTCTCAGTGGGTGTTGGTAGTGGGAAATACTTGAAGTGTCTTTCTCTATTAACTGATCTAAATTTTGATCATCAGTCCTGAAGAAATACCATTTTATGATATCAAATAGAATTTAATACTTTGGGAATGAAGAAAATGTTTTTTCTGATTTTTTTTCCTTTACCAACCACAGCAGTTTTATTCCTTGAACTCCTGTTGCTGAAGTATTGCAGATAACTCTTAATTCGGTGTGTGATCATCTCAAATGATGCTGTAGCACTGCCTGCACTAAATAAGCGAAGCATTTGGGTTTGTGAGGTGTTCCTCTAGCCTCCCAAAGCTCCTATCTTTCAGTGAATTCAGGTGTCTGCTATGTTTAGAGAGGGGTTATGTCTGCCGCAACATCTCTAGAAAGAAGTATGCAATATATCTACCTTCCGAAATGGAATTCTGAAGGAATCTCAGTGGGGGAACCTTTAGGTAAATGCTTCTCATTAAGACCCTTGTTTTTGTTTTGGTGTTTTTTTTTTTTTTCTCTGGGCAGATCTCTGAGCTGCTTTTTTGCTCCTCTGGAACATTTATTTCAGCGGGTTCTGAGGCAGGGAAGATGTGAAGTGCTCTGCTGCTCTCCGAGGACTGTTTAGTGTATTTGCCCTCACACAGAGGTTTCAGGAAACACAGGCATGCAAGCAGCTCTTGGCAGGGGCCACTTAGAGAGTTTATCTCTGGTCCTGCAGTTAAGCATGCAAAGCCCTTCAGTAGTTCTGAAGATAAAATATAGAACCAGACTTTAAATGTTCTGGTTATGCCTTTCCTGGTGAAGGATGGACCCAAAAAATAATGAAAGTTACCTGAATTGAAAGTACTCTATCTACTTGAAACTTATGGTGTAATATGTTTATTTTATTTACAGGCTCACGAGCGATTGGAAGATTCTAAACTTGAGGCTGTCAGTGATAACAACTTGGAACTGGTGAATGAAATTCTTGAAGACATCAGTCCCTTAGTAAATAAAGATGAAAATATCGCAGAATTAGTAGGAATACTCAAGGAACCTCATTTTCAGGTGCCCATTTTTCCTGTATATTGACGATTTATTAGATTAGTGTACACACAGAGATCTAGGTGTGATGATAAAACCAAAACAACTGCAATCTAACAAGCAAAAATAGTTGCAACATGTTCTTACCTGGGATTTTACTCTTATTGAAAAGTAAAAGTAGAAGCCATATGTATTCAATGAATAGGATTTTATATTTTCAAATGTATTTTCATTCATTCTGTTAAAACATACTTGAGTTTTTATTTTAATTCTGCCACAGAAATTTAGTGTTTGCATGCTTGCTGGGGACTTCTTAAGATGCTATTAAAAATTCCCTGGAGGCCCCATCCTTCTTAGCATTTCCAGGTGATGTTGGTTCCTGATTTTGACCGTTCTGCATTTCTCTCCAACTATTTACATTTATAGTTGGATGCAAGACATACTGTTCAGTCTGGTGACTGAACCAGATGCTCTTATGACAGGAGATCAGTGCTGCAGTCGAAAATTCTGTATCTCTCTTTCTGCAGCTCCACTTTGTGCAAATGAAATGTTGACATGTCAACAATAATGTTGACTTTTTTCCAAAACTGGCATACAGTTACCAGCTTCCATGCTGGCTCTTAATGCTTAGGGGTAATACATTCTGTAAATTCTTACCCAGCATGTGTTCTTGTTCAGTGTTCAGAGGCTGAACATAGAGGCTATTTATTTATTTTTTAGGACTGTTGCACCTCTGAGATAATATTAACAGACAGACTTAGAAATGTTACATTAGGTTTGTGTTTCTCCATGCAGTCTATGGGGAGCTGTGTTTGCTTTTTCTTGCTTTGGTCAGCTCTTGTGCTCTCTGTGTAACTTAGTGGCACCAACAAATGCTGTCACTTCTTGGACCTCTTTTCTACGTGGCTTGTGTGACCTGCCAGGACATTGCCAGGCGTAGATGGGAGCCAAGATGCCTGTGGGAATCCGCAGATGACACTAATCCCATATTCCCATAAACCAAAAAAGTTTGCCTTTCTACTACTCCTTTCATCTACTTGAGTGGCCACCTTCTTACTGTATAGCAGCTATGCAGGAAGGCTCTCACGTGTCTTTTTGAAGTATGCTGTCAGTTTGAGGCATGCTCTCAAGTGTAGCCATCTCTGTACTGTGCTTGGTGGCTCTTCCACAGAAGCCTGTTACCAGGTGACTGTTTCTTAAATATTCCTCAGGGTTATGTCCCATGTCCTGGCTGGATTGGAAGCGGCCTGCTAAACTGGTGTAGATCCTTGAGTCTCATAAGTGAGAGTCAGGCTGGGAAGATAGTAAATGGGCAGTGGTCAGTTTTGAAGAAACTGAGACTTCTTTTTTCAAAGGAACCATTTTATGTTTGTGGGCAGCAATTTACTGTCCCTGATGGTCCTTCTGTGACTCAGCTGTCATGTAAATAGCACAAGAAGGATCTTGTGATTGAGAGATACCTAATGAATTGAGGAGTTATGAGCATTCGTGCTTGTCCGTGAAGCAGAGTGAAGGGCAGAATCCCATGAGAGGTGTTAATTTGGAAAGGACAGCATAGGTCCTGAGAGTCATTCGTGGCAGCGGATCAGTTCACATTCCCCAAAGCACCCTACCCTTACAGGAGGGAGGGGGGTGCAGAAGCCCCGTTACATGTGAGGCTCCATAAGAAAATGCTGAATGGTTTATGGCAAAAAGGCCTGGGACCACCTTGTTCTAGTATGTGACCAAAAAGAAAATGGTCAGGATCTTACAGCTGCATCAGCCTGGCATTGTCTGTGCTGAGGTGCCAAAATGTGGGGTTGGTACTTGCTGATTTCATTTTGAGAATGTAGAAAGATCCAAAAGGTTGCTTGCAAGTGTTGGCAAGCCAGAGATCTGTTATCCTGTTTTTGGGGTTGGAAGCGTCTTGGATAATAATTAGCTAGAAATTGTTACCTTCTGACAGCTGCTTGATTTAAATAAATGATAGTTTTTCCTGTTCRTGTGACTTGGTTTGGTCCTCAGCATGTGAGCAGGCACGGTAACCAGCTGTGATGGGAGGGGCACAGTTGGTGAGTTAGTAGCTCCTCCTAATTTCAGGTTGGGGTATCAGCAGGGTCACCGCGTAGCTTGTTTTTGAGGGGGCGCAGGAAGGAGCTGGTCGGGTTTGTGGTGCCTCGCAAGGCTTGCTCGTCGAGCTTGGCACCACGCTAATATGGACACAAAGCCTGTAGGAGGGGGGCCGGCTTGCAGGAGGCCCAATCGAGTGCTCAGCAGACCTGTTAAACTGGGATGCTTAAACGGGCTCCCCTTTCTGGTCCTCTTTGCCATTTTCCTCTGGCACATCCGCATCGATACTGCTGCTCTTTCCTGTGGTGCCCTCCTCTCTGTTTCTCTCCTTAGCTGCTTATTTGAAGCCAGTCAATGATCTAGTTAATCTGTCTCTATTATCTTAAATTTATTTTCTTTAAGCTACAGTTTCTTAGAAAAGATACTTTAAAATGTATTTTTTCCAAAGATAGTTGCATTTATTTGAATCCCCAGCTTTTGGTCTGTACTTTGGTATGTGAACCAGAGAAAAACATTGTTAACTGTTATGTTTGAGCTCTTCTCTTCCAAAAAGGGAAGTGTGTGAGCTTGGATTCATTATAGCTTATTTGGGCTAGAATTTTGCTTTGGTTTTATACAGGATGAAAGTACTTCTTCTGCAGTKTGCCAAAAAACTTTGCATACCTAGAACTAGATTTAATTTATGGTTACTCCAGAGGAAATTTTATTACATTAAACACACGTATCTAATGATGAGTTATCCTCATCAACTCATGAGGAAGGTGGGGTTTTGGAATATGACTGTTTTTGTATTTTTTTATGTTTTTGTGTGTGTATGTGTGTTTTTCTGGAAGTTGTTTTACTCCAGCTACTCTGTCTGCTTGGATATGGTCTCACCAGGTGAAAGGCCTTCCTAACGACAGCCTTTCCATCCTATGCTTGTGCTTGTGAAGGAATGTTTGCCAAGACAGTAGTGTGATCAGGCCACRTGAGCGCTTACGCGTCACGTGAACATGGTTAATTTCTTCTGCGTTCCAYGCGAAGTGAGAGTTTTAAGCCCTAAACAGGCAGTATCAGTGGTTACTAAGCACTAAATCATTTTGGTTATTTCATAAGATAAAAAAGGTTTTTCTGTTCCCTTCCAGTCACTCTTGGAAGCGCACGATATTGTGGCTTCAAAATGTTATGATTCCCCTCCGTCTAGTCCAGAAATCAATAACTCTTCAGTGAACAACCAGATTGTTCCAGTAGATGCTATTCGTATCCTTGGTATTCACAAAAGAGCGGGAGAGCCACTGGTAAGTAATTGCACATGTGTGGCTTTGAATTAAGAGCATAATTGAAAGTATTTGCTTAGTGTTTTACAGTAAGTTTTTGATTCTTTCTTATATCATGTTGTGTAATTTAAGGAATGAGAGTTTGAAACAGGAAGATATCAATYTGTCCTCTATGTTGTTTCTTTTAAGAATTTACAATACCAAGTAGACACTCACTAGGCAGTATGATTCTTTGACAGAATTAGCATATAGGTTTGTTYGTAATACAAAAGGACAGGATTGCAATCAAGAGCAGTACAGTTGTGGCTCAGTCATAAAAACCTTGCATGAAAGCGCCTTGGTGTTACTTGACACCTCTCTATAAGGAACTCTTTACAGTGGAATAACTGCTTTTAACAGTGTTTTCTTGCAGGCCAGTACATATACTCCTTTAGCAGTATGGTTTTGCTTGAGGTAATGGTGAAACGAAAGTGGGATTCGAGCAGTGGTGAAGCAGGTGTGGTGTGTGTCTTGCAGGGCGTTACATTTAGAGTTGAGAACAACGACTTGGTAATAGCGCGGATCCTGCACGGGGGCATGATAGATCGGCAAGGCCTTCTGCACGTCGGCGACATCATTAAGGAGGTGAACGGCCACGAGGTTGGAAACAACCCGAAAGAGTTGCAGGAGCTGCTGAAAAACATCAGTGGGAGCGTCACGCTGAAGATTCTCCCCAGCTACAGAGACACTGTTGTTCCTCAGCAGGTTAGTAGCACGCCCCTAATGATTCTGTCAAAGCAGCTTCTGTTTGATACTTCATTGCATAAAACTACTGCGAGGTTTTTGGATTAGCTGTGATTTAGTTTTGTACGAATAACATCAGCAGGAAGGCTGAAATGCAGGTATCTGTATTCCCCTCAAGCATGTGTTGGAAACTGGATTATTCAGTAGATTCAGGTCACACCTAATAGAGGTTGGTAGAAGTTGGTGTCTTTTGTTTTGTCTTTAAATCAYATTAGAATCCGAGACTGATAAGCATTTGCATAATAGCAGGCATGTTTCTTTGGTACCCAGTGACCTCTCATGACCTAGCCACACTGCACTGAAATCAACCCCATGCATTTAACGKGATCAAGGGTCCAAGTAATCCATTTCATAGACTTCAGAAACATACTGAGTRCAACAGAGTGGCTTGGTGTATGAGTCACTGACTGTAGGTAGGAAGTTGGTGGCTATTCCTTATCCTTTTGTTGTTGCTGTATTCTGCTGGTTTCTCCTTGGCAGAAATCTTTGACTTTCTCTTTTTTTCTGCCAGCTTGGATAATAAAGCTGCCTCTGGCCTCCTGAAGCAATTCACTGTTTATTCCCCTGAATCAAATTCAAGTCTTAAAGCAAATCAGATGTGACTGCTTAAACCCTGAGGTCATGGCAAAATTAATACTTAAGATTCTACAGACTTTGAAGGCATATCTCACATTCTGAGGAATATATGAGTTTTGAGTAACTTGATGTCAGAATACTAATTGAGATATACTGTATATTGAAATGCAAAAACAAGTGTTGTGTAATACACTGTCCAAACTGAACAGTTGGCTTTTTATTTTTGTCATAAAGCTCCTTCAGCCAAGGTTTGCACTGCGGATTAATTTCACTCTCTCAGCTGGTATGCTATTTGTGATATTTTCCTGCCATAAATTGTATTTTATGTGCCAAATGCAAATTTGGTCATGTCAAACTTTTTAGGCTCTAAGGCATTTGTTCAGCTTGACAGATAAAGTAGAAGGAATGTATCTTGCATTCTTCAAACTTTGCAAATTTTTACACATTTCAGGTTTTTGTGAAGTGTCATTTTGATTATAATCCATATAATGACAACCTCATCCCATGCAAAGAAGCTGGTTTGAAATTTTCTAAAGGAGAAATTCTTCAGATTGTAAACCGGGAAGATCCAAATTGGTGGCAGGTTGGTAAAATAATAAAAACTTCTTTTTTTCTGTATGTACTAAAAAAAGTGAGAGCTTCTCTGTGGTTACAGTTATTAAGGAACTCCTTCAGTAATGAGCTATTTTAAAGTAGTGTGGATATGTGAGAAAAATATGTAGATTGTAATGCATTTTCCATCTAGTAAGATGTCAAAATCTGAATACAATTTATACTAGTAAATTATCAACAGTCTGTGTAGCACTGGCCTTTTGCCATTGCTGCTATTTATTTGTCTTTGCTCTGTATTATAACCTCAGCCACTTAAAACTCATTGTGGAAGGTCTATTTCTAGCAGAAATCCTTAGGTTGCCTCTAATAATTGTGGTAAACCCTCCCTGACCGTGACTAGGAGAAGTGGATCCCTTCCTGAGTGCTCAGAGTGGAKGAGAAAGAGAGGGAAATTAACCCTGTGGATTTGAAGAGGAATGGGAACAGCTATTTTGGAGGAGCTCTATCGTTTGTTTCCACAGTGGTGGCCACTGTCTGTGAGCTGTAACCGATGTGCTTATAGTCCAAGTGTTTGGTACTTTAAAATAGAAACAGTTCATCCTTCTTTACGACTGCATTTCTGCATTCAGTAGAAATGTAATCCAGTGCTTATGCTATACATACATATATATATATATATATAGGTATATGTATTTTTTTTTTTTTTCTCAAAAAACCACAAGGTGCACAGAGATCATTGRTGTGTTAGAATACAGATGAGTGAATTTTCAGAGCACTTTTGCTAACTGAGATGCTCAAAATTGCAAGTGGCAGTGACAATCCAAGCTGGGAGTTCAGCGTCATTGGTTTCCCTTTGCACCCCTAAATGGGTACCCCCATGCTGGAGTAACAAGGAGTAACAAGGAGTAGTGGGCCAAACATTATTTAATTGTATCTATTGCTCTGAAGATCAACAAAAATATTTGAAAACACTTCACACTGTTGAATTTGTGCTTGTAAGTGACTAAGCAAAAAAGAATAGAAGTGGGGTGTGGAGGAAGATGCAGGAAAATGTTATTGCTAAGTTAGTTTTAGGAGCTCGATGCTGTGAAGCTCCCCAGTAGTTTGAAGGGGCTTGTGTGCTCTCCTCTGTGTTATTTTTCAAATTTATCCARCTCTTAACTTGATAGAACCCAGGCAAGGTAAATCAAAGGGTCTCTTAAACAGCATCTAKGATTGGTGGAAAAATGAATTGTATTAAGGCAGTATAGTGTATTGCCAGTAAATCTGTGCAGATGATACTCRGGGAAAAGGTTAGAGGAAAGTCAAGAAATACTGGACTGTTACTGAAAACTTACTGACTGTAAAATTCAGGTAGTCGCTCATAGATAAAAGAAGCCAAGTTGAAAAGCTCCTGTTAGCAGGAGGCACGGACTACCAGTTACAGAGGAGAAGAAATACAGCATTTCAGAAGCATGTGTTTGTACACATTCAGCTTGTTGAGCTCAGTCCTGCCGTGGGCTAATAAATTTATGAATTATGTTGATGGAGGATGTTAGCCAAACTTTCATTACCAGGAACACTTAGTTACTAAGATACAAGTCTTTAGTTGGGCAGTGCAGAAGCTTGAAGGAATGATTAGATATGTGTTAATGAAATTCCATGTTTGTAAAATGTCAGGGAARAACCTGCACTGGAACCTGTTTGGAGCAGCACAAGAAACACAAAATAAGCTCGTGAGCTAAAAATACCTGATTTCACCACTTTGAGAGTTCAATATTAGGCGCTAGGCAAGTCTGTGTAGGTTTTTGTAAACCTTTGGTGTCAGCTCTAGGAGGTTATTCCCCRAACAGGAGTCGGTAGTGAACTGGTGTCTGTTTTCCAAGCTCTTTGGAATTTTGATAACTCAGTGGCAAGCTACTGCTGCTCTAAGGCAAAATTTTAATATCCACATCTGAATCTGAATTTCTAAGTCTTGGTAATAAAAGTATCAGCACTTGCCTTTGAAAAACTSGCAGAATGCTGCAGAATGAAAGTCAGTCATCGAAATGTTGATTGAAAAAAAAAATTTCTCATAACTTTTCTACATCTTTATTTTTTTTATAGGCCAGTCATGTCAAAGAAGGAGGAAGTGCAGGACTTATTCCCAGCCAGTTCCTGGAAGAGAAAAGAAAGGCATTTGTTAGGAGGGACTGGGACAATTCAGGTGAGATTTAATGAATTTTAGGACCATATTTTGCTCTGGTTCATATTTTTTTTTCCTCTCTTCCTGCCATTGTAGATATGGGAAATTACTATATGAGAATATTCATTATTGGTAAATGTTAATTATCATATTTGAATGACTTTGGCTTTTGCTTAAGGACAGCTACCTGCTGATGAAAAGCTAAATGAGATGGGAAACCATAGAGTTAGCTTCTCTCCTTCTCCCGCTCGCTCTCCTT
>PTEX01000027.1:4013007-4031066 GCA_003342815.1 Eudromia elegans | reverse complement strand
TCCCGCTCGCTCTCCTTCTCCCGCTCGCTCTCCTTCTCCCGCTCGCTCTCCTTCTCCCTCCCTCCCTCCCATGCACTTAATGCACTTAATATGCACTTTTAATATGCACTTTCTTTTTAATATGCACGAAAGTTAATGCAGTAAACATACACAGTGAACATTTCAAGGATTTTTCTGGATTTTTTTTTTTTAGGAAGCTTTCTTGATAAACAAAATTTATTCTCTTTATTTTGTTCCTATTATAGCATTTAATGTGTGAAGGCAAACRTATTTTTTCTCTAGGATATATTAAATTTTAGAAAGGAAAATAATCATGTCTTCAAAATAGTCCTTGTAATTTTAGTGTTTTTAAGAAAACACATTTTAAAAAATGATGAGCTTGTTTCAATTTTCTTTTTCCAGGGCCTTTCTGCGGAACAATAAGCAGCAAAAAAAAGAAAAAGATGATGTATCTCACCACAAGAAATGCAGGTATTAATAATATTTAAGGCTAAAAGTTCTGTAGGCTTCTAAACTTGCAGATAGTCAAGTGCATGTGAAGCAGTATAGGTATCCAAAGTGAAATATCTGATTATAAATTCAGTGGGTGCTGATTATAAATTCAATAAGAAATAGCGACTAATGGCGAGAGGATGCTGAGTGTATTTCAGTAGGKGGAAGTCAAAGCAGAGTGGTGGGGGGAGTGGGGGTTTTTTGTTGTTTTGTTTGTTTATTTGTTTGTTTTTTAAGAAAAAGGGAGGGGAAAAAAACGTTAAAGCTCAGTAATGGGTAATCCCTGTTTTCCAGTTCTGATCACTCTGCAAAGTTTTCCTTGGGAGTAAAGATAATAATCTTACTTTATGCTGCCCACGAAGGGATAGCTACYGTGTTCCAATAAGCCAGAAAGCTTATATCAGACTTGAAGCCTTTGGAGTGTTATTGCATGCATATTCTATTAACATATTAAATGATGCTGCTTAATCATTCTTCCAGKAATGACTGAGCATTAACTACTTTTTGTACACTTTTCAATGCAGAATTTGATCGTCATGAAATCCAGATATATGAGGAAGTTGCCAAAATGCCTCCTTTCCAGAGGAAAACACTGGTCCTGATTGGGGCCCAAGGAGTGGGGCGAAGAAGCTTGAAGAACAGGTTTATCGTGCTGAATCCCACTAGGTTTGGAACTACAGTGCCATGTAAGTTCTCAGGGCTCCTCCTGTAGCCTCCTGCTTGGAGTCTCTGATTAGCTAGAAAACAACCTGAGGTGAATTCCAGTGATTCAGTGTGTCAGTAATTTTGGCAGCGTACAAAAATCATTGGGTGGGGGGAATTTTTCCTCTTCCCAAATAACTGGGCTAACATATGATTACAGCTAAAAATTGCAGCTGAGAAAATTACTGATCTATTTCCATTTTTTAAAAAAAGCTCTCACAAGTATGTTTTTCTCTAAATGCCCTGTCTGCAAATAAGCATTATATATATATATATATATATATGCTGTAAGGAAAAATATATCCTTGGTGTTGAGTTCAAATCCCATAGTGAATGGTGCTATGTTTTTCCATCATTGTGCATAGCTGAATTGTTAAGTCATCTTCTGGCTGTGAACTGTCATAGCTCATTTCCCAAAGTTTATTTCAAGAWGATACGAGTTTGGATATTGTGTTAWTCACTAGAATTTTAACCCTTCTGTACAATCTTAGCTATGACTAGATGTTCCAGTGTTCTAGAAATACTGTTATTGCTAACAGCTTCAGAAGATCATTTGTCYTGGCCAGGAGTTTTCTGTAATAATRAGGTTTAATGGGAATTATTAGTTCTAACATACGAGAGTGGAAGTTATTATCATTTTCTAGATCCTTTAAACAATGGGGTTTTTTTTTGTGAATAATGAGAAAAGATGGCACGAATGAGTCTTGCCTATGCTATAAAACCATAGTACAGAGGAAATATGTAGTGCAATCTCCCTCTAGAGATAAAAAGGTAAATTTAAATTGTATTTTAATTTTTTCTTAGTTACTTCACGAAAGCCAAGAGATGATGAAAAGGATGGGCAAGCATACAGATTTGTGTCACGAGCCGAAATGGAGACAGATATTAAAGCTGGCAGGTATCTGGAGCATGGGGAATATGAAGGAAATCTTTACGGCACCAAAATCGATTCCATCCTTGAAGTTGTTCAGACTGGAAGAACGTGCATTTTGGATGTGAACCCGCAGGTATGAATTGCATCATGTTGTATTTGAGAAGCAGGAGTGGGGTGTTGAGGAGGTTTCTTGGCTGCTTGTGTCGTGAACGACTGCAGTGCAGCCTGGACTTCTGTGGTTGTGGCACCTGTTTAAGTTGGAGTGACTGGAAAAAAACACTCAGGTTCTGCATGGACGGGGAGTCTGGCCTTAATAGTACAYGGTCTTTTTGGTCAAGAACAATGCTGAGTATTTTGAAAAGAAACCTTGTAATTTCAGGCAGTGTAGGAGTTCCTGAAAGAAAAATACTAGCCCACTATGCAGTGTTGCTAATTGTCACAGAGTAGTTTCGCAGTGCTAATCTATGTAAGTAAGGAGGACGTGTGATGAATCATTCTCATTCCTACTTAATTTGGGTGCGTTTTCTTCTCTTTGATTCCAGGCCTTGAAAGTCCTGAGGACTTCGGAGTTCATGCCCTATGTGGTGTTCATTGCTGCACCCGAACTGGAGACTCTGCGTGCTATGCACAAGGCTGTGGTGGATGCTGGAATTACAACCAAACTTCTCACTGTAAGCAGAGTGTTTCACCTTCCGTTTGCTTTGAAGAGGATGTTCTTAATTTCTTATTATTCTTTTATTTAATSTTCAATTTATTTTTTTTCTGACGTTAAAATCTTTAAGAAAGATTAGACAAGACCTTTGCTGATTACTTAGTACAAGTTAATCAAATACTATGTATAAAGCAGACTGCTTATTTTTTAAAGATAGACCTCTTACAGAGAAGTACTGATTACAGTACTTGTAATATATTCTTTGAGAAGTGCCATATTTGATTATTTGCAAAAAAAGAAAAAAAAATGTTCGGTGGGAAATCTTCTGTTGCAGCAGTGTMTTTACTTCCCATTCACCATCTCTGCCCCCAACGCAGCCTTGTATTGGTCTAAAAAAAGGTGCAGCAGAGGGCACTGAAGCCTCCTCCAGCCTATGAAGTCGAAGCATTTCTATGGGCCGGGACTTTCTCAGCTGCAGGAGCGAAGTTCAGTACCAGGCTAAGGAGCKAGGGAAGCCCCTGTGTTCAGCAGCACCTCTCCCTCTGCCTGGGAAAAGCCAGGGCCCCCGACAGCTCCAGTCTGCAGTGGCTTAGATGGCAGCAGTGTCTTACCTGAGGCTGGAGGGCATTCAAAGCCATAAAATGGGCGATGGCTTAATTTGCAGTACATGAATATATGCGTGTATATATATATACACACTCATATATATATATCATATATATATCATATATCATATATATATATAATTTTTTTCTTTTGAAACCTGTGAGATTCCATTTTCTTAATCACACAAGAAAATATCCCATCCTGGTTGTGGATTCCAGTTGTCATTGGTTTTGGTGTATCTTTGGGTACTTTGCTCTTTCTCAACTTYTACAAACATGTAATAGACAGTGGCAGCTCTTCATGAAGCCTTAAAAAAGTAGGAATAAAAATTTCTTGCCTATTTGGCTGCTCATGTCAGAAGATAAAGCACTGGTGCTTTTTGAATGAGAAAATATGTGCAAATGAATAGAAAGGACAAAGTGTAACATCTAGGAGAATAGGATAATCTAGAGCTTTCTTCTAGAAACCTTCATTGTCAGGCATACTTGGATTCTTGGATTCTTTCATTCTTGGATTTTTGGTGCTTTTTATTTTAAAAATAAATAAGGGGGCACAAGACATTTATATAACTGAATGACTCTGTTATCCCTAAAKATGTTAACTTTTTTCTGATTGAATCATCAGATGCGCATGCAAAATGATTAACTGCCTGCTGTTTAGACAGGCTCCAGTTCAAATGCTTTTATTTGCCTTATTAAGGATTGAAGATTTGTAGTCATTTGGCTGTGATAGATAGCATTACTATCACAACATTTTTCAGACCYGTCAAAGTATTTTAACTTAAGTTTTATAAAGAATAGGAATTTAAACATTTCATTGTTGTATTTTGAGTGTATGTATTAAGTAGGTGTAAACAGTCTGTTGCAGTATGTCATGAGCTCCTACTTCTTCTGAACTCATACTTTTCTGCCAAGGCTACTGTGCTTGGTTATTCACAAATATCTTTTCAACAGGACACTGATCTGAAAAAGACAGTAGACGAGAGCGCGCGGATCCAGAGGGCCTACAACCACTACTTCGATCTGACCATCACGAACGACAACCTGGACAAGGCCTTCGAGAAGCTGCAGGCTGCTATAGAGAGGCTGCGKCTGGAGCCCCAGTGGGTCCCTATCAGCTGGGTGTACTGAGGCTTCCCGGGACGAGCTTCAGGAACAAACAGGACGGCCCACAGCAAACGAGACATTGTGTAGATACAAAAGATAACCTGCAGCGCCCGTGCATTTTTACTCTGTGTATATTCAAAAGTACACTCTGCTGAATTTTTATAGAAATGTTGAAGGGAAAGTGTACTTAAATATGTAATTTATTTTAATTTTTCTAACTTTTTATGGATAACCTTTCTATTCATATCACATGAAGGAAATGCGTTTAAGCATTTTTATATGTTTTAATTTAGTACCTTTGCCTTTTTCATCTAAGAAACTTTCAGTCGTTCACTTTAACATTTACATCTTGGTCTTACATTTTCACTGTGATTAACAACAACAACAAAAAGGATACTTGAAATTTTTTGTAAAACTCTTGTAAATGTCAGTTCAAACCGGTCAAAAGTCTACAGCTCTTATTGGGAGGATACGCTAAGCTTTTTTTTCCTTTGAAAGACATAAATTTCATGGAGCAGACGTTTAAATATAGAAACCGGCAGCCAACACCCAGCTCTCGCTCCAGCTTCTTCCTGCTTAACGTTGACGCGTCCTTGACGTTTCTCGAGCTCTCCGTGTCTCTTCATTTAGACGACTGTGCTGTAGGTTCCCTTAATGTCGCGCTCAAAATAACGCGCAGCGGTACCTTGCGAGCTCCTCGKTAGGCTGTTCTTGAACACTAACCTGGTACCTGAGCCTGGCTGAAGTACTGACGTTAGGAGGAYGTTAGGCGCAAGGTGGGTCGGTAGCCTGAGGGAACCCGATAATGTGGAGCCCTGTAGAGGGAAGCTGGACGTCTAGGACTGTTTATTCACACGTGTAAAAACACACTGCTAAAAGAAAGAAGCATTTTCTTTTCTTAACATTGTTCAATATTTGTATATTAATCTGGGACTTAATTTCYTGTGATATTTAGCTGGCTTTTATATTATGTTTTGGAATATTTGTGAGTGATCAGCTGTTGTACTTCCCTGAATGTGACGTGATGGAATTTCTGTGCTCTTCGTTGCATTGTATTTTTAACTGCTTTTTTATTTTTATTTTATTTTTTGCTGGATGGCCTGTGAAGTGGACACTTGTCAACTGCTAATATGCAATGTTGTTTATAACTTTTTTTTTACGATTCCTTTTATGTTTGATAGTTCTCCTTTCTAGGCCCACTGATATACATTATGTCCAATTAATTTGCTGATTCAAAACTTACGCTAATGTAAATTTCTGCTTARTAAGAACAAAATGAAAATAGAGCTTGTCACGAAGACTAGCTGATTTTATGACCATATTTAATATTACTGTGCTAGCTGCTGTATATAGTCATATTTTGCCRTCACTTAATTGGGATAGGTGTCTAAATTGCAGTTGTCTCTTTGCTGAATTTCTTTTCCACCTGGTGGCAGGCACTTGGCTCCTGAATTCTTTGAAACAAGAAAGTGTGACACAAAATGCTACCAAAGAGGCCCCTTCCTTGGAATTATCTCTGAAAGAAAAGAGCCTTTCCTCCTGTAAAAGAGCAATGTTCCTGGGACTTTCAAAGGCTCCCATGTGCACAAGGAAAAGAAACAAGATTGAGATAGTATAGGAAAAAAATATGCAGGTCTCAACAGCATCTGCCTTGTCCCTGCACAGCTACAGAGGATTTACCAAGTTGGGGGTTTATGGTGCAATTTTTTTTGAGATCCCAATTTACGTTGACAACGTTGTACGTACCCCAGGTCATCTGTGGCGCTTGATACGGYGACATCAGCCCTTTGCAGGGAATGTGAAATTTTATAAGGCAAATTTGTACCACTGGTTTTACAGATTCTTACGGTTTTCAGGGCTTTTTGTGTTTGGTGGCTTTGTTTTTGTTTGGGTGGKTTTTCTGTAGCGCTTTCCGCTGCGGGAGCAGTGTGGGACCTGCCTGCCCTTCCGAGGGGAACTCCTCTGTGGCGCGCTGAGGCTGCTGTGAGAAAGGGGTCGCGTGCTGCAGGTAGCAGCAGTGACTGTTGGACCCCCGTTAGCTGCTGCTTGCGCGGCCTGAAGCGGGCTAAGCTCACGAAGGGCGTGAGAAGGTTCTGCTTCAGTCCCCCCAGCCCCCGGCTGCAACCGCCGTAGCTTCCCTTTTTGCTCTTTTCCRTGGTTTCACTTCACCCAGTGGAACACACGCAACAGGCACCAAAGCTGAGGGAGGAAAACCACCTCGCTTTTCTAGGAGAAGACAGCTCGCTTGGACTGTGTGCAAGGATCCTGTCGGATTATCTGGGTTTTAGCTGGTCCCCACGCAAGCTGTAATAAAAGAGATGCAAGGAATGCACTGGGTTTTTGCTTTAAATGTTGCAAAGTACAAGGCCAGTTTGACACATGCCTGAGGTCTAACATTTTTGCTTCAAAAGGCAAATGGGGTTTTCATTCAGCCTAACTTGTCCCGAACTGCTAGCATGACTGGAATCTCGAATGACAACTGAACGTACGTGTACTTTTAAAAGCCATTCTTGGAGGGACTTAGGATAAAGGTGCCACTTCCATCACATCCTTAGCTGGTGATGGCYTGTGGTGGTTTTAGATCACAAGTTCAACACTGCAATCAGCAGAGAGATGCTACGAGGAGACTGGTTTTGAGCAAGTGACTCTATTTCATAGAGTAGCTACTTAAAGTATTTGGAGGGGTGGCATTCAAGTAACTTTTCTGTAGCTTGGTCTAYACTAAATATTTATTTTCCAGATACCCACAGGTAAACCTATGTTGGCTGTTAATAATGACAGGAGGTTATGTATGAGCAAGGTGAAGATGCTGCTAAATGTTTAAGATGTGTGGTATGTATTGCAAGATTAATAATTACATAGTTTAGAAACGTAAATTATCAAATAGTTGTCTGTGTATGTGGGTGTATGTGGATGGATTTAAAAACAAAACAAAACAAAACAAAAAAACCCTCATATCTGTAATCACACTACTAATCTATGACGACTTGATCCAGAAATGGACCTGCATGTGAGATTTTAGGACTGGTACACTTCTCTACCTGGTTTACTGTGTTTACTAATGCATATTTTTCTAAATATACAAATATTTCAATCTAAAAAAAAAATTCTATATTTATGTGTAATTTGTTTTAAACAGTGCATGAGGTGCTGTAAAATTCTGTACATAGAGAGACTTACTTATAGAAGAAACTGTAGTTTCCCTGTGAATGAAAATGTGTACATCAAAGTACAGTCAGTATGCCAACACCCATAAGTTATTCCCTAAAATGCACCCCAGCTCTCCCAAAGCACCAAACTCAACTTTAATGTAAGCACTCTGGTGTGTGTATACCCCAGTGTTCTTGCTCTTCTCTAAGTATTAGCATAGCAGGTCTACTTTAGTTTGTAAATAATGTGACAAAATGGAGTCAGCTGAAGTTTAGTACCATGATTATAGGAGGACATGTCATCTTGCATATAGTTATAAAGGGTTTTAAAATGTTCTGCAGATATAAAAAGGAAGTAAAATTGGAGCAGAACCCCAAAGTGACACAGGCAGCTCCAATGTGTAACTGGTGGAGCCTCCTTTAACGTCTGCCGTGCGCTCAGATCCGTGCAGCGCTGTGTGCTCTGTCCTACACAAGCTTTAGGGAGCTTTGAACTTGTGTTTATACAAACTGTTTATCTATAGACTCAAGCTGGGACTGACTTTTATTCATGATCTCTCTGTACAATTCTAACCCCTTTCGTCTTCCAAAACAACACCTAAGAGGTTTGTTGTACAAACTGCCTGCAGCGCAGTGTTCAAYGAGTCTCTTACATTTTTAGAGGTTGATAGAGATGATAAATAGGAAACCTTGTTTTTTTGTTAAATACAGAAAATCGCTGGATAGGTACTGTTTTGAAACTAAGCTTGTCTCTTCTGTGCTTAAATAAGAACTAGTGGAGAATGACCAAGTAAATAGAGCCCTGCACTGGAAACAGGAGACTTTGGTCGCTGTCTTTACCTGTGACCTATTACCGGAGTCTCATCAGATCCAAACGTCTTTACCTGCTCCTGGGTTCCTCTTCCCTCTCAGGTTGAACTTTGAGGCAGATGCTGTTTCTCAGTACATCTCTAGTGCCTGCTGCAATAGATTCACCATCACTCTTTGTGCCTCTGGGTACAGAGCTAGGTCTGTTGCATCTATAATAAAAATGTATATAGAGGTTTTCTGTTTTTTGTTCTTTTTCTTTGKTTTTTTCTTTCTTTTTTTACAGGATTCTTTGCCTCACCCAAATTCTGAGAGTAAAAGGTAAAATACTGTTATTGCCAAACAGGATGATACTGCTTTTGCCGAAGTCTTAGCGGTTAGCGGATAGCAACACTTTGTCTGCTAGGCCTCTTGCCTTAACTGTCCTTCTAGCCCTCCAGCCCCTACAGACAACCTCTCCTGGGCCATTAATAGGATTTCTGTGGCTGAAGCTGCTTTAATTTGCTTTCTCTGCTGACAGTCCTTACAGGGGTTGATGAAACAGAGTTCCAGCCAAATTCTTCCCTGTTCTCTGCCAGCCTTCATTTTTTTTCATGTCTTTTTATTGGGCTTATTGATGTTGAGTGTTTGTGATTCTCAGTTGGTCTTGTAGATTAAATAGTGATGATTGCAGTACAAAGATCAGTATTTACAAGCGATGTAACTTGCTGTTTGTGGTACCAAGGTAGATACTATAAAAAGTACAGTGGAAACACTTGTGAGATAAAAGGTTCTTCAGAGACAGTTTTAGCTTCCAAAAACATTGTGTCTGCATATCCTCCCCCACACACATGCAAGCATGTTCATATATAAACAGGTATATATTTATATAAATAAAATTTAGGGGTAATGTTGCACATGATTCACACAGTATCTGCTAACTTACTTGAATTCTCGTTGGTGGACCATGCTGGTTACGAMTCCACAAACTGGCCCAGGTTAAAGTGCTGAAGTTGTAGTTCATTTACTGGTACTGAAGCTGCAGTTCTGCTGTACAGGCTTAAAAACTAAATCTCCARGTTCATAAGGAGTTTCACGTACAAACCTTTCTCTTTAATTGAAAGGGTTAAGCAATATGTGTATTTAAGGAGCTGACTTACACCTTGAGAGTAAAGTGTGAATTTTGTTCTTAGTGTTTTTAGCTCTGTCACCCTAGCTGAGGATGGAGCTGGTTTTGCTGTTGTTAATAGAATGGTTGGATGGGGAACGCTGCCCAACCTGCAAGGCTTACAATGGCTGATGTCCGAGAAATGCTTTCTCCCATTTTTCTTTTAACTCACTCTGTGCTAATGATTGTCCGTGCGTAAGGGTGTAAAATCTGTCTGTCTTCAAGAGTGATCCAAGAATTTATTGCATAGATAGCCAAGGCTTCAGTAAAACCTTAGGAAGGTGAAACCTTCCTAAAACCCAAGCAACTTCTCTGTTGTGTGACCTCTTAGATGAAGTACAGCCTAGAGCAGAACCAATGCGACCGCTTTGAGCAGTTCTGGCAGTGGCAGAACGGGGGCTGCAACACAACTTTTTCTTTTTTCTAACTATTTTTTGTGGATTCAGATCTTGTACACACTTGTATATGCAGATAACTGTTCCAAACTATTTCTTTTCCCCTTTAAAAATGCATGTTAAGAGTTCCTTCCCTCCCCCTGCCCATATACTGCCTGTATGTAACATTGGTGTACCCTGATGAAATAGGGGGCCAGCTTTYGTAGGCTTTAAAATACAGGGAAGTTTGTCATCCTCCCACCCCTATTCTGGACTGAGAATTGTACAAATCTTGGCAAGTGTTTTGATTTAAATGTGTACTAAAAGTCTGTCCCAGTGCATTTAAGATTTTACTTACCTTGCTTGTTCTCAGAAATGTTTTTTCCCTTTGGCAAGCTCTGCATGTTTGAGKTTTTTTTTCCTATAACATTGAACTGGACTTGACACCTGTAAGACTTAAAAAAAAATGCTCTCCTGTTTAAAAAATAAAAAAATCCTTTTCTTTAGCTAAAACATTGTTCAAGAAATCTTAACTCTTACCTAGAATTTCTAACGCAAAACAGAAGATAATTAGTGTTGTTTAGGTATGATACTGTAGAGCAAAGCTAGGAGATGGGGCTTGTTAGCATTGTGACTTTATAGGGGTAAAGTCAGTTCTTGCTAGGATGTCTTTAGAGCATAACTTGTTTTCCAAGCTCCCCATCGTGTTTTTCACAACTAATATTTCCATGCTAAACACAGCCAAGCATAGAAGTGTTAATGTACAAATTGTGAAATTCTGTTAATTCCCAATAAAATATTTTTGTATATAATAAAGATTTAATATTTAAAAAACTGTAGCTAGCCTTTTTTTCCCCTGATTTTTGGTCATACCATGCATTTTAGCCAAATGAAGAGGCTATCAAGAAACAAGCTGAGCAGATCTGCCTCTTAACGTGTCTCTTGTTGAAAATGGGGTCCCCATCAAATATCCCACTAAGTGTTTCCAGATGTGCTGTTACAAAGTGCAAGACAAACAAAGGCTGCTCTGTGACTACAGAGTGTGACCGGAGGGATCCACACAGATTGATCCTTGTGAAGATAGGTCTTTTAGGGCATTTTTTGTCTGTCTGTTTGAAGTCTTCCAGGTTTCACATGTATTCAGTGTAGAGCTGCTTGCAGAGCATGTTGGGGAGTAACTTCAGGGCAGCTGGGGGCTTTTCAAGGAAAAGGCTTGAATRGTCACTGCGTATGAGCAGGCTCCTCTCTTTCCAGGGCAGGGAAGCAAAAACTTTTTTTCCTTCTCACTTCCCCTATTGTAGTCTCTTCTTTGATGAAGCATCAACGCTCCTGCTAGGAAAGGCGCATTTAAATACAGGCTCCATAATTCACTGCTTCCGAGGAGGGGTACCTGCAGGGCCCCACATGACTGGGAGTGAAGGCTTGAGCTTGCTAGAGGAAAGGTGAAAGCACAGAAGGGCATCATCAAACCCACGCTTCCTGCTCTCCCACCACTGCGGAGAGTGGTCTTGGCTGCACACATTGCTGACTGCAGGGAAAGCAATCGTTCCCCTCCGCATGCCTCAGCTTACCCAGGAGGCTGCTTTTCCTGGCCYGTGCAAGTTGGAGACCTCTCTTCCTTTCCCAGGCTGCAGTGTTGCTGCTCATGTGCAGGGGAAACAGGGCTCAGAAACTGAAGCTAACTTCAAGGAGGTGAAGGCGTTGCTCGTCCTGGTTACCCCAACGCKCCTGAAGACACTGTAGTCAATGCATGGAGCACTGGGGCTCTCTTCAGCCATCCTAGAGTGCCGGTGCTGAGCGCTTCTCCCGGCTGTGGCTCTTGCAGCCTGGACCAGCGCACGGAGGGAGGGTTGGGGCGTGCAGGGGAGGCTGGCGGCTCTCYGTGCAGGCACCGCACATGGGAGGAGGCTGCTGGCCTCACCATCTCCTGTCCTGATTTGTTTCCAAAGTGCGAGGATGAGGTTCCTCCCCTATTCTCCTAGGGAAGGCAGAAGTCTCACACAGGCAAACAGCATGTGGGTACGTGGGAGCAAAACACTCTTTTGAAGCCAGCAAAAGCTTCTGTGGGCTCCAGGGATCTCCTACCCCTTCCTTCCAGGGCAGGGCCTGCCCCACATTGCAGAGATGCCTTCCAGAGGAGCCCGGCCCAGCCCAAGCCCAGCCGCTCCGTGCGAGCTGAGGTGGCTGCCTGCCAGCTCCGCTGAGGGGGCTCCCGCCTCAGGCAGCCCCCAGAGCTCAGGGAGAGGCAGTAAAAACACCTTGGCCTTTGATTCCCCTATTTGATCCTCCACTATTCTGAATGCTTACTGGGCATGAAGCTGCTGCTTTCAAAATATGTAAGGAGTAACTACAGGGAAAGCAGCAAGATACACAAGAATTGCCTTTTTCCCCAGCTATGCTGCTCACTCAATTCTCCTAAAACACTATCCTAGGCCCCCCCTTAGGTTGACTTTGCAGTTCAACTTCAGCAGCAAGACCAAAGTGCAATCCCTGGCTTCCACAACCCAATCACCAATGGTGAACGTGGTGCGGGCAGCAGCRGGGAGGCACCGAGAGCCCCCAGCCTCTCACCAGCAAGCAGGAAGCGGCAGTRAGCACAGCTCCGCTGTCAAGGCTCCCCTTTGTCTCCCCTTTGCCCCTTCGGGCATCTCCGTACCCTCCTCTGCACCTGCCCCACACACCAGGGACTGCACGTGGGCAGCAAGCCCCACTCATCCCAACACCACCTTTCCACAATGTGCCCCGTGGGCAACGTTGCAAGCAGCAGGATCCTCACAGACCCTCGCGCCTCCAGCTGCTGCCAGGGAAGCCGCTGGGCTCCCCAAAGCCAGGGGCAACCCCACAGCTCCTCCACTTGAACTCACCCAGTGCCGAAGTGAAGGCCACCCGCATACAACACAGCCAGCCCAAAAGGGGTTCTTCCAGAAGCTTCCTCAAAACATCTAGGGTTCTCTTCCTCTTTACACACCCCCGATTACATCGATGACACAATGCAACTAGCCAGAAAGTACCCGAGGCTTACAGCAAAACTCCAAAAAGAAAACTGGAGCACAGGGACAGCAGCACTACACAAGTGCCTTTTTGTTGCCTGTTTGCAACATCTGTCAAGGCCAGAGCAATGACTGGAATCAACAAAAAAACAACATGGAAATCAACACAGAAATAAAATACATGAGGTACTGGTTACTCTACTGTTTTGACACAACATTTAATATAAAAAAAATGATAAATTAGTTACAGAGACACCTTATGAGTAGTGGTTATCAGAGGAAGGCTTTTCCATTTACAAGCACACATGACTCCTTCTAGTGGTGTGTATACATATGTGTGTGTGTATCTATCTATCTATATAGGTGTATATAAAACATGTGCCTCCATGCTCCTGAAACGTCTTTCAAACCTGCAGGGCTGAGGCACTGCTGACAGCCTCACTTCACACAAGAGTCTTGGAAACACCAGCAGCCTGATCCTCAAGGGTATCCTGCTCTCTGAAAGTACTGAGAAAACACCATGTGCTTTTGTTTTGCCCCTTGGTCAGGGAAAGCCCACCCTGACCTGAGGTTTTAAGGCTTCTCGAGCAATCTGCTCAAGACCAGGCAGTAATGGAACAGAAACCCCAACCCAGCACTCCTGCCTCCTGCCAAGGGACTTGCTGACTCGCTTCCTGGCCTGGCAGCCACCTCACAGTCTTGTCTGAAAGCTCCGACATTCTACTTACCCAGGACAGCATCTTCCCAGCTCCTCTATACTGCATTTTCTTTCCATTCACATGATCACAGAAAATTATGATTAAAAAAAAAAGGCATAGTTTGAAGCACAAAGTGCTTTACTAGCACTACTTTGGTATTAATCAGAGCCAAGCAAAACAGCTGCACTGAGAGAGTCATGCAGGTAAAATGATTGCTTTTGTGGAGTGCAACAGGGACATCTCATAGACATACACCGAAAAGAATCAACACATCCCAAAGGGGAAGTTCAAAATGCAATTTAAATAGCTGAAACTTGCTGTGCAAAAGTTATTAGAAAACCAAGAAATGCTGTGCAAAGGTATGATCCCTAAGGTGGTTCTAGTTTTAAAAAAGAACTCAGTATTTTCTGCAGTGCAGAGTTCATACCCATGAACACAAACAGTGCTTCATAAAAGAAAACCTCATCAGGCACCTCTCTGGGCACCCCTCCATTCCACCTGCCCTGAGTGGAGGCATTTTGCACATCTGCTCTGGAGCAGGGCATCGCTGAGCCCTGCCCATCCACACTTGGCTTGTTCACAAGAGCAGTTCGTTCCAGGCAGTTTTCTCCCATGCATGTTAATGCAAGCAGTCAGGCTTCTGCTGCCCTGCAGATGCGACAGCCTTCAGCACAGTTAAGTTCCCTTTCTTTTCCAGGCTTCTCTTCGCTTCCTCTTGTTTATTCCCTCRTTACTTATTGATGTATTTTCCACTGTAGACACTACCTCAGTGGCACGGCAGAGCCCTTCTGAGAGCAGGGCAGAGTGCTCACCTAGTCCACGCCRACCTCCATCGCACCTGGATGCACCACCAAAAGCACTCAGCTGAGTGTGTCTAAAGCTAGAGACATGCATCACATACATCAATGCTACACTGCAGAGCTACCAAAGACAGAACAGGCTGGTTAGTAAATGAATACTCAGCAAAGTCCTATACATTCCCAGCTAAAGCATCAAATCCATACAACACCACATAAAGAACAAGTGGGAGGAATCTAGGTTCTTTCATAGTTACAGCTTTCAGAGAAGACTCTATCATTTCAAGGTTAATGTTTGAAGAGGCAAGCAGCCTTTGCACAACATCAAATCTTCCTCCGTGAGTGAGGGAAGCCACCATGGGACTGCTCAAGGCCAGGGTGCCATCGGCTGAAGCGATGTTAGGCTGCATTGATGAGAAAGAGCAGGAGACAGGGACAAAGACGTTACGGAGGTTTTCCAAGCAGTGCTCTGCCTGGCAGCACTAGCCTTGGTTTCCTCTGGAAAACCTCCAGAGAGCCTATGAGGCAGCAGGGCAGCRAATGCCCCACAGCATCCGAGCAAGGGCATGAAAAGCTCCCAGCGCTGGCACGCAGTAAGGGAGACAGGGCCCTGCTGCCTGTCGTCACGAGGGCTGTTGCCCTGACAGCCCGAGAGGCAGCAGAGGAGCCAGCGCTGCTTTCCACACGTTTTCCGCCTCTCTGGCCCTTCTGCCCACCCTTCACACTGCCCCCCTACACACTCTGCAGAGGCTTTCTCCTCCTCCTTCCTTTCCTCCACTCCCATTGCACTCACTGAAGTTTCAGAGTTTTGGAACTTCCAAACACTGCTGGCATTCATGTGAAACTTCTGTTTCCCAAGGTAGGTGATTACTGGTACAGAGGTTTTATAATGGCCTAGTGAGAATTCAGGTCAATTAAAATTCAAGGCTAAGTTACCATTTTCTTTTGCTCACAGCTCACGGAATTTTCTAAATGCAAASGCATTTTAGGAGTCAGGTATCTCTTTGCATTAACTTCATAGTTTGCCACTGCCAGACTCCAACCTTGTTTAGGCTCTGCCTAGAGCTGAAATGCACCCTGGACTCTCATACCTTCTCTACCAGCCAAGAAACACAGCAAGGCAGAGCAGAGGCACTACTGCTGCCGGGCTCACGCGCTCCACGGAGCGTTTYGCTCACTCACCAGGCTGCGCAGTGCAGGGAGGGCCTGCAGGTCACAGCAGGCGCGCAGCAGGACACGGGTGCAGTCGGGTAGCTCTGCAAAGGAGACATCACAGTAAGGGAACACAGGCTCCTGGAGCGCTGCCACAAGCTAACTGCTGGGAAGGTGCCTCTTAACAGCAAACTCAGTTACGGGACTCTCCTGCTTCAGCAGGAAGAGACGAGTGAAAGGTGAGATGCATTTTGGAAGGTCCCTCAGGTACCCGTGTGAAGGGTGTTCTGGAAATCAAAGCAATTCTAAACATTCCAAAGAGGCTCATCTACCCTTCCTTGTCAAGCACAGTCCACCTCCCAGTCTGTACCACAGAACAGGATGGGAGCGGTACAAAACCCAACACTRAGGATTCCTGCCCTTGAGACAAGCCTCAGCTCTCAACACAAGCTGCTGACTTCAGCAGGAACACAATTTAAGTGGACTCAGATAGCTGACCCCTCCTTGAGACAGGGAGACAGACTGAATGATTCCTTTGGAACCGTCCAACTCTATGACTTGAAGGCTGCAATTCCTTACAGAAGCAACAGGCACCATGTGCAAAGCCAGGTGGTAATGCAACACACTCAATTAACCAGGCCCACTGTTAACAGCAGGTGACAACTGTTACTACACTAGTGGCTCCTTGTTTTCTATTTCTGTTGCATCTTTAGAAAGGAGTTCAGCCTTCCTACCTGGGTACTGTTGGTATATGCATGCACACTGGCATTCAGCTGTACATGCCACATCTAACTAATATCATACTGGACTTCCTTTGTTGTCTTAAACCCTCTACATAAGAAAGGAGAAAAGGCAAGGAAAGAATATGCCTTCAATTTTGCAGGTGGCTTTTAATTAACATTGTGCTGCCAAGCAGATTGTGTGGATGGCATTTGTTTGACATTTACATTTAACCACCTTTTTTAGTAGCTGCAAACCAATCCTCTAATTACAGTGTCTCTACGCTARATTAATTTTTGCTAAATATATTTTACATGGCAACAATATGTGCTGCTACACAGCAGACAACACCTAACATGCAATCCTCAGTATTTAGGTGGGAAGAACTCTGGCATGCAGCAGGCACAGAAATTTGCTTGCCAAACTGAAATGCCTACTTTCAATGGAAACTAGAGTTGAGCAATCTTGAGGGAATGCGTATTTTACAAGCAAAATCTGTCAGTGATGGGAGGACTGAATTTAACTTACAGCCAGGATGCCAAGCACGGTGAACCATTCCCACAAAAAGGGAACAGAACAAATTACACTCCCTGAGCTCACCAACTGCTCAAAAAGAGCAATAACTGCTTTATACGGAGAGAGCTTCTAGAATGTAAAAAGAAAAAGGCTTTTCTCTTCATTCATGGCATACCAGAGATTGCACTGATGAGGAGGTGAGCAGCTGAGAAGAGACCCTCATTCTGAAGCTGACATTTCTGCAACAATAGTTCATCCTGCAATCTGCACCCTAAGAGCTGCAGGAAGTCATCCAGTTCTTGTTGCTGTGCAGGTTTTAGCTCCTTCAGATTCGGCCTGTCTCCTGCGCAGATATCATCTAGCTGTAAGAAAAGAGGAGGCAAAAGTAACTTGAAAGAAAAACATTGGTGCAAAAAGAAATGCTAGCTCTACTTTGAAATCACTTTTAGAAAGCAAACCAAAGATCCCTYATCTTACCACATCTTCTAGGGCAGTGACCATTTCTTCATGGAGCAAGAGCTCTTGGAGGGTTTTATATAAAGCTCGGCGCTTGTCTTCTGGCAGCTTCGCAAGGGGCTGGAACTGAGTATTCAACCGTGATAGATCTTTCCCAAGAAAGCAGTAAAAAGTTAAACTAAGTATTGCTGCACAAATGCCAGTAAAAACAGTTAACATTTTTGCTATGAGGTTTAATAGCTAATTTATCACCACATCTTGACATCCTGATTTCCATCTGTGCAAATCGTAATGGAATGCTGGAACACATTTCGTTTTATTTCCCTAATGAGTGGATAAAGCATCAACAAAACTTCTGACAAGAAAATAAATACAACTACTAGGCATCAACACTGAAGGGTCAACATTTTCAACATTTTAATGCTAATTGAATTAACCACTACCTATTTAATTTTAACATTGCTTCTCATCTGAAAGTCCACCTCTAGAGAAAAGCTATTAAAGCAGAATGAGGAGTTCTACTCATAGCCTTACTTCTCAACACGGGTTAATATGAATTACCAAGCCAAAATACTTTATGACAAGCATATTACCAATAAGCTCAAAGAAAATAAGTTTTTGGAATCAACCATACCAAATGGAAGGTTGGAATGTGTTTTTCCACATTCCAAAAATACAGGCATGCAAACAATCTTAACCTTGTTTAAAAGAAATTACAGAAATTTCTTGTCCAGACTGACATGGAAGGAAATGTGCTCTCTTTAAGGATGCCTTTTATATCTAGAAATTCCTCTGCCAAGAGGGGAGGGGAAAAAACAAAA
>PTEX01000027.1:3996304-4012887 GCA_003342815.1 Eudromia elegans | reverse complement strand
CCTATCTGATGCAACTGCATGACTGCCCAGCCAAATAAATGAGCAAAAATCAAGGCAGAAAACCTTCTTTCAGTTACTTTAGTAGAAACATTTTGGTTTTAGTCCTTTCAAGAGAGRGTTCCAGTCAAGTAATTAAAGGAAACCTGTAAGCAAGAAATGCCCAGAGGTATGACRAGCTAACACACAAGCCAAAGCAGCGGCAGAGTGTTCTTTCATTCAAAAGTATTTTTTTATCCATGAAGAGATGCACTCCCTCCTTCCAAGTGACTCTACATTAAACAAGGGCAAAACTTACTTCAGCACAACAAGTAACTATTCTGGTCATAGTTGGTCTACTGAAGAAGCCATGAACAAATGGTTAAATACAGCAATAACAAATGCAATGCTCCTCATTAGGAATGGATGTAGGAATTGTAATGGGAACTGTTGAAAAGCAAAACGGYGCTGAGGCCTTGATTCACTTTTTATTTTTTGTCATTCCTCCAAACTAATGGCTTTACTTGGGACAATCCTGACTCTTCTGCAGTTTCCAAATTATGAACCAATGCTTCAATGACCCTTTCTGAGTTAAAACATAAATCATTACCAATCTTACAGAGCCTGTCTGGAATATAACAGAACTGACATAAAAAGCTAATTTTGTAAGATCATATTTACAACAAAGGGATTCGGCATGTTCTTAGGAGACAGTCCACTGCATACAACTCTTCCAGAAGTAAATATTTTCTTTTGTTTCTAAGCATTTTCCCTGGAGCTTCTGATAAGCACTATGAAAATGAACTAACATAATTTCTTATGGATGATCAGACCAGAATATTTCCCTCTATCATGTTACTTAACTCACTGTAATCTAATCACGTAAAGCATTTCTGGTAATACCTTGTTTCAATACGCTTAAGGAAGCRTCACCGGCAATGAGGTTTTTAGCCCCAGAATATGTCTCATTATCAACAGCATCTGGTTGATACAGGAGAGAAGCATCTCCAAACAGTGCGGAATGGGGCGAAGTGGAGCCTTCTGCACCTTCTCTTTCAAAACCTCCTTGCTGCTCATCCAGCAGACAGAGTTCTGTAATTAAAATTCAATAAAGAAAACCATGAAAGCGCACGAGCAAACACTGAATGAGATGCTACTTTATATTAGCTGGTATTTGTGCACACAATTTCACTGTGTCTCATCTCTTCCAGGTGGCAAGAATGCCAAGAAGTGYACTCTCTGGGAACTACCCAATATTACCAAGGCCTCAGTGTTTGCAGCACAAGCATTGGGGGCACAAACAGAGGCTGGRAGGTGCAGTCACCAAATATAAAATGGGATATCAACCTCAGTGAATTAAAGGAGTGAAGTCTACAAATATGAYGTGACTATAAGTTTACAAAGTAACTATAAACCTGAGTGGTGTACACAAGAAAGGGAGATATGCATTCTCTGCTTCTTCTACCAGTTAAGAGATGCCCTATAATGCTAGCTAGAGAACGCACTAATGGTAGAGACACACATGAAAACACTTCTTGAGATTCATAACAAACCTCTGTAAGGGTCCCTCACAGAGCTTTTTCTGGCTATGCTGTCAACAGACCCTCTTCGAATCAAGACATAGGTCTAGTGCCAAGTCCTCCTGCTGAGTAGAAAAGGGGCTTCCTAGAGCAAATCTCTTAAGGACTTCGCCCAGCCACGCCCAGGACCAGACTCGGCCCTCAATACAGTGTCTGTCAGAGAAGTTCAYGGGGAAAACACTGCAAACATGCTGGATTGTCCTTTCCATATACACCTTAAGAGAAAAAAATAAAATAAAAAAAGCAAGCACTGGTCTACCCTACCTTACCCAAGCTGGACTCCTGAGCTCCCRTCACCACACAGCCTTCCTGTCACCACATGAAGGTGGGGGACTCATGTAAAGGTACCCAGGGAGTCTTTTAAGAGTTATACTGAGAGGTTTCCARTATCGAGGTCTGTGCTCAAGCCTCCAGTACTGTGTCTCCAAGCTATGGCAAATAACCAAGGCCCTATGCGTTATTTTGATCTTTTAACAGTTCAAACACAAGATTTGAAATGGTACCCACAGCACTCTGCAGCAGGGCTAGCAAGAAGAACACAGGCAGGCTAGCAAGTGAAAGTCAATTTTCAAGTAATACCTGATAGCAAAGGGAAAAAATACAGCTAATCAAGCACAGTACTCACATGTACCAGGCACAAAACCTAAATATAACCTTCCTGTAGTTGTAACAGTCTGTCTCACCAAATTAAGGGCATACAAAGCAGATGAGAAAGCACAGAGAACACTCCAGCAGCAAAGAGCATTTTCAACRGGAGAGTAGAAAAAGAAATCTCTGCCACAGAAAAAGACAGAAACCCTTTTACTCCTATTGCCCACACAATGCTTCCCAAAGAAAAGCAGGCTTCAGGGGAACAGAAAGTGATTAACACAAATTAAAAAGAACTTCCTAAAGCAACAGGACTGAGGATAGCAGCCAAGTACCATAAGGCCACTCTGCTCATCTTGCTTTCATTGGTACTAACAGGCTTTCCCACGGACCCTGAGGATGAAGATGGTGCTCAGCAACTATCTGCCCTCTGAGGTAGAATGATGCTCATAAGGAAACAAGTACAAGCATCAAAGGTACATTTTTAAGAGCTGCACACAACACTGTTAAATCTGGTAGCAGGACTTAATTCAGAGGAAAATACTCAAAGCTTTGCATTATTAGAATTCTTTATTAATTTTATACCTGATTAATTCTGGCAGGCTCTTTCAAAGAAGCCGCAAAAGGAAGAAATAAATGAAAGAATGTACGTGATACTGGGGTATTTTTACTATTAAATTCTCTTACAAATCAATGGTAGGCCTCCACCAGTACAGTTAAATCTTGACGATTATTCAAAAGGGAATTAACAGAAATAGAAGAAATACAGAGATGATCAATGAAAAGTATCAGAGATGAAAAGAGGTTCCTGTGAGTGAAATGAAAGCAATTAGGGCTGTTCAACTGACTGAGATGCTTGAGAGGAGACAGGTCAAACACAGGCAAGAACAACAAGTCAATGGGTGCTACCATTCATCGTTAGGTAAAGCAGGAGTAAGGGAGCTTGCAGTGAAATCGGAAGAGAAAAAAATGCAAAGCTTTTAGCAGGAGTAGCAGGAGTAGCTTTTATATATGGCCAAGAATGTCTAGTCACTTTAGCAAGGATATTTTTAGGAAGGTTTATATATCAGTATGCCTTATAGAAAGGAAAGGTATTCTCAAGCTCTGTCAGTGGCAAAGAGAGAGGAACAAAACTGGCAAGCATCTTCTTTCACAATGACTTTCTTTCACATATAACTATGTTATACTTGCTGTTGACCGCTTGCAGAGCCATGAAAAAAAGACTAGACTGGTTTCTGAATTTACCTTCAGGGGCTGTTTTTATTACCATAAACAGACATTGACCACTGCTCAGACAGTAAGAATCTAATCTTGAAGACCAGGCTTTGCCATACTTAAGAGGAGTGTATATCATTAACACTACCCATGTGTTAATTATCAGCATGCAGGTCATAAGAAGTTACATATCTATGCAGTCTGATAGCCTTAATTGCACCTGATTACTCTGAATTACAACTCTATTATAACTGGGAGGTCAACGCCCTCTGGTGTATCTCTGTGCTCACCCTATATCAAGGCAACTTCCAATTTAAAAAAAAAAAATATATATATTTACAAGTTACATGGTTATCTTCCTGACCTAAAGGCTAACTTATTCCCAGAAGTCTACTGAAGAAGGATGGAGAGTATCACTTGCATTTTTTATCCCAGTAAAGTGCATCCTAGATTCAAATAACACCTGTACTTTAATTATTTCTTCAATGTATCTCTTTTTTTCTCTCTCCATAACAGCCCTTTTCAACCTCTAGTCCTAGCTCGCCCTGCTCCAAGCTGAGGCTTAGATGACCTCCGGTGTCCTTTTCAATCTGAATTATTCAGTGAGTCTATGACTTATAAAAGTGCTTTTTCACAAATCTACATATCAGATAAGCAGTATTTCACATTCACACTGCTGCTTTTACTTAAGTACAAATAACTATCAAGGCAATGGACAAACACAAGATTGTCATGTCGGTACATGGGGAAATAAAAACGGATCCAGAAAGAGTTCTTTTCCACAGCTGTGGAAAAGTGCCACACAAACTGAACTTTCTACTTACCAAAGTGGCCACTCTGCTTTATATACAATTCAATTACACCATAGGCAATAGCGGTGGCTGGAGGAATCTCAAGGATCACGCTGGCATCCTTCATTATACTTCCATTTTCACTCACTGAAACCTAGAGAACAGGTCTATTCAACGTTTGATTCATCTACTGGGTAGCTTATGTACAAAATTAAGAGAAAAAAAATGCAGAGAAAGGACATGCTTCCTTCTCTACAATATTTGACTGAAGCACATGTGATATTTGACATTTATGGAAAAAAAAATAAAGCTTCATAAGCAGCAAGACTGAGGTACTGAAGCGCCGTGCAGCTCTCAGACTTTCATTTTCCCTCTACTAGTACAAAGCTGAGCTCCAGACAATTTTCACATGAATCAGAAACACTGTGTAGGGAGAATCTGGCATCTGATTCAGTGTCCTGACCTTGCCTCTTCAATCCTGGAGGCCTCTCCTGCCCAACCGGAGATCTGCACCAGGAAGGTAGCATTGGCACAGGAGGCCATGAAACTGCATCTCCCAAATTTCTGCCAGTGGAGACTCCCTCTGCACCAAAAATGATTCATTTGCTGCTTTAAAAACTTGGAACAAGTAAGCATATACTGGACTTTGGTAACTTTTTCACAATTTCTAGGCATTTTTTTCAGATATCCTCAGAATATAATTAATCCCTACTCCCCAGACCACAAACAAATAGCTTCTCAACAAATACTAAAATTCAAGAGATACTGCAGATATTTTTGATGAATGATTATTTGGCTTTTCAAACAAATTTGTTTCAGTAATGCTTTTGCTCTTACATTCACTGAATAGTCACATTTGTTCCTCTGATGTTTTGCTGTTGGCAGGAATCTACCTAGAAATTGAATGGCAATCTGAGAGTGCTGATGGAAACACCATTCCCAACTCACACTAAAAGCTGGCACCTTTAGCCAGTGAGGTAAGAGGAAAAACATTTTACCTTTCTGAAGTCTCACAGCTAAGTAGGGTAATGAGTTCTTGCAACTGACAGATTTTGTTAAGGGGGKAAGAAATCTATTTGCAGAAATCACAATTTTTTTCTCAGATAATCTGCAGGTTTAGCTAGAAAAGATGTACTATTCCATTAAGATTTTACCTTTACTACTTTTGTACTCCATCCCACGACGCCACTGATCTTCTCTTCTGTCTGGATATGTTCAGATATCATACACTTTTGAGTTGTTACTATCTTTTCTCTCAAGATGCAGAGCACTTCATGTTTTCTTTCTGTTACTTGTTGCAGTATATTATTGTTTAGATTTATTGTTCTGAAATAAACAAAGATGCCAGTAATTACATAAATACTAGAAATGAGAAAATATTTTCCTAAATGTTTAAAAACAGTCTTTGAATAAGCCTTTATTGCAAAATAACAATGTTTTCTCTATGAGTAACCCCTCAAAATTATCATGTCCTCTTTTGTGTTATTTGGAAGCAGCAAGACTACAAATATCTGTATTACCCAGTAAATCCCTACACAGATATTTAATTCTTGATTTTCTACCTTAAGGGAGAAAAAACAACAACAACAAGTCAGCTATTTGGCTATTTTCATTTAAGTGAAAAAAAAAACAACAGAGAACTAGAGACAACTGAAAACTGTCAGTGTAACATGATAACAACCCTTTGCCACTAGGAATTCTCAAGGACATTACCAGGACTATGGCCAAGGATGCCAGCTAGTCACTCTCTTCAGCGCCTAATGTTAACACAGCCTCAATAAATCAATGCACGTAATGGATGAACTCTGTTTAGAGGGAGTGATTTAGAGGGGCAAAGTCTAGCTATCAGACATCAGGAAATAGAGCAACTACAGCCCTCCCAGGCTGCTTAGTTTCTTCTTTTGGAATCCTGATTTTCTTTTCCTTACCACCTCTCTGCAATTTTTATTTTTTGGCCTCTTACCTGCTCAGATCAAGATCTGCTTCTTCCCTATGCTCATTTATGTCAGTTTTGTTCCACACCTTCCCAGTCTCATTTCATTGGATTTTCCACCCTCAAAGGAGGCCAACTAGCTGCCAACAGGTCCCAGCCTTTAAGTTTCCCCGATGACCACAGCTCCCGATTTGCSCTTTCCAGCTTTGGTGTTGGCTGGACAATCTCGTTAATCTCCTCCTTGTCCCCATTTACTTCTCCCATTCCTGCCTTTGTATGGGAAGCCTCCTTCTGTTTGCAGTAGGTGTCCTGATGACCAGGCTCTCTCTGGACTGTGAGGCAACCCGTCACTGAAAAGTTGGCTTGGTCGCTGATGGTGCCTGGAAGTCCTGCTCCCAAATTCTTGCTCCACATTGTGAGACCAGAATTTTTGTTAAGGGAGAAACAGAACACAAGACCAGCATCATGTTTCCAGTCCTCACAGACCACGGCTGAACTATTATGGCATTTATTTAAAGCACAAACTGGCTGATGGAATCCTTTTCAATATAACCAAGAACTCCGAAAGGCTGGAAAAGCTTTCATGGATCCTAAGTTTGAAGATGACTACTACAATCACCCCCACCACAMAACATAGTTTAGTATGTTTTTAAATGCTACTGGAATTCTTCCTATAACTACATGCTTAAAATGAGTAGAAGTAAAAAAGAAATTAGGTCCCAGCAAATGCAAAAAAATGACTGTTTTCTAAGAAAAAGGTGACAAAATTCATACCATATCTTCTGGGGTCAGTAAGAGACTTTCTGCTAGAGTTAAAGCAACTTGCTAACTGCCTTCTATTGATTAAAACACGTCAATTAGACTACACTTTAGCAAAATACCCATTGGAAGTGCTCAGATAAGATGTCATGTTTTCTATTAACAGACAACTCTAGCAAGACAGCTGGAAGATTAAAAGATTGCTATCCCTGACTGAAGTTATTCAGTCTTTTCTTCTCCATTTTACTGTAACTGGCTATTCATAGGGCTAAATGACAATTCCCCAAAATTATGATAGAAAGACATGTTCTGATTCCAATGTATTTAAATCAAGATATCCCCAGCTTTTTTAATTAAAAAGTTTCAGATTTATTAGATTCTTGGGTTTGGGATTTATATAGTCTGTATAACTCAGAAGTCAGCTCAACTCTTTATTGAATTAAAAATATCCTGAGGCACTTTTTGATCTTTGGAGAGTTATGTGCTCATATGAAAGTTCAATCATTTGGAATGAACTGTCTGAAAAACTTAAGGCTGATTGCTTTAAAAAGAGAACCAAAATACCTCAGAAGCAATGCAAAAGTCACGAGTAAAGCTCCCCAAACATTCCTGAGATTATTAATAGAACTTTTTTTTTCCTTTTAGTGCAGAGCATGCTTGATGCTTAGAGTCTTTGGAGTAAGCAAAAAATGAAAGAATTGTGAAATGATCACAAACGCTGCTGTCCTTAGAAGTTCCTGCCAAAATGCAGATTTTAACTATCATTATATCTTTTACCAGATCATGTCTTTTACATAATTCATAATAATTATTTATCATTCTGAAGGGATGTGCTAAGAATCTTTTAAAAATAATTAAGGCCTAGGGAACCTAGCAGTTTTAGTACAGAACCAAAGAAGCCACATGGGAAGAAATGTAATTAAGATGCACAGAAAACAATTTGCCACTTCCTTTCCTATCACACACTTCTTGCCTACTTTAGAGGATGACAAACACAAAAGGATATGTCTCTTCTGCTCAAGTTTTGAGGATAAGAACAACAGAAGGTATCAAACCACAGAGCTACTTGCCCCGGTTCCCCAAGATGAGGCCTTGGAGGTAACTCGGGATCTGCTGCACCAACTTCATTGACCAAAGGCAGAGTTTAAAATTACATGTCCTTGCCCTACAAACACTTTTTCTTCTAGCCTGAAGTGCCTATGACAAAACATGGGTGGTGTCTCTGGGCGCAGTGTGCGGAAGGCAACTCCTCTGCTCCTCCTTCACAGGCCATGCGACACTGACTCCAGCAGACAGCATCATGAGGTAAACAAATACTCCGCTTATCTAAATTGTCTTTGAAAATTGGCATCAAGGGCAAAATGCAAAAGGGTTGAAGTTCAACAGTCTGATTAGGGCTTAAAATATTGAGGGGCAATGGCTGCTGAACGCACAAGAGTGTAGGGCTGAACTCGATGGCTAGAGTGACAATCCGAGTACCAAGAACAGCAAAATGACCAAGCTAAATGGCTAAGAACACCCACCTGAACCTGCAAGTGCTTCTTTTATCCTACAGGCCACATTCAGAGCCCATATTTCTGCTCTGTCACCATCACTCTTACCATCACTTTCACAATTTACTGTATGTGAGCCCTCACATACCTTGCATGGCCTCGAGAAGAGTCTTGTATTCTTGAGAAGCTGAGCTGAAATGTTCATAGGGAGACACTATAAAACACAGTGAGAGGTCACACTCCTAAATCCCTTTATCAACACACAGATTATGAAATGGTATAAAGAAAGATCGTTTAAAAGATAAAGACTATGATGGGGTTGTTCAGTTGTTTGCTCTCTTTAAATAACCTTCCTGAGGTCAATGATTTACTCTGTTGGGCACATTATGGGCCACACATGAAATGAAAGAATTTCTTCAGACTTTTGGTCTTACTCTATTTACATTTAACTGTATTACAGACTTCTAATATCCTATAGTGCAAAGAAGGTTTTCTTCATTTTTAATTAACATTTTTCATCTTATGTGAGTTAAAAAATGGAGAATATATGAGCACAAAAGACAATTTGCTGCCACTCAGAAGCAAGAAAGAAGGGAGAGAAGTCAGAAACCAATAGAAGCAAAGAGAAAACAGACAGGAGCTGGAGATACAGTAGGCTCTTGCTGATTACATGCCTAAAACCAACAGCTAGTTTTCCTTCATACCCAGGATCCCTGACTGGACTACCCACAGGGAASACAGACCTGGACCATTTATCCATCAAATCCTCTACAGACTTYTCAGAAATCCATTCTGCAAATCCTCAAAGCAAGGTGCTTACCCATTTCCTCAGACTACCAAAAGCAAAGGTTGAAACTCCGAGTACTCTTCACATTTGCATTAGGGTCAGCACATTTTTCTGGATGTGCATAGTTTAATTAGCCTAAATTATCCACATCAAGTGACAGAATTTCACAACTTCCCCTGCAGAACCATCTGTAAAGTGGACATTTCACAGAACATCTTCCTCAAGAATACCACAGGCTTTGCAGAGTACAAACGGTAGCTATTTCCTCTGTTTGCTATTCAGCATCCTCCCTATTTTTAAATCACAGACCAGCACAGATTTTACTCAGTCCTGTATCATAACATTCATACAGTAACATATGTAACACCTTTGTRGGGAAACTGGTTATCTCATCCTACTCGCAAATGCTCACAGAGTTTTACAGACCTGTAACAAGAGGTTCACGTTTGAATGAGACTTCAATCCTGCCCTGACAGGTCAAGTCAAAAAGAAGAGGGAGATCTTGGCACACAGTGAGGCTAATGGGCTGAACCTCCACTGGACTCATACCTAATATTGTCCYCTTTTCCTCTCAGATGATTGATTGAACCTTTGAAAGTGCATCTTGAAGTGAAACATGTAAGAATATACAATAGTATGAAAAAATCTTTCAACCATGGCAGAGTTTACTACTACTAATATTTAGCCTATTTTTTTAACATGCTAATCATGAACTGKAAAAATCATTCCTATGAAATCACAGAGATGTGACAGGCAAACAAACCTGTCTTTTCTGCCCTCTTGGAGCTTCTACTTTGGTCTCCTAACCCAACTCAGTAACATGATAAAAACAAACAAGTGAACTGTAAATCCACGAGAACTAAAGAGATTATATCCCTCCTTTCGTCATTTTTACTGGAGGGGAAAACAGCCATAAATCCAGAATGATCTCCCCGAGCTTGCAGTGTAGGACTATGCCCTAAAATCAGTAACAGTACCTTGTGAGTTAGCATGCTAACAGAATACAAAAAAAAAGCATAAATAATGTATCATAAAGTATGCAAATATACTTTTTCTATAACATTGCACTGGTAGAAACACAATTTCTAATCTGGAGTGATACTGGCTTACACCAGATGCATGCTAATTTTACAGGTCTGGTGCATACTTTAATGCCAATATTTTCTGTTTTTACTACGGCATTTAATACAAAGATAGCAAGGTGTATTTTTTAAAAAAAGTTTAGATTTTTGAATGCTTATGAGAAATAGCACAATGGGCCACTGTTCCCAGGGAGATGGAGCATTGATTATTTCTAGAATATCCATTTAAATAAAGAAAACACATCCAGCTTCAGGCAACTTTTGCAGGGATAACTAAGAGCTAGCATCATCTTTATCATCACATCATTAGGAAAGGCTATAAAAATGTATTACACCACCTCCTACAGCTCTAGGGCACAGTGCTGTCACGTACTAACCACTCTCACCTCCCATGTGTGTCAGGCACTGCCCTGCAGAGGGACCCTTGCCTGTGAGCTGGCTGCCAAGCAGGCTTCTGCCTGGGTTGGGCTGCAAGATTAAGTCGATCGCATTTCAGCCTACACTCTGGGGTATCTTGTAAAATTAAGGTTACAGCTTGGAATATTTGTTTTTCTCAGTTATTACTTTGTATAACAGTGATCAATAGTTCTATAAGCCAGCCTTTGTTAAGCTACTTGAATGTGTAATCACCACAGCGCTCATCTCTTCCTGTTTTTTCTCTCAGCTTCAAATAATTCCATTGTCTGGCAAAGTCTCTCACAAAAGAAGTAATTTTAAAGCCTTATTACAAGAATATTGGTAGTTATGAATTCAGTTTCTGTAGCATTTACCCCAGAAATGTAGAGAGAAGCCAATACATTTTCTTCCAGATGGCTACTTTAAAAAAATTCCCCCAAAGCAAGAAGAATTTGATCCTTGTCTCACATATCAACTCATCCGAATATGTATTTCCTAATGTCCAACAGCTTGACTCTGCCACTCTAAATCTTTCCCGCTAAACAGCTTATCCATTATGGATAAACAGTTTCAAGGGATTCATTGATTTACTGAGACCGTGTTAACAGCAGTGGGATGTTTACAATAATACAGGGGAATGATCTGATCACCAAGCTTTCACAAAGATAGAAATTTTCATTTTTAAAAGCATGATTTATGGAAAAYTTCACATGTTCAAAATGCGAGTTTACAGAAGAATTAATTCTTCAACTGTGACAACACTAAAGAAATTAATTACTCAGTAATCACATTAGTCCAAGCCTTTTCCCTAACCTAAGCTCAGTAATCTTTCTTGGCCTTTGCAATGGCAGCGTTAAAAACATACCTTCCCTTGACATCTTTCATAAGCTGCTGCAGATCAATCTCCTGCTTCCTCAGGTTTCCGAAGGAAGACTCACTTTCCACGTGGCCCTTTCCTCCGACTCCCAGGGTGATCTTTCCAAATGAAGTACCAATACTTCCTTGAGCAAAATCTTCAAATCTCCCCATGTATTTCACAAAGTCAGACTCTACAATTACTACAAAAACAATAAAAGCAATTTCAACATGTGAAGATAGAGAAACAGCATCAGAAGAAGTTGAAAAACAAGAGTCTTACACACAAAAAAACTGAACAGTCAATGAAAGCACAGAACAGTACTGAGCAGGTAAATCAAGATTTCTGTTGCTCTGCAACTCTTAATTCTTCTCCCTCCACATTTTCATCATCTTTGCTCTGTTGATCTTTGTTATTTTGCTATTTTAGGAGAAACCATGATAACTAAAATACTAAGATCAATTGCTATGGAAGGCTTGCAAAGCCAAACAAAAATTTATTTTATAAATTATAATGCAAACAGTTCTGCTTTGTTTACTTCATATTTTTTCCATTATCTCGACGTATCTCATTATACATCCGTCTAAAGCTCACTGGAAACAACAGAAATATCTAATTGTGTACACACACATATATATATACACACATATATATATGTACACACAGACATATATATACATATATATATATGTGTGTGTGAGAGAGAGATTCAGAATTTGTTTTAAACCAAAGAACATACTCAGAGAATCAGCTGCTCTTCTAAGCTAGCTACAAGTAAAACCTACACTCAAGGACTGATCTATTCTCCTACGTTTTCCTGTATGGAATTATGATATGCCCAGAAATATTCCTCCAGATCATTACTCCTATGACTTGGTTAGGACCAGTGAGCTGGATGAAGGAAGAAGCACAAGGGTTGCCCATTTTTTACATTTGCACAGGAAGGAACAGAGCACTGGTAAAAGTTCCTTGGTGCTGCCTGTACGAGCAGCCCTGTTGCCACCCACAATGCCCTGTTCATGCAGCACACTCCCACCCGGAGCACAACACAGTTCCATGTTCCTGTCCCATTCTGGAGTCCCTGGGAGAAGTCCTAGGGAAGCGCCCGAGATGGCGGGGCGGATGTTATCAGTGGCCCTGGAGGGCTCAATAACCTCCAGCACTCAACTGCACTAGTCTCTCTAGACACAACTGTATTTTAAAAGAACAACATAGTGTTTTTAGCAAATGGAACAGTCAAGTGCAGAAAATACCCAGTCATCCCAATTCTAAGAACAGGGAATATTACAGAGCATCCCTTTAAAAGGAGCCCTCAAGTAACACGATTGAGAAAACTAATGAAAAAGATGAGGCTCTGCATTCTGATCTGCCAACAGTACTGCTCTCCAAGTGTGGCTTTACCTGGTTTTAGAGGTTTGTCTTCAGTTAGCACATCACTCAGTGTGACTGTCAAGAAATGGTACTTGGGCTTCTGCCAGCACCAAAATTTCTTCCTCTTCGTAACCAAGCTCAGAAGCTGTAGCTTGTCGGAGGCATTCAAGTGGGAGACAGGGATCAAGTCACCTCCACTGTCAGTTTCTCTCACAAAATTCTTTGTTGCCTTTGCAAACATCTTCAAGGATCACTTAAAGCCTGAAAGATTAAACTTACTTTTAAACTAGAGTTAGAAAGTATAAAATATAAATATTTTTCACTTTAGAAAGTTCTTTGCAGTAGTTAGTCTTTTCACACCACTTCCAAATGGAGCTGAGAATCAACAGTTTGAATAACTCATTAAAAATAGTAAGATTGCAATCTTATTACAATAACTGATTAAAAAATTTTAATTAAAATTTTAAATATACAGCAGTGAATAGATAAAGAAGAATGCATTACAAATACAGCATGAAAGGTTTCCATGTTACAATAATAATGCATGCATGGCATTTATGATCATATGGATAACAAAAGAAAATAAACCTGTGAGAATAGATACATTCCAATATAAACCAAAAACCGTCTTTCAAAGAGTACTCATATGTAATTAGTCTGTTAGGGAGGAAAAACTTACTCAATTTACCTGAAGTTCTGAGAAAAAACTTCAAAGCAAGACTGGGAGCATCGACTAATGAGCACCCTGCAGACACCCTCTGGGATCACAAGAACACAGATGCAATGGCAGAAAATTCTTGTCTCCATACAGAACCCTTCTTTTATTATCTTACTGCCAACGTAAAACTACCTTAATCTGTATGAGCTAAGTGGGTATTACTCATACAAATTATCTTGATTATAAGAATGAGTAAACCCATCTATTAGTAATAAAAATGCTCTGTAAGAAGCAACAAAAATAGTATGGCTGATCTATGACTAAGCTGTCTTTCTGCGCCCATGGCAAGCATCAGTTCATTCCACTTTCTGAACCTTTCTACAGTCAATGCTTTTTGATCTTCTTTACTGCCCATTARCATAACTACAGGTAAATCAAAAATATGCTGCATGACACTGTTATTCATAACCACTAAACTGTTACTTATGTTACTGTACTCTGTCTTAAACTGACCTTAAAAATACTGGCATCTCTTCTTGTGTAAAGTTTCCTTGGATCCAAGCCATTTATTTTTCTGCATTTAYAGGGAACTTTTTCAATACAGGAAATTGACTGAACTCATAGAAGAAAAAAAAAAAAAAAAAGACCATATGATCAATATGTATAAGTACCTGAGAGGAGAATGTAGGGAGGAGGGGGCCAAACTCTTCTCAGTGGTGGTCAGTGACAGGACAAGGGGTAATGGGTGCAAGTTGAAACACAGGAAGTTTCATCTTCATGTGAGGAAGAACTTCTTTCCTGTGAGTGTGACAGAGCCCTGGAACAGGCTGCCCAGAGAGTTTGTGGAGTCTCCTCTGGAGATCTTCAAACCCACTTGGATTCTACCATGTGCTCTGTGGGTCCTTGCTGGAGCAGGGTGTTGGACTAGATGACTTCTACAGGTCCCTTCCAACCTCAACCAACCTGTGATTCTGTGAAAYAGAAAATCTCTTAGCTGCTCACCTGTTATCTTCAAAATGCTGTATCTGCACACACTCCATTAATTGCCTGTCCCTCTCCACAGGGATCTTAGATTTGTCAATTATAAATACAAACCCAAGTAAGGTAGGACAGACTTCAAGCAAAGTTAAGATAGAGCAGAGGGCATTCATGATTATTGTGAGAAAATTAAAAACCAAAAATAGTGGTTGGACCACACTGTTTGTGCTTTAGTATCTGTGGGAGGAAGAGGGGGAAAAAAAAAAAAAAAGGAACAGAACTCTTTGCAGATAGAAACTTAGCCTTTTCCCAAATCCCACTGCAGAGAGTACTTCACAGTATTTACCAGTTCATGTTAAGGCATCTCTCCTTCTTATGAAATCCCTATGGCCTCCTCCTAGCTTCCTAAGTAAGTGAGGATAGTAAAGGATATTTCTCAGCGACACCAGCATGGAAAGGATTTCAGCAAAGCTGAAGTCATGTAACGTTTTACTGAAAAGTCTTCAGGGGCTTGCATTACAAACCATGGCTGCAGCATACTTGCAGAACACTTCAAACTATATGTGCTGGGAATATTCTCACTGACTTTCTGGTTCTCTGACCTTTGCCTGAACTGTAAACTGAGATTGATTTTTGCATTTTTAAATTTCTCCTCCTTAAATTTGCAGTTTTCACCGTGGTGAGAAGCCTTTTAACAGAATGGGTAATGGGGTTCCATTTATAACTATAAAAAAAAAACAAAACCAAAACAAACCTCAACAGCAGCAGATGTTTGTAAGAAAAGAAACAGCAAAAATCAGTTCCTATCATTTAGCTGTTACACACTCACTAGATCAAATTTACCTCACAAGGAAAACAARCAACACATAAAACTTGTTTCTGGTGCATGATGGGCTAGTACTGTGTCCTTACAATCTCCACACTTTTTACTAGCAAAAGGACACCTGGGGAGGATTGCAGCTTGCTAATGAAACCTGCTAAGATTCACCAGAGAGGGGAGATGGCACTGCCATTAGCCACAGAGTGGCAGCATTAATGTCTCCTATGATCTGCTGTGTTCAGAGTGTCTTTGCAGGGAACATACTTGCTGATACAGCAGTACCTGCAAGGCAATAATACGCTGGGCAAATTGCACTTTACCTGGACATGGTGCCTTTAACACAAATTTCGAAAGTATCTCCTTTTCCCAACTGTTTCTCGCAGTTAAGACTGTGGCGCTGAAGTGCCACCAGCGAGAGCAGGAAGCCAGTGCACTCACAGGAGCCACCTCGACTGTGCGGGCACAGGAAAGCTCTGCTTCCCATTCCCTTGCTCTGACAGTGTTGTCAGAGCCCTTCTGCTCCGGCAGAATCAAAAGGGAGGTACCGAAGCTGGCAGGAAGAGCCCGACAGTGCTTTCCATGCCAAGCAAGGAATTTAAAATTAGCCCAAATCTGGGTTATGGGAGGAGCACTCAGTGAAGAGGATGAGATTGAGCAAAGCTGTTCCAAGCAGCTTCGCTATTTGCCAAAGCAAAACAAACCTCCGCTGCCCCAGGCATTTACCACAGCTCCCTACCTCTGTATGTTGGAATATTAGATCCAAGGAAGCATTTTCTGGAGCAATAATCAGGGTTTACTTCAGCCGGTGGAAAAGTGAGGTCTGCACAGCACCCAGTATCTCTTATGCTCTGTATACACACAAAAACAAACATATAAATAATTTGAGGGGAAAAAAGAAAAGGGAACATAAGACCACCCAGAGCCCTGGGCAGAGCAGCCAGRGAATTGAAGAGGATGACAACCGAACCACCAAATAGTATGTTAGTCAGTGACCTCATGCCATAACCAAGCTCTTTGTCTCAGCTRGAGGACACTTGTGTCCATTCCTACGGATCCTTTCGGGAGACATCCCAGCTGAGCCCAGCGGCCCGGCAAGCCGCGAGGCCACACCCCAAGGGCGGACCCCGTGCAAAGGTACCTCGGGGCACTGGAGCATTACCTTGGCAGGCAGTATGAAACCTAACCCGCCCCCCGGCRGAGCCCGCGGCCGGAAGAGACTAATGGTGCTGCCCGCGGAGAGCTCGGCCCCGCCGGGGCGGAGGGTAGCGCGGGGCGGGCGGCAGGACACGCCGCGGCGGAG
>PTEX01000027.1:3733838-3994031 GCA_003342815.1 Eudromia elegans | reverse complement strand
AGAAAGGGCTGCTTGAGCTCAGAGTGGCCAGATCTTGCTGCATTTCTCTGCCTGTTCATGTGAGCTCCTGTCCAGAAGGCTCTTGAGGGAGAGGGTGTGAAGGCAATAGATCTTCAACCTTTGGCGGATGTTGTCTGTGAAATCTGTTTAGCCACTGCTTAGAGGAGCTGTGTTTTATTGTCAGATGCATCTCTGCTACCTTTAGGGGCCAGTATGAGGAGCAAAGAGTGTTGTTCATGAGTGGGTGTTTTAATCCATTGAGGTAGACAGCAGAGAGGGCAATACTGGGAGACACAGAAGAATGAGATAGACATGATTACTATAATTCAGTATGGCATGTTACTTGTAACTCAGTTTTAGTGTTTGGGGTATTCATGTTATTTTGTGGGAGAAATGGTAAGATATTTAGTTTTCTGTAGCAAATATGTTATGGCATAGGGCTCCCTTCTGTCMCTGTAAGAACTGTCTGATCCCTGCAACGACCGCATTGCTGGGTTGCCTTCGCTCTCTGCAGATCTTCCTCTGAMAACCTTGTGATTATTTTCTGGTTTTCCTGTGACTTTAAGAAAATTGCCAGAAACGGTAGGCGTCATTGACCCCTCATTTCTAGTAGACCGTGGTTACCTAAGGAATCATCTAGCTCTGTCTGTGATAGTAACAGGGGAGACAGTCTGTGTGAAGCCACATGAGCTAAGAGCTACGTTTAAAACGTAGACAGAACTTTCTTTTATTCCTTTTGCAACATGATATATGTAGACCTAGGGATAGATAGTGTTTCTTACATGTCTCCAAAGTCTTCTTCCATAATAGTTTATTATGAACCATCTGGTCTCATTAATGTTTTATCAAAGACCAGCTGGCTGCTATATTGTTCAAGCTAGTCAGTAGTAGGAGTTCATCATAAATAAACCAAAAGGAATGGCTATCAGCTACTGCCTAAGAGCCTAAAACATTCATTTAGATCCTATATAAAGGCAATTATTTTAAAAGCATATTGTTCCACATTAGATTACAAAAAAAAAAAAAAAAGTAAAAAAGTAAAATCTGAAGCAAAACTTACTCTCTGTGCATCTTCTTTTCTTACTCTATGTCTTTGTTTCTTGGGCAGCTGGAACAGTACTTACGAAGGCAAGTGATAATCTGCATTGAAATAAGAAATATCTGCATTTGTTTTCGAAAAAGGAGTGCTTTCAAACACCAGGTGCCTGTCACTGGGGCCAGGGACCAAAGGTGTCCAGACATGAGATCCTTCATCATTGCGTCTGGGGGCCTAGGCCCTTCACACTAGGCGTTCTGGTGGCCTTCAGGATACAACTGTGCACAGCATGAGGCACTAAACATAGTCTTGCTGTACGGTGCCTGGCACTGTGGCAGCTACCTACAACTGATTGGAAGGTATTATTTAAYATGCCTTGACTTAATAAATTATATTTTAAGCCGTAATTATTCTACTGTTAGAACTCTTGTTCTAAATCAATAGTATAGATGTGATTCTAAAATTAGTACAATTAATACTGCTTTTGTTATTTATAAGTCACCACTGACAACCATTAGGGTAAAGGCCCTGAGGGTGGAAGAACCAAGTGAAGCAAGTCTAAGAACAAGTAGGAAGTTTAGCACAAAATTGTCAAAACGTGAGGAATTCAGTGATCCCTGGAACAGGACCCGTGSCTGAGGTTGCTTGTGAGGAGGAAAGGTGACTGTAAGGAGGACTCGTCTGCGATCAAATCCGAGATTCGTTTTGGCTCACACAGTTCCTTCCTCCTCTGAGGGGCTGTGTACGTGCAAGCACCTTGAACCTCACTCAGAATCCAGCTGTGGGAACAAATTATTTGGGCAACATTTTCCAAAGAATCTGCAATATTTGATTGCAGTTCCTTGCAAGTCAGCAGGCCTGACGGTGTTTGTAGTGCAGTGATACAGAACTGGAGCAGAGCCTTAGCCAAATCCTGCAAAGTGTTCAAAAGCTAACATTAATATTTCATTGAACAACAMCAGATGAATGTGTTCATCCACAGTAACACTTGTAGTGATAGCTTTATTATGACTCAGAATGAATTTCCTGCCTCCCTTTTGGGTTTTGTGGCTCTTTTGTTGTATTTCCCAATTATTTTGCAAACTCCTTAACCCCCATTCTCATTATTTGTTTTCTGGCAGCTCAGTTTTCCCTTTAGAACTGCACGACATCTGGAATTCCTGTTCCAGAGCAAACTGAAGGGCTCCCTGAAGAAGAGCAAAACAGATGCATTTTTTAATTACCCACAGAAACTGGGAACTTGGTGTGGAGAGCTCTGAGGGGTAAATACTCACTTAGCTTCCCTCCTTTACAGGGAAGCAGAGTGTAAAGGGACACAGCAGCACAGCCAGATTTTTGAAGCGAGGGCTGGCAAGCAGCTGAGGAYTGTGTGGGCCGCCGCTTGTGTGGCTGGTTCCGCTTCCTCTAAGGTTATGCAGCAGAAAGGCAGCAAGGTGGCGAGAACAGCTTGTTGGGGCTCAGAAACAAACGGGTGAAAGTAGAAGGCAGCGGTATCCGGCAGGTCTGCACGAGGGCAGGATCGGGCCTGGAGCCCCAGCCCTGGTACCGGCTGCACGGTAGAGCCCGGTGCCTCGCTGTGCTGGGCACACGCTCAAAGCACGGGCTCAGAGCGCGCGCGGGCTAGGGTCAGTCGCACGGCCCCGTCCTTGGGCCGTGGCTCGTGCCCTCGCCCGCCTGGTGACGCTGTTTGCGTGCACAGTGTCCTGGTGGCAGGGGGTGCGGGTGACCCAAGCGGGCGGCCACCGTGCCACCAGGACCGCCCTCGCACCTGGGACCGTGTCCCTGACCCTGGAGGAGGAGGAAGAGGAGGCCGGGAAGGCCAGGCCGTGGCTGATGCAGGCCATGCCGCCGTGCCTCTTGTTCCTCTCCCAGGTTCCAGTGTCCACTAAGCGTGTCAGAGTATCGCAGCTGGAGCTCTSTACCCTCTGTCAGCTTTGGCTGAAGTTCTGCTGTCTCCAAAATGAGGAAACGAGGATCTGTGCATGGGAAAGGATGGCCCAGGCTCCCCGCTCTGGTACAGAGACAGCTCGTGTTACATCCAGCTTGCGCTACCTGGGCTGCGCGGAGGCCTTTCCCAGCAGAGTTGGCAGCGGAGGCTTCTCCTGCAGAAGGAGTTCAGGATATGTGGTGCAGTACTTGTGAATTTTATAAGAAACTTGAYTTTTCCATCCTCCCAACCTATTTAGCTATTATATAGCCTTAGTTGCTCTCAGAAGATTAGTTTCATGGACTGAAGTGAACACAAGTAGGATGATCCCTGGACTTCGCTCCATCTTYGCTTTGACAACAGCTGAAGAATTGCAACAGACCTAAGAGTAAACAAACCAGTAAATCTCTCTGTCCCTCTGAGCTATTAGACACCTTCTCATCTATTGATAAATCTACATAATCTTCCGTGCTGTAGGCTGCGATCTAGTCATTGCAGAGATAGCCCCATAAAAGCTGAAAAGGAAAAGATTTTTCAAGGCATGTGCTGCAGTAGCTCTAAACAGCTTTACTCCATCTTTCCATGGATTTTTCATGTAGAGTAAAACAAAAGTGAGAAATTTGTAACTTAGGAAAGCAATTTTTATTGTATTTTTATTAAAGAAAAGCAACATTAACTATGCAAAAAAAAATAATTTAAAATTTTAACAGTCAGTCTTTGTAAAATTGCAATTGAAACATCATCTTAAATAAAATCTTCAAGAGAAATAAGCATATTAACTTCGAAAAAGATTCTGTGATTCTGTGAAATAGCCAGATCCAGAAGTCTGTGGAATCACAGGCAGACGTCTCAGCAGATGCATTTTGTGCAGAACTCCTTCTCCTTCAGGAATTTATTATTAAAAAGCATGCAAAAAACTTACATTGATGAACCCAGAGTCAAATTCTCAGTTAACTTAGGCCTCAGTGTCATCCTCAGCTCTCAGCAGAGCAATGTTATGTTATCCCTAATGAGGGCTTACACCTAGATGTGGTATCTGGCCAGCTTCTAACACTCACACTAAGCCTGCAAATTCTTGTGCATCTGCTGCACTAGAGGGGTCTAAGCCAAAACCAGCACATTTAGCCTGCAGAGGAATGCTTGCCAGGTGAAAGAAATGTAACAAGAAGAAAGAGGAGCCKGTTGTGAAAGATACCCTGCAGAACGAGTGTTGCTCAGCGGTCAGTGTTTATTTTCCCTCGCGCTGTGGAGCTTTGAATCACCAGGCAGCAAGGGCTGCCTTTAATTAAAGATCGCTGTAAGTGAGAGAAGCGGAGCTTAAACACAAGCTGGACACACAGGGTCTGTGTGCGGGTTTAGCTCACGCTGCCGTGGCCAAGGCCCAGCCCGTTTGTCTGCACAGCCCTCGCTCYGCTCTTAGCTCCACGTGCAGTCAGAGACACTGACCCTGCTCCAGCTTGTCTGCAAGCTTTGGTACCAYTGACTATTTAGGATCCACCAAGAATGAGGATCCCTCTACCCTCTTAGAGCCATGAAAAAAAATTCAACTCCTGTAGGTTGCTTTTCTTGGTGACTTGAGCTGTGTGACCCTCATTCCAGGATTCTGCTACAGCCTATGACCTGAGAGGGGAATCAGCACGCAGCGATTCGCACTGACTTTGWGAGCCAGTTCCAAGCTAATAACCCGACACAGGAACCAAGTGGCTGCATTTCACACATCCGATGATGATCCCTGGCCACTATGAAAGGCTCTTTTGGCCTTTCTGCTGATTCTGCCATATACAACAGCTGAGGACACCGTGTGTAGATAACATTCTGCAATTTCCCCAGTTCTTCCTGGGTCTTCATGCTTCCTCTCTGGCCCTCTGTGTGTCTAGGAATTGCTGCAGAGCTGCAGCCAGGAGGTCAGGTCAGTCAGGAATTACATTCACTTTGCATCCATGTTTTTCAAGATCCTAATCCATCCCTCCAGCTGCATACTGGATCAGCCACCTTTGGGGGCACCGCGAGGCAGGGGTGATCAGACCTGCCAGTTAGACCRAATCAGCCGTGCCAACGGAGGAAACACCACGTTGGTAGTGCTCCCCTCCCAGCTCTTTATACAGCAAATGCCAGCTTTCCCTGTTTTTAAAACCTGGTTTATGGAGAATGTCATCTGTGGTGTCTGCCTTCTCGCTGAAGTGTAACATTTACATGGCACATGCGTCTACTAAAACTGCTTTTAAGCATCAGGTTATGGGTGCAAGTGAATCGGCTTATCCTTTTCCCTGCTCCCAGTGCCTGGCTTCACAGTCATGACATGGCATTGCACAGTGTGTATCGGTAACGGGCAAACAAGTGGAAACTTGCAGCAGCAACTCCCAGACGGACTGAAAATGATAAATAAGGCTCTGGCAGATGGGAGGTCTTTCGTACTTGCCATTTTGGCAAGTATAAAAACCACAAAAACTGCTAGACTTGTTCCCACTGTTACTACCAACCTTCAAAAAAAACCTGCTTATACCCCCCTGGTAAAAAGTTAGGGTCCTCTATGACCTTTTGCAAGAGTAATTTATTAATATACAACTAAATTGGTTACAGAGAGAGGAAAAAAATAAGTTGTAAATTGTGCATCAAGGTGCTCCATGGTTATCACGGGTTTTTACAGGAAGTGAAGCAGAAAACAAGAATGATCCTGACCACAACAACAGCATTCTCAAAAATCTGAATGTGACAGGGTTATTKTAAACACATAAAATACCATTCCTTAATCCTGAAGTAATACCCTATCAGAACAAACAGCAAATTCAGCATTTAGCAGCTTTGCATATGTAATAGCTCATATTTTTGTGTATGTTTTGTTATGTGATATGTTTTTCCAATACTGGTAGTAGTCAAAGATTTACATAAATACCAGCATGCCTGACCCTCCRGGATAACAAATATTCTTACAACCACCTGCAAGACATGGTTTAAAGAGCWGAAGGAGCTCATCAACTTGCCTTGATAAATCTCCACAACGTTCTTGCAAACTTTATACAGGTTTGTTTTATACAACAGAACATCAAATCTACAAGTTATTTATATTAAAAAAAACATTAAAATAATCTATCATATGGCAACTATTTATATGGAAAACTTATTGCTTTCAAAAGCTGCAGCAAGAACAATATCTAAGAACGGAAAGAAACAGTAATATATTTGGTGATAAGTTACAGCATTTACTAAGTTTCAACAGATAAGTTGGGTAACATTTGCATGTTTTTGTCAACTCACGACTGCTGAAGTCAGCTGCACCCACCAGTAGCTAGAAATTAGAAGGATGAGTTAGTGAATATTTGTAAATTTATTTATAGTAGGAATGCTTAATCCACGAATGAAAACACTGCCAACCCTCAGAACCTTCTGTTTTAGCTTCGCTCCCCCTCTGAAGCTTGCAAGGTGCATTCAGCTACGCAGAGAAGCTGGATTTCACCCTTTTCTGTTACACATTCACCGTGGGCCAAGTTTTGCCTTCTTCTTCTTCACCTTGATCCCCTTCTAGTAGTCACTTGTGTACAAAACACAGCTGCACTGAACAAAACAAGACACACCAAAAGTTTCCTACATGAAAAGCTCATCCTGCAGAGCAAGGGACCAGACAGAAGCACGGATTCACACACACAAATGCCAGGATGTTCCTCAGGACCGTGCTGAATATGGCCAGGCATTTCTGTGGTGTGCTAGCCTCACCCAGGCTGCTGTCCCACTGGCTCCAGAGCTGCTAAGAAGGTCCTTTTCAGTCAGAGAAAGCTATGGAAAGAGGCTACAGTGTTTAKGGAGAATTTTTAAAACTGCAGATACTTACTAGATAGCAGCCAAAGTACAAGACTCTATTGATGCTACATCAGTGCAAAACATTTGGAATTACAGTCTACAAAAGTGCCAACGTTACCAAACTATAACAAAGTTGTAGCACAGAAGCAAATACAAGATGATATWAAAAAAAATGCTGTTTTAACAGAGTTTGTATAAGGAATTAATGAAAGCATTGCTTAACATAATTCAAGGCTAGAGCTAGATATCTCCTAAGTAGATCATTAGAAGAAAAAAAAAATCTCTCAAGCACTGAACTTATTTAAATAAAGCTTTCCCTTCTCTGGCACTGACCTGCTCAGGTTAAGACAATCAAACTCAACATTTGTCTTAAGGCATTGCATATACTTCAATATCAAGAGCAGAAGGAGACTAGAGCAGCTATTGGCAAGGCCTTCTTTAGGATGCCAACTATTATATTAACATATATACATGTATGTATAAATGGGTTCCAGTCCTTTGAATGTGGAAGTAAAACTAGAGATTCGCATTGCCCCCAGGCTCCGTTTTGAAACCAGTGGAGTTGCCCCATATAAAATAGTCTTGAAAACAGGGACCAGAAATGGACCATATCCCTCCTTGCCATATATCCCAACCCCAGAGCTGTCCCTAGTCACATTCCGGCCCTGTGGATCTGGGACTCCTTTCTGTACAGTGATCTGGCTTCAATAATTACCTGCTCTTACAGGTTAACTTTAAACGCTAGACTGCAAGATAAGGTTGCTGTGTTTGCAGTCCCCATCTCCTTCATGGGCCAAGTTCTTATGAAAAAGAAACAGCAATTCTACCTCGGATCCACAGAAAATTTGTTGGTGTCAGCTCTGCGTCCCAAGAACASCATCAGAGAAGACCAGATCACTCTCGGCGCTTCCTCCTCAAAAACTGGGCAGTTCTGGCCCTTGCTCTGGCTTATTTATTTCTCCAGCTCTGTATAAAGAGCCAAACTTCTTTATTGGATTTATATTTCAAAAAAAGTCTAAAAGAAGTAGATCAATGCTGGCAATCTAACACAGAAAACGCATCTCTAAGAGTGGGGATTATAGAAAGAATATAATGATTAATGGAGCACCCTACTTCCCTATCAATCTCATGATCCAGAGTGCATTCTGTTACACAGAACAGTGTCCTATACAAATTATGCTGTTGCTTCATAACTCCAGACTTCCTAGGCACCAACATCAGAAATTGTCATGTCTACAAATATTGCTCTTTCTCTGAGCACTATTGCCCTGGAAATTTTTCCTTTCTTTGTTGCAATTTGAAYACTGACCAACTGTTTTAACACCCAGTGGCCTGAGCTAGTCCATGGTCTTAAGGTAAATTTAGAGTGAGCGTTTTCACCTTTTGAAGGGGCACAAAAGGAGTTCTAAATGACTGGTTCTCAAACTGTGCCCCTTGAAACCATGTTAAGTAATAACATTTATAAAATGGTCAMATAAGAGTGCTAGAGAGCAGGCAGCAGTCTTCAGGAAATTTTAAGAYTGATCCATTCAGCTGAACGTCTTGGGAATCACTGCAGAGTGTGAAAAGCAGCAGTAAATTGCCTGTTATTTTCTGTTTTCCATTCAGGGTAGAAGTGTTACCACATACAAAACCTAAATAGGGAGGGGAAGAAAAGCTATCTAGATTTCAGTTAAAAACAATATATGTCTTAGCATATTGCAAAATGCTAATGTAAGTTATACACTTACTAACATATCATAATTGCTTGAATTAAAAAAAACTACCATAATTTTTCCACTTTACCTAGAGTAACAGTATAGAGGATAGTGTTTTCAGAATGATGGATACATTTGTACACATACAGAGAAATAACATCAAGACTTTTTTGATTTCTTAACATACTCTTGACATAAATTTCATAAATTTAACAGCTAAACCCAACTCATTCATACAAAATTAACCAGGGACAGCTAGACTGGAGCTGGAAAGGTGTCATCAAAGCATCATTCACAACTGGCTATACCTGGCTGGCAGTTGTGTAGCACAGTTTTACAAAAGGAGATATTACTTGTGCAGTAATTTKGCTTCAAGTATCTAAGAAATACTCTGCATTCCACCAGGCATTACTTTACTAGGGATTTTAGTAAAATCCTTAACAGGATTTTACTCTCCTTCCCCTGGGAATGCTGCCAAAGAAAATTTTATATAAAGTCCCTCTCAGTCCAATGCTCCTCCTCATTACCAGAATGACATTTTAGACACCTACTTAGACTGCAAGATACAAAATAACATTGCCAAGTTTTCAAAAATTGTAGCAGAAACACCCAAAATAGTGACATTAGTTTAACATCTACAGTTTTTTAATGCGTTAAATTTCTTTAGTTTTGCCTTTTTTTTCTTTTTTTTTTTTTCCCTTGTGCTTCTAACCCCTTAATTTTGGATGCTATTAACTATTATGTCATGTACAAAGCATCCGGGGAAAAATCCACCTCATACATCCAAAAAAAACCCCAAAACCCAAACATCAGCACACAGGATGATGAGTAAGTTTAACACATCCTCTATTTCTTCACATATCTTACTTCCTTTGCTAAAAGCTTTAAAAAAAACCCCAAACATCCTGGCCCCTTCTGTTAAGTGACTTGAATTTAAATGGTAACTACCAACAGCAAGGAYAATTACAAATGTCAGCTTGTATCTACACTGAGATGAGAGTTAATATGAAAATAAAATACAACAGGGAACCAAAYTATGAAGAGATCTTCACTTTCCTCAGAAAGACAAACAGTCCCCAAGTATTCAGATTTTCTCTCCTTTTTCTTCTTCACACTGACTTGAACCCTGCATCACTAAGCTGCTTGTTGAGTCTTGAAAAGACTAATGAATCATGTTAACTTTTTAGGAGGTAATAAATTACAGCATTGATAGAAATACAGAATTCCTGGACAAAGCAAATAAAGGTGACATAGAAGCAATTGTCTGCTTCTAAAACAGTGGAGTTTCAAGGTAACAGAAGGCAAAATGCAAATATTTATATATTTATATACTGTCACGGGTTTGCTTTAAAGTGAAAGCATTCTTAGTGTTTCTTTTGTGTTACATAYAATACCATAAATTATTTTTTAGGACAGTGTAGTACATGATAAACTGTGAAYGTCTCTAAGATCCTAGTTCCTCTAGGAGGCTCCCTTATCCATGCAACATCCAGTTATTCCAGTCCAAAGCCAGTTAAACATGGCAACAACAGTAATCACAGGTATGGTTTATTTTGTATYATTAACGTGGCAGGATACATACAAGAAAAACCAAACGGAGTTGTGGGTGGTAGTGGTCATGATGAGATATATGCTTTTTAAACCTGAAAACTCAGTTGTTGCCAGAGAGTCAATAGACATGCAGAGCAGACGTGAACAATGAGCTAGGTTTGAGCGGCAGACAGGCAGGAATGTAAGTTATTCTATCATGGGAATGACGGCAGCGTTGCTGTTTGAAGGGAAAACCAAGAACACTGCCCRTCTCCATTATCTTCATTCAAAAGTGCAACTTTTGCTACATCTGTTTCCCCTTGTATTTTTGACCTATTGTTTAGTATTCCACTACTCGATCCATATGTATAAAATTACGGAAAAGAGGTGCAACCARTATAGTGCAAGACACTTAAATATTCATCTGAACGTAAGAGACAGAGGAAGATCAAAGATTCCATACATTTCTCTAAGGCAGATGGTCATTTCTTTTTAAATATAAGATCTTAACTATGCTGTTCATTTCTGAAGAGGTAGAAAATATCAAAATACTATGAAAAATTTCTAGGTTAAAACAATCAGTTTGCTTAGTCTTTAAAAAGTCTTACTACTGCAATTTTTATAGTTTCATAAAAACAAATGAAGCTGTGGAAGCACAGGATTTCGTGCTCTGTGTATATTTTACTTACTGGAAAAAAAAAAAAAGAGAGCTTCTTCATCTGTTCAGTGCTCAAGCATTATAAAAGAAAAGATCTCCTCTCCTCTTGCACTGTTGGAAGCTACAAATCTGAAAATTCCTAGTGGAAAATTTTGGCGATTCCTGAATTCTAACCCTACATTTAGCTGGGTACAGTTTCTGTATAAGGCAGTAGAAACACTGATGTAATCAGCTCAGAACTACCTCTTCCATAATGCTAGTAATAAAGCTAGTAAGAACAAAAGCTTATTTAAATCTTTTCCACAGGCAACAAAGAATCATGTTCAGATTCCAGCACCAACAGAAAATATCTGTTTCAGCAATTCTGACTAGCCCCGAGACAGCTGCACACGCTTGGAGCTCTGCTTGGTGCAGCTGCAGTTGTGAAGGCTCCTGCTCCCCTCGCTCAGCACAGCTAGAAGGTGCTGATGTTACTGTCTCCGGTGCAATTCAGTAAGGCATAAGTTAACTCAGAACTGACATTATTACACATTGCAAAAAGTAGTGTAAAAGGTCCTCTTTTCCCTCCAATCATTAACATTCAGGAATATTTATTAAATACTTTATAAAAAGAAGTCAGGATATTTATACATTCAAACAATCATTGCAATAGAGTAGAGAAAACAAATGCAGTATCAGATTCTAAATTAAGCACAATTCTGAGATATGCACACTTGCACACATACACCCACACACACACATATATTATATGTGTGCGTATATATATATAAATATGTTTATATATATATATATGTTTCATATATACTTCTTTTAACTCAAGTCTGAGAACACAGCACAGAGCATCTTCACTTGGTCCTTCTTTCACCAGAGTACAGGATTGTCCAGCTTGGAAAAACCAGGATCTTTTCTAAGGTCCATGTAGGTTCCATTGCTCACCCAGGAGTCATCTTTGGATTTCCTGTTAAAGATTGAACACAGTTCATAAAGGTGAAGCATTTTCTGTGCATGGGCTGTTAATGCAGTGCCACCCCGTGCAGCGATACCCAAAGCAGCCCTTGGCCAGGGCCCAGCACCGCTCGGTGCAGCTCAGGGCACCCAATGGGTTACGCCTGCACTGGGCCTTGGGGCTGCACCTCATGAGGCCCACGTTCACCTGAGGTAAATAAGCTCACTTTGACTTGTCAGTGCTTTGTATTTAAAACTACAGTCAAAGTTTTTTCTGGGTCTCCAATGCCCACAGGCTGTTTATTGGAAACTTCTGTGAGAATGGTGTTCCTGTGCCTTTTTAAAATGGGAATGATATGTGTTTCTGTCCTGAGACCAAATCTGAGTCTCTCTCTCTCTTCTTTGCCAACTCACCASGTTTACCGCATAAAGGAAGCCTTAAGGTTCTCAGGAAGGGAATAAATCTCTTTGCACTAGGTACCGTACTCTGAAGGAAAGAGTCCACTATTTATCTAGTGTGCCACATTTTTCGCACCAGAACAAATTATTCTATTAAGTATGCTTATGATTTTAAGAGCTTGTGATTTGTAGAAGACAGAAATCATTGTGATCAGAAGAAAACTATGTAAATAGTAAATATTGTAATTTTTATGTACTCTAGCACTGGGTAACACTTTTGCTACTAAAGTGTTTGCTCTATCGCTCCAATCCACAGCACTAGTTTAACTTTTCAAAGAGCATCCTTCTATCCTTACTGTAATTATTAGATTTTGCCTCTATCCTATGTTTTCGGTCGTCCGAAAGCAAAGTCTTCTTCTCTCAACTAGCTGTGGTAAGTTAGCTCACCGGCTCCATGCACACTCAAAGGCATGAGCCCCTCCATGGTCCTAATCTAAATTTATAGCAAGATGTTTTACTTTTTGAAGAGGCAGGAAGAAAAAAGAATTCTAGATGGGTTTCTGAGTTACTTCCTTTTTGCACCATTTTAAACATTTCTGTGTTTGCCAGAGTCCTCGGAAGTGCAGCATCTGTCTACCCAGAAAGGGGTAGGATCCCAGACCTAAGAGCAATGCATAGACCCATTCCTCTCATCTCCTCTTGCTCACTGGAACTTGAACAGTGCTGCAAGGCTAAAACTGGGCTAAAAACTCACTGCAGGCCTAAAACCCCCTCTGGCTAGCATTCACTTTTKCCTTTTGATGATCAAAGCTTTCTTCAAAAGTTATTGTTTTTCCTCTTGTATATCAATTAAAGTGTTCTTTAGCTCATAAATCTCTCCTCATTACATAGGAGGGAATGTATTCAAAAACAGTCCTGGAAATGAATGGCTGCATTCTGCAAGCTGCTGCACAAGGCAATCCCACAAAATTCACTGGGAATTCAGCAAAGGTAATTAGGCTAAATCTATCCCCTTCACCTTGCCTGAAGGAAAGAAAGATACTGCATTAGAATATGCCCAGGCTAATTCAAGCTTAGACCAAATCCCATTTTCCTTTGAGGCAAAAGTTGAAGAGAAATTCAGGGAAAAACTAGTAAAATGACAATTTATGATTCTTAGTTTTAACTAAGTTTGAAGAGTTTACGTTTAAAAAAAAAGGCAAAAAAAGCAAGAACATAAGTAGTAAAAAAAAAAAAAAAAAAAAAAGGAATCTATTACTCTGCTGTAGTTCAGATCCAGAACTCTCATCCAAATTTCAACACATGATTATAAATGCTAATAATTACACAGTACCTGAAGAATCTAGGCTGATGCTCCAGACTGTTTTCTTCCAGAACTTTCCGTCGTTCTCTCTGTAGTTGTTCAATCCTCTGCTTTTGCATTTCAGCTCCTTCGATATTCCCTTCTTCTAGAAACCTGTAGCACCAGCAGGGATAAGACATGACTGGGGGTTCCCATCAGCCCCCCGGGTCTTTGTCAGGTTCTCCAGGGCCCCAGAATCTAGCCTTTATGTTCACAGTATTTGAAAAGTAAACAACTACATCTGCAGACATAACGGGCTCAAAGTAATTTTTGTATTAGATGCTTTTTCCTCTGAAGCTCACAACAGTAGAAATTCTACTTAGAAAGGAATTTCAAGTGCCTCAGTTTTTGGCTATTCATACACAGTATGCTAGACAGCTGGCTGAATCTGAAAAGATTYAGCACCTTTTAAAAGGCAGTTATTTAGAGACAGAAACATCCAAAAATCAATTCTTGAAAATATTGATCCATATGGAGTAGGCCAGCCTTGGGTAAGTGATTAAAATGTCCCTTTCAGGAGCATATTAATACAGAAACGGAAACATACTGCAAGCATCTACTAAGTCTACTTGAGTATCAAGTCTGAGCTTGAGGAAAAGTGAGTGTATAGAAGTTTCAAAAAAATATTTGAGGAAGGAATATTTCAATTTGCTTATGAAGGAAAACTTCTTACCTTTGGTCTGGCCTGAAACGTGTATCAGTAGATGGTAGTAATGGTCTGGTTTGTGGGTCGAGTTCATTTAACTCTAATGCGAACTGAGTAAATCCATACCACTGCTCATAATCTTTAGGCATTGGATCTATGGAAGAAAAAAGTACATTCCAAGTAATTCAAATTAAATGCTTTCATCTTTAGAAAGAACCATACAAACTTCCCCTGTCATTTGGTCATCTCTTTGAGCCAGGGTCTCAATTTGGGGGGAATAAAAGGTATTTAACAGTCTTGTGACAAAAGAGAAGATCTGCTCTGACACACAATATCAAAACAGATTTCTCTCAGCTGAGCCACAGCAAAACTACAATGATGTGCATGACACTACCCCAGCACTACACCATGGGCTTGAGTGAAGTTCAGGTATGGCTCACAATATAAAGCTGAGTTTTGTGGCACATTCTCCAATGTTTAATACAAGAAACCTGCTGCAGCTCTCTACTAAATGAAGTGCCTCCTTCCTCCCTCGTTTCTTGGAGTCCTCAATACACCTTTCACATGCAAGTGTGAAAATTATATCCCCAACCAAGGAAGAAGGAGGAGGACAGACATGGAATGAAGTTGCTTCAGTGTTATTGATCAAGTTACATGGTTTATTCCTCTGGCCTACATATTAAGCACTTGACAAAAATCTATTTTTTCATATAGCGATAATAAGAAACTGGGGCCTAATATGATGAAAACAGACAGCAAATTTGTTCTCAGTAAGATTTAAAATTCTGTATATGATTCTGATCACTAACTTGCTCTCCATATGCAGTTTGAAGAGGATGGAGTCCCACAGTACAAGCTTTCATGCCATTTTCCAAAAATTCGATGCACAGCTTTCCCAGTTTTATCCATGACACTGCCTTCAATCTCATGTGCATTTGGATTCCAGTATTTTGCCTAGAATTAAAAAGAACAAGGATAAAAATAATCTGTATAAGACTGAGTGTGAATGATTTTTACCATGTGAGTAGCACCTTGTAGTAACTTGTTTTTCTGAAATAAAAACTACTCCTTTAGGTGTGAATTATGGTACTATGTACAGAGAACTACACTTAGTATTATAAATCAGCACATTAAAATACTACTGTTAACAAATACTTCTATTTTATCTTTTTAGGGACAGTAGTGAATGAAGCAATTTTGACTTTCAGATTTGCCCAGTGACAGATAACACTGATTTCGAACTGCATTCTTCTTAATCTACATCTGTATCTACGTTCTCCCCAGATTTGAAGAGGAAGAACTGCAAAGAAACTGTTCCCTGAAGTAATTCACACTTCAGCCAAATTGTAATATTGGAGGTATAAGTATCTGCAGTCTCCCAGGCTTTAAAATTTGAACTCCAAACATCCACTGCAACTCTTCAAAAACTTCATACTGCTGTCAACTAAGCATTTGTATTTTTTTAAAAAAAAATAATAGTTCAATGACTATTAGAAAGCACAAAATACTAAGGAAAGAAAATAAGTAATGAGAAAAGGAGCTGTTCAGCAATGATTATTTTAACTTTCCTTTTGCTGCTGACCATGCCATGCCCCAGGTGTATGCTGAAATACACTTGGCTCAGAAGCTGATCACATAAACACAGGCTATGAAAAGCACAGCTTTGTTCTAGCAATGTGATTTGGAAAATTTGGATTAAAACAAGTCTCCTAGCATGCTGCACAAAACCGTTTTGTTTTTTTCAGGATAGAAATTCTGGCATCATGTCAAGGTGATTTCCCTTTACTTGGAAAAAGCCATTTAATCTACCATCAAACTAGCACTAACTTTTCTAGTACTAGTACTAGCTTCAGTTTTCAAGGGAATTTCTTCGTGATGTCATGTCTGCTGCCTGGTACCAAAGTAGAAGTTCTGAATAGCAAAAACTACAACTCCAGCTAAGCTCCTTCAAATGCATGAAAAGGGCTAGAAAAGACCATGGGCTCTCCYGTTAGCAAAGCATTTACGCAAAGGCTAGTTTAAGAGCTGCTGGACAAATGCATCCAGAGCATTCAGCGATCCTTAGGAGGAGGTCTGTAGTAGACCACTACCAGCAGACACCTTGTGTGTGCTTCTCTAGGTGTCTGATGATACTTCTTCCTTTCCCCTCATGATACTGTTCTAAACCKTGACTGGATGTTCTATACCTTGACTGGAATCACCTGAGAGAAATGTTGCTTTTTTTTTTGACTGGCTCTGCCTAGTGAGTTGAAGTTCCTCCAGCCCTGAAATCTCACAAAAATCCAAGGTAATTATAGCAGAACTATAAGAAGACACAGCTTTTAAGCAGTTCTACTCTGCTTCAGCAGACAGCACCCATCCAATGCTGTGCCAGATAGAAAAGAAACAGCCAACACTGCCGTGGTTACTGGAAATCACCTTTATAAAAGTCAGTTTGCAGTGACAAGTGTCATCGTTAAGATTTTTGATGATGATCTCTCCATAGTGTTCAATCCATCTTTGMCCACTTAAGATGTTATGGATGCAGGATGTCACTTTGTTCCACTCATAATGGTCTCCAAACCTGAAGAAATGACATACAAGAGAGAAATATCACACCATGTTTAAACTAGCACATTAGCTTAGGAAAAGATTTGTTAGGAATTCTGCTTAATAATAATAAAACCATGTTTCTTTAATGCCTCACTCTTCTTGTCCCAAATAAATCCCGCCTCCAGGAAACTCCCTTTCACTTCTGCTTTAAACTACAGTCTTTAATTTGGTTCTTCCAGTTTCTCTGTCCCTGTTTACAAGCTCAGGTTTCCCAAAGTGATCATTCTAATACATACTGCTTGCTAAAATACCCTATTTCCCAGTCGTGCAGATATGCAGTTAATTTACCCACCAACTTGCTTTGCTGCTCCTAGCTGCAGTTCACATAGTGTATTATGCACATTAAAAATATTACATATGCTCCAAAACCAATACTGATGCTTCACTCCTGCCTCGCCTTAGCAGACAGAACCCTTTTTTGTAGCCCATTCTAGACCAGATGCTTTTTCTTTTCACGAAGATACAAACCAGCACATGCAGAGGACATGCATCCTGCATAGCAGTTCATCAGTCCTCCATGAGTGGTAATTTATTTTCAAATTTTATTTTTATTTTATAATAAATTTATTTATTTATAAAAATTTATATTAAAATTTTTAAAATATATAAAATTTAATTATTTATTTATAAAAATTTTATAACAACTTTATAAATTTTGTTTATTATTTTGCCCTGAAGCTTCATTTGCATCCTAGAGACCTTTCACTCCTCTATAGACTGTCTTTGGAAAACAGGTTTAACTGGAACACTACTCAAACTTTAGAACTTGGGCTCTGCAAATAGGATTGACATAGGGCAAATGTAATGGGATTTTAATTATTTGACCTGTAATGAACACCTTAACAAGTCAACATAAGAACAGTGCAGCTATTTATTTTCCTAYATTGGCTGATTATTTCCTTTGATAAAAAACACCAGATAAACTACTGGTGCCTATTGATCACTCATAGTAATTATTTAATGGCTGTCAGCCCCCGCCCAGGATCCAGTAGCGTTAAGTACTGAACAAATACGGGCACAGAAACTACTTCTCCTCTACAGAACTCTGTGGCTGTTCTAGCAATTGAAAAAATGCGAAAGGATTCATATCTTCCTCTACAATGTGGTGTTTTTCCACGTAAGGTTAAAAYACACGTAGCCTGCACCAAAGCAAAGCATCAACTTCTCGAGAGATATAGGAGTAACAGTGCTTTTTTAACATTCTAGAGGAGTTCACGATACTGTTAAAATAAAGTGGAGGAGGAATTTCATAATCTCTTTTCTTCCCAAGGTCTAACACGGTACTGTACAGCTTGTTCCTGTTTGGGTAAAAGCAGCATGTGTGTCCGTGTGTACACRGGAATGTGCTATTGCACCACTTACGCTGGCAGAGTTACGTGCGTTGTACCAACTGGAACAATTTCCATGGACTTTCCCCAGAATTTGTTTTTCCATCGTACATCTGAAACAAGATAGGTGAAGAAAGGACAGGTTTAGTCATAAGCACCAGTGAATCAATCTATTTCCATCTCCACTTCAGTCTCAAGGAAATGCAAAACAACAAARTGCAACTTAATAGTGTTCAAAGTAATGCTATGGACCTTTGACTGATTGCATGKTTTTTTCATTACCTTACTGGTTATTAATTTTTTTTTAAAAAAAGGAGGGCGAGGGGACCAAAAGTTTAAGAAAAGACATTTCTGTTAAGAACTTGCTTGAAAGAGAGGAATTTGAATAAGCTATTAGTAGGCATTATACATTCATCTGCAAATCCATAGGAATGGGGAATGAATGCAGCCATTTCCTGAAATAAAAGCAGAATTTCAGATACAAAAATATCCCACATAGATACATCTGCAATAAGGAAGCAAGAGAATGATTCAAAGGGCACAMACTGGAGGGGGTTTTAGTCCAGTTTCTCCTAGAAGTATAACTGGCCTTTTAAATTCTCATTTGAATCACAGAAGGAGCTCTACAAATATCGTGTCCTTTTCCTCTAGAAAATTTCTCCATTTTCTCTCCTTGCATGGAAGAAAACTCCATGCAAGTTTAGGCAAATTTACAGATGGGTTTATTAAGCTATTAAAAACATACAAAAGTGAAATAAGCATGGGCAGAGAAAGATGACACARGGCAGAGAAACAGGACATGAGGAGTGCAGTTAAATTAGGCTAAATGATCAGGCAGTAACTCTCAGCACAACTTTGGAGCCTGCTGGTTGGCATCTTTGCTGTATTAGACACTGGCAACTCCAACTCTGCTCCCTAACCTGCTAAAGAGGGGAGAATTCATCTCTAATTTCAGAAGAATGCTAGTGCTAACACACAAGTTAAACCAAAACACCACACAACCGTGGGGAGAAAGCTGTTACTCTGCTGCTACATGGATGCTCAAACTGCAGTTAGGAGAGTATCTCTGCAGTAAGTGACAGTGACAGGGCTGAGCCACTAAGCTGCCTACTGTTGCAGAGTGAGRTAATGGGACACAGAGGAGAATTCCTAACAGGAAAAAATATTTTCTTATCCCCTCAAAAAAACCAGATATTCCATTTAGTCTTGTCTGAACAAATTTGATTGCAATTCCTRTACTGTATGATAAGAGGTCCAAAACTACCTAGACTATGAAGGCATTCTGCCAAATTCTGTTCTTTCTCTTGTGTAGTGAATGGAAAAGAAAGGGCAAATGCAAGATTAAAATCAATAAATACTAAGCTATGTTTACTATTTCAACACAGACTAAACAGGAGGTCAGCACTCTCCAATGATCTACCACCAGGCAACACGATAGGTCAAGGACACCCACAGGGCAGAGGGTCAGGCTGCTGGACTGYAGCAGACTGTTCCGGCCTGCGTTCCCAGAAACAGCAAGCCTGCCACACAGCGATCAGCACACATGGGACGCTTCCTGGGACCAGCGCACAACTTGATAACCAAACATTTTAGGGCATCTGAAAAAAGGGAACAGATACTGAAAACTATGCCCAGACCGGTTCAGGTGCAGATCCTGTAAATAACTGGCACTTTCTATTTTAAATTTCTGTTGTTCATGTATCCACATTCCTCTGCAAATGAGCACTGGAAAAAATAGTGTCGGTTTCACAAGGCACAAAAAAGCAGTTTCCAAAATAACTGCCCTTGTCAGAACCCAGCCTTCCAGCTCACTAGAGATGATCAAGAGATTTCTGAATGCTGAGACGAAGCGCCTAAGGTCAATGTGTGATGGGATGACAGAATTATCCAAAAAAGGARAAAAAAAAATCCTGCAGAAGTATTTTATAGAAGACAAACATAAGTACAAATTGCATTTAATTTCTTTAGATACAATAGAACATCTGAATCCCAAGAGCTTTTTGTTTAAGTACAGTGACAGCTTCTTAAAATTASAGAGCAAATATAAATCTGATCTCTGAGCTCTGCCCTGCAGCYGTCCTCGATGCAATCAGGCATGTTGTTTTGCACCTCTGGCAATGTAGCTGAGGTCAGACTTCTCATCAGACGGGATTGTATGGAAAGCAAMAAGATGTTTATAACCAGAAAAAACCTACATCACTGACAAGCTACCTTCAGGATTAACTTAACATTAATCTTTTGAATCTAAGTTAAGACAGTCCTATAGCAAGACCCACAATATTTACAAATTGCCTTTAWATTTTGAAAAAGAAAATATTGTCTMTGTCTCCTACAAGCTCAGTCAGCCGCATTTTTAAAAGAACTGCCGCACCCTGACTCAGTCTCCTGGGGCATCAGGAGCAGCCCTCAGATTGCTATTGTCCTTGCTCAGATTCTCAGCTCCCAGTTTAGAGACAAACCTGATTCTTCATATGCACATTAAAACAGTCGACAGATTAGCTTTCAAGAYCTGTTAACTAATAAATCAATTTCTTTAGTTTCTATTAAATTTAGTTTTTATGTAGTTATTTGATTTATATAGATATTTATTTAATTATATTTAGCTTTTAAAAATATAGCCTTGTAATATACATTATTCGGTTAATGAGTAAATTTTTGTTCATCTCTAATTTTTGATAAAGAATAAGGGCTTCTTGCCAGGTATTTTACAGAGCAGAAAATTACTCTGAAAAATGAAATCCAGACTAACGAGAGGTGTGATTTCTGTTCTGCATGGCTCTCTCCACAACAACTATAATCCAATGAATAGAGTCATTCATAACAGAATTAAAGGCTGTAATATGGCTACACCATGAATTAACAGAACTCTGGCTGAAGGATTTAAAGATACTTCAAATGCTGACATCTTCACTAGAAGTTGGTTGTTTTTGTTTCTTTTTTAAGACTGAAYGGTAGTCCACTGGCACAAAATCTTGCCACACTGTAATAAAGCTAATGGAAGAAAGTCATTGTAAATATATTTTTTCTGTGAAGCACATTTGGGGAGGTTATTTTCAAAACAGGATTGCAACAGCTGCCTGGGCTCAGGATTTAACTTGCAGTTTTCAAATTCTATTATAGACTTTTTTTTTTTTTTTTTAAATAACAGGACATGAAATTCTTCTCTAGTAAACAAAAAAAGCACACTGTAGAGAAAATATTCCAAAAGAATTCAAGAAACATARGTATTTGTAAATGAAAAGAATTATTATTTAATGTTCTGACTTATAAACTTTTGTAATGACAGAGCATCTCAGTAAGTAAAACCCACGATTTCTGATATAACTTAAGTAGGAAATTCCATCTCTTTCCAGCTTTCAGATTTTTCATATTAGACATAAAATGAAACTATTAAGTCTGTAAAAGACGGACTGAAGACTTACCCTGCCAAATAGCATAATTCATCGATTCAGCATGGCATGCAGAAATAGGTGGATGGTGACTGACCTAATATCAAAATATGGAAGGAGAAAAAAAAAAAAAAGATATTAACACTTGAACAATCWTCTTTTCCCCTTTATTTTTCCTATAGGGTGTTTACAATTTGAACATTTGCTTTCCTTTTGCAGTTGTGTCCTGAAGGGGGAGCCAGTAAGATTAGTAAAATACTGAGGCTTAAGAACCCTTGAAAGAAATGGGAAGCACTTTTATTTCAAAAAGGCCTATTTTACTCAAGTGAWAATTTAACTATTTATTTTGTTTATTTTCTAGAATGCAGTAATTACATTTAGCCTTAGGGCCTCATTTATATGCTAACAGAAGTTGCACTGAAGTAAAGAAACAAAYGGCCAAGTTCTTCAGTACAGTAAATAACTATAAATCCTTCTGATTATGTGGGAGGGGACAGTGCTCAGCATCTCTGAGGCTGGAGGTGGGGAGGAATCATACCATAAAACTCCAACCAGTATCAACTACTACTATCGTAACAGCAACACCTGACCTCTTTTCAGGATTGAAACTTAAAGCATTTTTTTCAGCTTTGGGTAACAGCACATACATGATTAAGAACAACCACCAGAATAATAAAGTAAGAACTGTAGATAAACAAATGAAAATACAGTGCAGACTATTAAATAAAACACTAAATCATAAAGCGAGTACAGAAAGCAGGGGCTGACAGCTTTCTTGGGTGCCCATTCTCCCTTCTGGATGAACACACCTAAGAACTGACCGGGTCCAGCTCTTTGCTGTTTAAAGTCTAGCACTCTTTTTATGAAGACARCTTAATTTACAAGTAAAGTTGCTATTTGCTACTTTGAATTTCAATTCATAACTGCATACTTGGCTCAAATGCAGTTTCACTTTACTCTTTGCTACTCATTTAGTAACTTTGTTATTGAGCTAGTGAGCTTTTTTTTTTTCCCCCCCTCACATGCATCCAGGTCTTAATGGCCTCTACTTGGTTAAATACAAAATGAAAAAAAACCAACCCCACCCTCACAGTACTAATTACACTCAGTTTCATCCTAATTTACCCAGGGCAACRCTGTATATCCCTCACTTCAACCAGATTAACCCCAGATGTCACTATAATTCATGGGTTAAACATAGCTCTCACTTAAACTGTTATAATTCCAGAATAAGCTCCTAGAGATAAAGTGGGGTTATTSTGAACTCAGTTGAGACAGAGCAGAATCCTATATATTTATATACTTTTATATATAATATATAAAAAAAAAATATATATTGCATATTACATAGCTTACATAGCGAGTTATCTACAGCTGGTATCAAAATGCTTGCTCAATTAGCAACAATTCCTGACGCAAAGACAAAATTTTAATGCTTGCAAGCTGCATGAAATTTCCTTCCTCAGATAAAGAATTCCCTTCCTAGTATTCCTCCATTCATATTAACATGCTAAATTTATCACTATTTAACTTAAATATTTTTATAGCACATACTATAACAATAGTCATTAACAGCCTTCTTTAGAAAGGCTAGTCCTTGCACTGACCTATTCAGTACTCAGGGGAAACTCTTCTCCATTCAATCAAATTAAYATTAAATTCAGTACCATGCTTTATTTGTTACTCCAATTTGTTATAATGTGATATGTACTCTATATATCATCTCAGAATTAGAATAACATAATGAAGAATCAGACACTTTACTGGAACTTCAAAATTTGGTACTTGCCCTTCCAATTTTGCTTTTTAGTTTTATTTTACTTAYGCCAGTGACTCATTTCCTGAGACTAGGGAGGGATCACACAGCACTCTCTTTTGTCAGTTGTAAAGAGTCTTGTATGTCATGTTCTATCTTCAGAGTTTGTCAAAAAACTTAATTTTCTAATGGAAGTCTCTTATAAGGCTTTCTTTGATCAAATTTCAAGGTTATGTCATCCTGTCCCACCCTACCTTCCATTATTTTTTGTTATATCTATATGGAATGAGATAGTTTTTAATCATTCTCATTCAGATAAGTATCAGATTATTTTTATCTCTTTAACGTATGTCTCAACATGTGCCATTGTTTGGGCAATTTGGCTAATTTATTTATTTTGTACCTGTACTTCTCCTTTTGGGGCATTATTTAGAGCAACACTCAGGTTTTGATGTGCTGTGTACATCCTTCAAGTACTAATCTGTGGTACCATATTTGAAAGGTAGGGACCAAAAAGTATTTGGATAGGAAAGGGAAAGACTCCAGTTGTCACAAAAAATATTACTGGTTGTTTAACTTCTACTTCAGTCTTACATAAAAAGACATTAAACAGTTGAAGATAATGCAGTGTTTTTAATTATCCTAAACATAAAAAAGGCAAGGAAACAAAAGCTATTGATAGCTCTGATCAGATTTCAGTATGGTGAAATGCAAAGGCATCTACTCCAGCAACTGGATATCTGGACTAAGCAGAGTGCTTCTTCACTGCCAGATTTAGACATCCCAGAATCAGATGGATTTCCTCAAAGAATGAAGCCATTTCCTTCATCTACCATTCTCCAGTGTCCTTTGACTTTTCCTGGGCTCAGATTTTATAAAACAATATCGTATTTTGCTATTAACTGCAGAGGATTCTAGCCATGCTTTCAAAATTAATCAGTTTATCGACAGTAAATTTAAGGGTTGCAGTACCCAGTACCTGTTCTGCAAAAAACTGGAAACCCTTATCTTCACGAATACATTCATAGGTCTCTCCGAGCACAGGATTAAACGGCTTACTTCCAGCTCTGTAGTAACTGGATGCATAGGCAGATACTGCAAACGCAGCTATGTACACCTGGGAATAACATACACAGAGTTTTGATTAATTAAACACAGTCACCTACCATTTTTACTATACACGCTGATTTTACAGAGAAAAAGAAAAAACAAGTTTTAATTTGACATCGGATTCTACACAGTCTGCAAAATATGGAAAAATAAACATGCACGCCTGCTACAAGTTAAGTGCTAACTCAGACGATACGGGATTATATTTCAGACAGCCCCTKCAAGGGGCCAAAGATGAAACTGTTAGCGTCAAATGGTACAAAAACGTCACCAACTGACATCACCAATGACCAACTGGCATTTCTGAACACTGCTGGAAATAACTTGAAACAGCATCTGAAGAACTGAAATATATACAGTAAAAAGCTGAGATCCACTGTAAGAGTTTGCATTGCAGCTGGCTTTTACAGCTATGGTCCCTGATTCTGTGGATCAGAAAAAGGGCGTTTCAGCCCATTTGACAAATAACTGAATTCAGCGTTCTGCACTGGCAGCAGGTGACACGATTATTGTACTCATTATATAGGGATTGCTAAGTTTTGAAATCCTGAACATTTCAGAACAATCTCAGAATCACACAAACACATTAATAAAAATAAACAGAGCTCATCTTGTCAACATAAAGAGATCACAGAAGTGTAGTGCTTGAAATCCCATTGCTCTTTCTGAACATATATGCTGTAGCTTTCATATGCATAATATATACTTGTTCAAATCCTCTTTTTCTGCTCTAAATTTTTAATCTTACAGATAAGAATTTGGTAAACAGAACTAAATTTCTACTTTGCTTAACCCTACAGGATGGTGAGGTACTTGAGAAGAGTTACATCCTGTTAAAGCAACCGAAATTATGCAGAAGGATCAGAGATCGGGTGTGCAGGCAGGCACAGACATATATATTGTACTGCAGTGTTCACTCTAGAGACTGCCTCTCAGCCCAGAGAAAAATGGAACAAATAACTTCATTCTTCAGGCAGACTATACTCTGATTATATTCAATATTGCTAAATATTTGGAATAAAATGCTTACCATCCTTTCAAATGKGTCAGGTGTATGTGCTGCTTTATCTAGCAGTTCACTGTACTCCAGTTCTTCACAGAGACGCTGGAGGGTGTTAAGTGGTTCATTTAACTCAACAGGCATAGCCACTTTGGAGAGATCCTTTCCTATGTTATTTCTCAGGATATTCCACAAGCTGATGTTACTTGTATTAGGACATGGAGCTGGTAAACATGTTCTTCGTTTGGAATGGCATCCAATTCCACTTTCAGAAATACAATCTGAAAGGAAATGGCAAGACAAACAATCAATTCACTGTTTAGGTATAGTTGATATTTTAATGTGTATTTGCAAAGGGGACAAAACAGTCCTTTTCTCTATGAAAACTTCCTTCCACCTCCCTCTTCATTCAAATATTTTCCTTATGCTTTGAAGACACCATGCTATAAAGTGGCAAAAGATTTTAATTTCAGTAAATTTTGACTGATGAAACTTSCAGGCACAAATGCCTAACACACAAATGTCTAAGAAAAATTGCCTTCTTTCTCTTAAAGACTATAAGTCAAGTCTCAGGCTTTCAGTTGAATTTGAAAGAGTAAATAGTCWAATCATCTTATTTGTAAAAGAAATTTATTCCTATACATTTAAGTGACATAAAATCTCCTTCCTTGACAGAGCTTCAATTAAACTGACACTTCGCAGAAGGCAAGATATAACTTCCAGATCCAAGTGTCAAAACATCTCCTATGTATCACTACCTATTTATCTGAATACTCCTGCCAGGGAAATTTACTGTGTCACAGGTTTGCCTGCAGGCTTTTCTACAATGGCCCACATAGTATAAAGCAYTTTAAAAATATTAGTGATGTTAACTTCTACACAAACCCATATATTGGTGGAGAAGTGACCTGTTCTAAAGGTGGATAAGCTGAAGCAACTCTTCTGGAGATCATCTAGTCCAACAGYGCTGCTCAAGCAGGGTCACCTAGAGCATATTGCACAGGATTGTCTCCACTCAGCTGTTTCCAAGGAGGAAACTCCACCRTCTCTCTGGCCTGCTCTGTTCCAGTGCTCTGCCACCCTCACAGTAAAAAAGAGTTTCCTTATATTCAGGTAGAGCTTCCTGAACACATGGAAAAAATTTTTTACGGCTTTCCCCAGATAGCTCTGTCTTGAAGGTGTGGAAACAGCACGTCTCCTGCCCAAAGGAATGTGCYGAAAGAATCACTGCTCTTAAATGCACAATTTCAACCACTTCCTCGATTGCTCCATTGAGGCAAGCACGATGCCAGCAGTGCTTGAAATGGTGACAAATAACAGACACCCACAAGGGCTGACTTCCCTGTCACCACCATGAACATTAGCCAGTACCTCAGGGAGGTTTTCACGGGTAAGCAGCATCCTCTAAGTTTTGAGGAGAAACTTTTTCTTTCCACTCACAAAACCTGAAGTTCTAACATCTGCTATGACTGAGTCATTACAAAACTATTTTCATTACAAACTAATCCTTTTTGCATAAAAAGCCCACAGTCATTATGAACAAGAAAAGAAAATCTTAACTAMAAATGTGCATGGTTCAAGGATGCAGCAGCAGGAGGTTCGAAAGCCAACGCTGCACATTCATCTGTGCATCTAAGTGGGATGTTCCAGTCTGCAATACAGACCACACAGCTCTCATKAATCTCCTTTAAGGTTTCTGGTGCTTGCTCAGTGGTTAATTTAATCAGAGGAGTTACTCATGTCAAGTTTTCTATGCAACAAATCCCCTTGTCACCCACAATTCCCCATAAAAAAAGACCCATCCCAGCTCTGGTTTGCAAGTRCTGTGACAAAAGGCAGCAACACTGAAGGACTTTTAAAGAGAGATGGGCACATCATGATCAGCTGGTCTGACCTTGGTTAGTACAGTGGACAGAGGATTTCTTTCTAATCTCATGCCTTCTGGTTCAGCTAGAGCCCATGTAGGAAAAAGATATCAAATGTGATTATTAATAGGAGTAGCAGGCTGCCTGAAGGATGGAGACTATCAACCAGAAGCATGGGAAGGTGCTGCTAACACAGAAGAGCTTCAGCGATAGTCCCTGTTAAGAGGAGTAGAATCTCAGCAGCTTCACTACTGAAATGTTCTAAGACCAAAACACAAGCAAATTAATTAATCTGAATTCTTTCTTACCTTAAGAAAAAAAAGAATCTTAATTTTTAAACAGATACAAAATACAACAGATCTCCTTGAATTTAAACTAGCCTAGGCATACAGGGACCAACTGTTCCATGAAGATGGCTGATAAAGAACAGCTAGTAGGGAAGCACCGYTAGGCAATACTGAGGATGAATATATAAAGATGAAGAGGAAGCAATGGTCCAGTCAGCAGAAATGAGAAGGTGGGTGGCACAACATAGATAATCGGTATATTTTGACCAATTCCTCTTTTTTTTATTTCTATCTCCAGTTAGCAGGACTGTTAAGTACTTGCAAAAMAAACMAAMMAAAAAAAAAAGCATGACTAAAAATGCAAAGAAAAGGTTGCACACCAGACCCGCTGATGTATCATTATTCTCATGTTCCTTTAAACAGTCAGAAGTCTGTTAAAATCAACAAAACTTTGAACATAATTGTTAAATGTCAGACCAAAAATACAGACTGATGAAAGAAAATTATTTTTTGAACAAAGCYGTTAGGGTTTGCTAGTTTCTATAGTTCCCACAGCCATGAGAAGGCAAGAAGAAATTGCAGTAGTACCAGAGAAGTCAAGAAAACAGGTGTCTATTGATACAGATCCGCCATCAGATTAGTCAGACTGTTGTTCAAAAAAACTGAGGCTTTAAAAGTAAAAGCACTGGCTGTTCACATCTCAAAATCTGTGATACTGAATGACTTCTAGAAGGTGGTGGGAAAAAAAAAGAAAAAGAAAAAAAGAACAAACCAACCTCTTTCAGAAGACAATACAACAAAACACTGAACTCACCTAAAGTTTGCCTTTCATTCTCCATGTCATTGCTTAGGTTATCTTCTGAGACATTGTCACTGATATCACTTACATAGGAATCATCATCTGATACCTAAAGTGCGAGGCAGGAAAAAAAGGCAAGGTATGGTACTCATTAAAATAATTCCACATGAACATTAGAATTGTCACTTCAACAACTATTATTAACAAATCTGAACTGTTTACACTGTGCTTCAATAGTGCTGAAAAGTACCAAGGAGGTCTGAAAGAAAAAGAATGAGTTTGGGAGAGATCACTATCACTGACAAATCCAATTACTCTTCCAGAGAAAAGACTGCCCCATAAGTTAAGTCTTSCTTTTTATCAAGACCTGAGACTTTTAGAGAGTCCTGGAGACAGGATAAAATGAATTATTAAGTTTTAGTAATACATGGTATCAGKCCCAAGGTAACCTGAAGCTACTATAAAGAAAGGTATGAAAATATATTTCCCTCATACACTTAAGTACTTGTATGAGGGACTCAAGGTGGTCAGTATAGTACAAACACTACCTGCGCAGTACACTATGCACAAAATACCTGTTTGACATTTTCCTCAATGGGCATCTAGGACTTCTCCATAATACTTACTGTATAATTTTACTGTGAWGAAAAAATGGCAACAAATAACTACATACGGTGTATTAATTTTCAAAGGATTTCACATTCTGACACTCGTATGATTTGCACTTAGCACTTGGAAGGACCAAAGTTCAAGTAGTAGATAATGAATTACAGCAGAATGATGTCTAATCTTAGAGCTCAGACCTCATTTTCTGAAGAGCTAGCAGACAGCAGGACTTCCTGGGCATCGAAGAATTCCGTGAGGGAGTCAGCAATAGACAGTCTGCTTTCATTGGAGATCTGGTGAACCAGGCCTCTGCTTTCCTCTCTTGAATTTTCCTGTTTGAAAGAAGCAAAATGCTTTGATAGGAAAAAACRCCATTCATAAAAATGCAAACCTACAGCTATGTAACTTAACGGGCTGTAAAACACTGGGGAAAGATCGCACGTGCTCCCCTGCAATTTCYTGAGAGGTAGCATGTGTTTCAAAAGATGAGATTAAAGAAAAGACAGGCCAAACAAGAAGACAAAATAAAGAAGAAAGCAATGCACATTCAGGAAATAAGATATGGYACTGCATGTGCATTTTCTTCCTAAAAATCAGATGTAAAAAATGCAGTGCTATATGAGTGATTCACTTATCAAGATATATGCAAGCATATATCCCCCAGAAATCCCCCAAATCTGCAAAATTCCTGCCCCTATACTACAGAGTAGATTCAAATTTTCTTCTGATCTCCAAAGAGTCAATGAATGACTCTYTTCCTGCCTTAACACTAAGTTTGCAGTGCAAGGGTGTGCACAATTCAGAAAGGCAAAGGTGGCTTCTACACAGCAGCAGTGTTTTCCTAGCTGTTCTTCACGGTATTTCCTTCCATGCTGTGTTAATAGATCAAATCTACACCTGAAGCAAAACCCTGCTAGCCAGAAATAGCATATTACTAAAGCCAYAGAAAAGATACTGCTCTTGTCACTGCTCCAGTCATATTAGACTGCCATGGAGRCCTCAGGAACTTTTATAATGTTTAAGCTGCAAGTGCTGCACAGATGGTTGGCGTTAGAAGAGTTCCAAAAGATTGTCTACCTAAAGTGAGAAGAGCAACAAGACTCATTGMTGCATCCTGTGAATGCAAGGAAATACTTGGGGAGAACTGTGCAATACTGCTTCCCTTCACAGCTCCACCAATACTAAAGAAAAAGGCCAGYTGGCCAAAGGGTTGCAGCAGTCACTTGAATGTGGGTGCATTTGCATGTTCTGCACGAGATGACTTACTCTCTAGTGATCAGGACCACCYTCACTACTGTCATTCTGCAGGGCTACCTTTCAAGAGCATGAATGTTGGTTGCAGGACACCACCAAAGATGTCTGCTTTACTGGTAATAACTTACCATAACTCACTTGTGCTCTTACAGCAGTCTTCATKTACCTAACTCTTCACCATTCCCACTCTTTCAGTACATTCTTTCCTTCCTACCAGTTAGTCCCAGATTGTCTATATTTAATACAACATTGTAGTGTTTTACTTCCAGAACAGTATACGCAGCAATCAAATTCACTTGTTCTGGTCAGGCTATAATCCAATATGATCAATTTTCTTTTGAAGCTGAGAAATTTTACCTGTAATCTGGAATGCTATTTAGRGTATGCTGCTAATGGTGGAACAGTAATGAACCAAACTGTTAGCTCGTGAAAGCTGTTTCTTATACACTCTTGATGTCAAGCATCAAGAAAATAGGTAACCTCAATCTCTTTTTGTGGGAAGGCAGAGACATTGTGTCACAAGTCAAAAAAAAAAAAAGATCTGTATCCTCAAACTTATTCAGATGAAACTTGTCCAGTCTAAGTGAATTTGCCCTTCAGCTCGATCCAAAACCACGTCATAGGGAATTTGTGAATGAAACCCTTAGAGCACCTCTTGAAAGGTATTTTTAGCATGTTGGCATGTGTTGTACTGAATGTGCTTCTGAAATATTCTACTGTCATTGCAAGGACTTCTACTAAATAAGAAAACAGAGAACTGCTGAGGGGAAAAAGAACGCATTAATGCTTCCCTGGACGTCAGCCTAGGCACTGCTCAGACCCTCACAGGGTTAAAAGAACACGCCATTTGAATGATTGATCAACTATTTMTTCCCTCACAGTCTATGATCAAATCCCAGCTCTATTAAAAATATTATACTAGAAGAAGTCAACAGACTGAATGACTAAATGCTCTATAATATAAAGAGAAAGAAAATAGTTTGTTAAAATGAGGGGAAAAAAAACTACATCCGTTTAACTTCCAATGGCAGATTTATAATAAATGCACAACAGYAATTTCTGTATGAGTTAACATTTGGGAAAGTCTTTGCTTGCCTCATTAGCACTATTAATCCATATGCACTCTGTGACTACGGGAAAGCTGAACATCAGTTTATCTCAAACTGGTTAATAGGGTACGTAGAATACACTGTGCTTTCACATGCAGAGAACCAAACTGCTAAAGGTCTCTTGTCTCTGTGTCTCACTTCTTTGCTCTTCTCATAAAGCATCCAAGAACCTAAATGAGACATGTGCTGGCCAGTCTCCTGGGCTAGCAGCATTAAGATCAGCAACAGAAAAAGCTATAGAGTTTGAAAGCTGGGAACTACAGAGCTTGGAAATAGGAAAAAGGAGAGAAAAACTGGCACCAAGGAAGCACTGGGGAAGCTCTGTTCATGCTGAATAGGCAGCAGGCAGGAGCTGAGGGAGAATACAGGAGCTAGCAGCAAAAAGCAATGGAAAGATGATTGGGAAAATTGCTTATGAGGAAAGTCTTAAAAATTAAATATTACGTAATGCACCATCCAAAATGATTCATAACCACGAAAGCAGCATCTTTTTGCTAACACAATACGCTGCAGGGAAAACATGAAGATCAAGASAAGATGCAGCTATGCAACACTGTCTAGATGTAGGGGCTGGAGGTAACACACATCACTAAAAGAGGAAAAACCATACCCACCTTCACCAAATCTGGACTTGATTTTGCATTAGATGCTGAATCAAGGATCATAGATTCGGCATGTATTCTGCGTAACCGGTCTTTAAGATCTGTGTTTTGTGCTATTGCCTGGAACATTTAACAAAAATATTGGGGCTATGAAGTTCTCTCAACTAATTTGAATACTGGCTTTATTGTGCAAGGAGGGGAGAACAGTATTTAAAGTGAAGAACAAAACAACGTCATCAAACAAGCTTCCACTGGTTCAGCAAATCATTTATTATAAAATGCTTCAACCCTCGTTCCTTCTCAAATTGAATAATTTTTTGTGCACTGTGAGAGAAAAAGACAAAACTGGAGAACAAAAGCCAAAGAGAGCTTGGACATCTCAAGTTAACAGATTGGGACTATAGGACTGTTATAGGTCACCAAGTTCTGCAAGCTGATTTACTGAGTTAGAAACATTTGTAATGGATCTTAGTTGGTTTCCAACTCCCTTCCCCTATGCCAATCTAACCTCTTTCACTGTAAATTTATACTCTTGTCATCAGTCTAAGAGAAGTTTCATTTTCCCATTAACCTGATGTACTAATAGTTCCTTCAGCCTGCTGCTGACATAGAAATATGTTAAATTTTGGACTCATTTGTAAAATGAATTTATCTATTCCTTTCGCTGCTGCACTTCAATGACAACTGCGCTACTGGACTAGGCGAGGACACAGAAAACAGTCTGGAGGAGTGAAAGATAACCACTATGCATGGCATTTTCCTCCTCAGAATTAACACAATGTGATTCGGTTCTGCAGGATCAAAAAAAACAAGGAAAGCCACACAGTTGTTTTCTGTACARTTTAGAGATGGCTAAGATGAATTAGATTAACTTCCCCACAAAGACACAATAGAATTAAATACACATATATGATTTGAAATATTAGCATTCTATCTGTATRCTAGTTATATATCAATACCACATTGCAAAAGTATTTATGTTTCACTGCTTTGAAGTTATATGCAAATATTTCTTTAAATTAGTCCTAGTATAAATCTCTGCAGATAATAAACGTATAACAGCCCATTCTTTTTTTCATTTCAAGCAGTGATACACTCCTATGAACAAAAAGGAAMCTTTCATTCACACACCATTACAAGTACTCATAATATCAGAAGACTGTACAACAAATAAGTTTTTCCTTTTCTAGGATCATTTTTATCTTGCTCATAGGTGAGTTTCGCCTTGCACATTTGGAGGGGAAAGGGAGAGTTAACACCACATCCAGAAAGAGGTGCAATTTGTGTCCCAATAGCCTTATAAGAGGAATGATCAGAAGACAAAACAACTTCCACTGCATGCTCTGGTAACAACTACTTATGTTGGCCACATTGGAAGGCCAGATATCATTCACAGCAGACTTAAAGGAAGAGAGCTCAGCCTTGCCCACAATAAAAGCCTGTATTGAAAAAGTTGCAAATTTTAACCATAAAAGGACAAAAAAACCAAACAAGCAAACAAAAATCCTAAATAATAGACCCCGTACTGCAACACAATTCTAGTCAAGCTAGTRATTTCAGTACTTGCAGTCCAGAATTGACGGTGATGTCACAGACCTTATAACACCAATTTTCACTGTTTGCATCTATGGAGTAATTAAAGTCCCCTGCCACCCCTCCACAAAACACCTCTGGCTGTTTGGAACAAATTGAAGATTTATCTACTCCCCRCTTTGGTGATCTGAATCAATGTGAGGATGTGGAGAATCCTTCCAATTACTGCTCCACTTTCTCCCCCAGATATTTCTGATTTCAAAAGCATTTTTTGTAAAGATAGTCTTGGCTCAGGAACAACAGTAGGCTCAAAGTCATGGTCATGGGGAATGGGATTATTTTCTGACTCTGTATATGGAATTCAAATATAGACATTTATCATTCTCCTTGAGGAACAATCAAAWGCACAAGATTATGTATTTTATGCATACAAGTATATATATACTGCTTTTATGCATATAAGTATACRACATACATAAAATTAAACAGCTTTCCTAAAAAAGGATTTTACARCTTTCAAGGTCTGCTGCAAAGATTTTCTTTTCTTCTACCGTATCTCAGTAAGAAAGTACTTTTCCCCATTATTTACTTTTCTAGGACTGTGTGTAGGTCAAGGATAATGTCTTAATGACAAAGAGGCAGAGGAACAGCTGCTATTTTTGACTATTCTCAACCCATCAGCTGATTTTGTTTTTTGTTCCTAGTGCATAGAAAACAAATTGAAATTACCAACAAACACTCAGTCAAAGTCACCAATGAAAGKCTTTCTCTCAAGAGACAGTCTCAGAAATAGGGCAAGTTTATCATATATTTCCAGAGGCCTTCAAAAAAACCTCATTCTTCTCACCTACTCTCTACTGCATGGTACTGCTGGCACCAGGGCTTTAAAAAGATCCTTTGAATATAGTTACTATGCAAGAGGCTTAAGGTGTCTCCAAATTCTGTGAAGGCAGCATGACCTCTAAAGGCCCAGGCAAAGAGATATGTTATAAGCTAAAAACTGTAATTACATATAGGTGTTGTAGAGCAGAGGACAATTTTCATATCAATAAAATTCTAGTGTTATCTATGCCACATATACTAGTGCTAGAGTCACTGCTGCCTTGACCAGGAATTTGCAGCACATCCATAAATTTTAAGACCGTGGTAATGATGGCTCTCCTTATGCTGAGATCGGATCATTAGTTGGCTCATAAATCTGATTATGAAATCCTGGTCTTGAGCAACTACCAAAAAAAAAAAATCATACGTACTAAGCAAAACACATTTTACAGAGCAGAATCTCTTGTCATTAGAATGCTACTCCAAGAGCTCCTTCGCTGCTCTTGGGTAACTAGCAGATAATTAAGACTGCAAGCCAATATAGACAAATCATACTTGCATCTGCTTTACAGTATTTCAGTGCAGCACAGTAAAGCTCAGATGAGTTGGAAGGGACAGAAAAGCACTCTCCAGACTTGACTTTATGCCAAATAATATTTTGACTACCTGAGTACTGTTTAAGAAAAAAAAAAAAATGCAACCTTCCAGACTGAAGAGATTAAAACAAAATTCATGTTTCAGAGAGAAAGCAGACACACTGTCACAAGACAGCCCTCTGACACTTAGCATCAAAACATACAGGTTATATTGCACACCTAGATAAATCTGTCATGTCAGTGATTTCACAATTCCTTCATATCTTAGGGAAAAAAAAATCTCTGAAAAGCACTGAATATAATAGCACACTATGCTGAACATTGAAATTCTAGCAGAGAGTAGATACTGAAGAAACAGGTCTTAACTTGTATAAAATTTAAGAGTGACTGATGACAATGACACTTGCTGAACTTCAGCATGGCACTTACAGATGTTAAGGCATTCTTCAAGCCAACTATTTGTGCAGATGGAGACAGGGATGCATCATGTTCCAGCATCTGCTTCAGCTTCTCTCTCTCTGTAGATATGGTGCTGAAAGCTGACTTCAAGCTGAAGAAAACTAGAACCATTTTGTAAAATGTGACAGTTAAAACAACTACGACTTCTATATAGACAAGTAACATAAAACTTCAGTTAAACAATGTTTATGGTGACAGAAACTAAAATCTATGTTGAGAGATCCAGGGTAGGTTAAGAGCAAGGGATATTAACCAAGGTTATAGAGTAGATATTTAGTAACAGAAATGTATATGGTGAATGCTACACTGTTGACTATATTAGCCACATTCAAAATTACTCTGATCATTTGTGACAGATGATGGCAAAGCTATGATGGCAAAGCTAACTAACCACATCTGCTCTTCACTTGTTTTTTGTTCCCCAATTAGCTTGAATCTTCAGACAGTCCTGATTATTCCACATTCATTTACRAAATTCAGTGGGGTAGAAAAGAGGAAATGGCGGAGGGTGGGAGGGGGACAAAAAAGAAAAAAAAGTCAAGAAAGCAGCTATGGCATTTACTGTGCTATAGCTATGACAGGCTAGTATTTTGCTGCCAAACAAGTAAAACTGTGATCCTGAATTTGATTTTCTCTTTTGGGGATGAGGAAWTTCCAGCTTGTTAGAGAAATTAATGACTCGAAATGTAAGGCCTCTAATGTTCAGTGCGCATGATACGCTGCTACTTCCACCTCTTTGACTTGTTGCTAAACTGAGACATGCAATTCAAACAAATCATGCAAGCTGAAAAGTCACTATATTTTTTAAAATGGAGTGCACCTTTCACCTTTCTTATCTTCTGACTTTTGGAACTCACACTCTGGGGGGTATTTTTTTTTTTTTTTGATTACCACAAGGAATAAATCCTTGAAGTAATGTACTTATAAGATTTCAACATTCCTCTACCTGGGGAATTACAGCATTTCCAAGAGCCCAGTCAAAAGTCTTGTTGTAAAGTCATGAAAATTAGCAATKAAAGTCTCATCAATTCACAGGGAAGCAGAGATATAGAATTTGTGTATGAGTGCATGTTTATATTCATGCCAGATGGAAGGGATAAGAAAAAAGAAACTTTAGTACCTCTCTCTCCCCTAGTCATGCACACAGTATTAACCTAAATCATTAATCTACTTGAGCATCTAAGGTACTGCATTTTATTATTTTTATATTAAAAAAAAAATTTCTAAGATGCATGCGAACATTGCAAACTATTGCCACAATTTATTCTCATACTTTAACCTATTTCAAAAACTTTTTGACATCATGACAAGTGAGAAGAAAGGATGTATTCACTATGATGCACTTCAYATTAACCTTTCACATGTAGATAACATGACCAGAATCCTCAATGACCTAACATGTCCTTTAAGAAACTAACTTAAATTTGCAAGAATCATTGCAGATTAAAGTCCTAAAAATACATTTTGTTTAATTTGTATCAAAAGATATAGCTATATTTTCCTTCAAAATATTCTTTTTTTTTCCAGATTAAAAATAACACTGAGCAACTTTGGGAAAACATCCTCTATAAATTGCTACTGCATTAAAGARCACCTAGTTAACCATGCCTCAAATGCATGGATCAATCTGACCAAAACTATTAAACAGTCATTTTGCTTAAGATGATACTCAGGAGATCTCTTCAGCACCTTTAGACAGAGACTTTTGCAACAGCTCCCCACCACCACTTTTTTTTTTCCTTTAAAAACCATACACCAATTTTGACTACATTTGATTTTACAAGCCTTACTACCGAGACAGATAAAGGCCTTATATAATGGAATCAAGACATCTCATCACTAGAGAGGAAAAAAAATCAAGCAAAGAATACTGAATAATAACACCAGGCACCATCATGCACAAGAGAGGGCAAAATTAGTTCCAAAAGCAAGATCACTTAAATAATTAAGATATTTCTAATGAAAAAAGTGATTTTGCATAGAACAAATATTTCTAGTCAAGCTGCCCCTCTGKTTGCTTTACATAATTTTACTCTTCTGTATTCATTAAAATTAGTTTACTACCACAGGAACCCCTTTCATCATCAACAAATCTTGACTGAGGTATAGTGAACCATCCCAAATATACCAACACACATGTGCTCATACACACACATGTGGATGCACACACACAATATAATTTGCTGCTGCATTTACAGCAACGGATTTTCTGACTTTCTTTTTCTGGCAGTAAACACTACCAATTTCTAGCACAAAAAAGCACAGGGAAGAAAGTCCTAAAAAGCCACTTGATCATTAAGCCCTTTTTTCTCCTTGATTCAAGACCTCAACATTTGCAATTCCTCAAGGAACTACAGGAAAAGAGGAGCTTCTGGCGTTTTTTTTATTATTAAAATTAAATGATTAAATGGGAAGCAATGTCAGAAGTCACAGATCTCAGAATTTTGGAAGGTGTGATGATACAAAACCACAAAYGAAAAGAGAACTTAATTTACCTTTATGTGCAATGTGAAATAAGTCTTCTTGCATTTTAGTAAATTCTGATGATGTTTCAGAGCCATCAGAGTAATTTTTCTCCTCTACAAAATCTATAGTAGATAAATTAGGATTGGAAGCATGTAGTCTCATTGGTGCAGAAAATACTGAAGGCACCTGTAAGGAAGATATTAATATTTGACATTTTTACAAACTATCAAGAAAGCTTTTGTTATCATTCCTAGCAGATTAAATGCTGGAGACACCAGAAACAGAACTATCAGCTAGCAATAGGTTTGGAATTAGCGACAGTTGGCAAATGAAATCACAGGTGCAACTTTGCCCGAGATGTCATAAATGGAGACTTGACAAGACTCCAAAGAAATCAGAGAGGTACAGCATGTGTCTGTTTTCCCTTGCTTATAGATATCTAAGAATAMAGTGCCTTGAAAAAAAAAGTTTTCATAACTAGTTTTTATAACTGCGTCTAGAATTTGCAGAGATCTCTGCTGCTGAAAACAAACAACAACAACAGGGTGTAGATTGAAAACATTGAAAAATCCAAGTCAGTCTTCTGAACCAGCCAGCAGAGATCCTGATGCAGATTTCAAAGATGATGCATTTGCATTTTGTCTAATGTATTACAGTTTAAGATGAGCTTTCACAGGAGACTACTCWAAAGGGATTCAGATTTTCCAAATTAGTTGGCTAAGAAATAATAAAAAATACTATATGGAGAAAGAGGATCTATAGAAACGATTGAAGTTACCTGTAACATTCCTTTAGGCTCTTTCCCAACAACTCTGGATCGCCACCTCCTGTGTGTTCTTTTCTCCTTTTTAGGGCTTTCAAAAGGTCCAACCTTTTAACAACACACAGGATAAAAGTAATATGGTTTGTCAAAGAACCAGAAAAGTTAAGAGGAAAAATTATCTTTATCCTATGCTTTTTTTCTCTCGTCCTCCTTTGGAAGAGCAAGGGAGAAATTTTGTTCTTTTTCTTTAAGTAACAAACCTGCATAGCATTTATAGCAGGTGCGGAATATGTCCTGTGAAGAACATCCATACTCTGTAATAGYTGGTTCATTTCCAGTAGATAGGTGTGACAGTAGGAGAGGTCTGTTTGGAACAAAAAAGCATTTTCAGTTTTCCTGAAGTAACAGACACACTAAAAGATACTGTCCATTCACAGCTTAGTCTAATTTTGATTTTCATTTGTAGCCAGCTTAAGTTATTCTTGGACAGATAGCAGATTACTAGATTACTGAGTGGAAGACTCTATGTGTGTGTGTATATATATGTGTGTGTGTTTATACATACATGTATACATGTACTGAATAATGTATACATATACAAAATGTACTGAAGAAAAATGTACTGAAGTATTCAGGTTCCTTTAAGAGGTCCCCAAAACTGAGGTAACCACATTCAAGATTACTACTCCTTTCAGACACAAGTGAATAGCCRGTCAATAAACAACCGCCCCTTTCTTCCCTCCAATTTCAGAGAAAGCTTTAACTGTAACGATCACTTATGCTGAGCTCCTGCCATTTTTAGGGATAAGCAGGGGATTCATTTATTGCTTTTTTTGTGTGTTTTCTTTTTTAAGATCAAACAGGAAGCAATCTCAGAAGTAACATAATTAAGTTGTGATTATGTAAAATCACATTAGAGTATTTTCAATTTCCTTCAAATATCCTTACCCCTTGAACATTTTTCCATGTCTTCAGAAGACTGTAGCCAAGATGGAATCCGGGACTCATTACTTGCATAGGAAAAAGACAAGCTACCTCCAGCTGACACTGAACTCTGCTTGGTCAAGCTGCCTGCCTGTTCAAGGAGAGCAAATGGACTTTCAACACACAATATTTTATTGCTCTTCGCGAACATCTTGTCAACCAATGGTTGAGGTAAATAATCATTGACAAGGACTGAATTACCAACTTTAAAAAAAAATAAGCATTGAAACTAGCTTAGACATATAGTCATTGGGCATAATGTTGGATATCATAATCTATTAAGAAAACTTACTACCAGTAGTYGAAAAACAGATACTGAAGGAAGCATAAAATTTGCTGAAAATTAGATTTTGAGGAATGGCAAAGATTTGCACCAGTTAAGTCAATTTAAGAYGATTACAATACCAGACATGACATAGGACGAAGGGAATACATTCTGTTCCTTCTCCACTCTTCCAAAAAAGCTCCAGAAGAAGGTAACTTAAATGTTAAATGCACACGTTTGTTGGAACTACTTTTTTCAGTGAAGAAAAGAAGACCTACTAGATGTTTTCTGAAATACTACTCAAGGTCATGCGCCTTAACATGGATTTTGCTTGACAGTCCTTCATACATATGTGACCATACMTCTCAGATGCATAAAACCCATCATTTTGCAATCTCCTAGTAGCAAACTGCAAACTTGTCTTCAGCAGTGGCCACTGACAGATGCTTCAGAAGAAAYTGGAAAGTCTCAGTAAAGAGCTAATTAAGCAGTACAATCAAACAGTTTTTAATGAGAAAAAAAAAAAATCTATGAAATATTATTATCAGTTGATAATGGCTTAGAATTCTCTTGTCTTTTCTAGAATAACTGCAACTGCTATTAAAAAGTCTAATTATTTTTTCAGACCTTACAAAACCTTTTATCTTTCATCTTAGCCTTTTAAAACTTACAGTACAATGATCCATCTTGAGTTGCAGGGTAAAAAGAAATCGTATTATCCGTGTGACTTCATTTAATGTTATAATCCAAATTTATACAGTCAGATTGTCTCTTCCAAAAAACCTACTGTGTAYTATCAAACTCTTTTCCAGAATTCATATACATTAGTGGCACAAAAAGGAAAAAGCCATTGCCAAGGAACAGGGAATGCATCAAATCTGTAATGGGTCCACTTAGCATACCTTTGTCAGTGTGCCTAAAATTTAGAATAAAGTGTTCTACACGAACATTTATAGACACGAATATTCTGCCTTCCCAGCCTTGAAGATTGCCTAGCTGTTTCTAAAAGCAAATAAAATGCAAAGATCATTTGATATACTTGAAGGAAAGAGTGAATTCCTGGATTGATAACAGCTAGCATTAATCTAGGGTTCATGTAAATTGGCAAACTTTCATTGACTGCAGTGAAGCTAAGGTGATTAACAGCAGCTTAAGAACTATCCTTTTCTTTTTTTCCATTTTTTTTTTTCATATTTTTCACAAAAGAAGTAGGAGTTCTTTGCAGTGCAAATYTGGATTAATAAATTAAAGGTGAATTCAAGTCTTTTATGTCAAAGAAGAAACGGTTACCGTTCCCGACAGCATTGTTGCTGAAGTTTCAAGTTCCAGTAAGCAACACACAGCTTTTAGGTATGTTGGCCACATAGCAGCATACGTGAGTTTCTTTGGAGAGCACAGGCATACTGACACCATGGAGTTTGCTGTCATCTGCTTTKCCCTCTGCCTTCTCCCCTCTGCAACGTAACCATCTTGCAGGAGCCGAGGACAAGCTGCCCTGGGAGGTTTCTCCAGGGCCTTACAGACGTGGGGCGGGCRGGCTGTGCCAAGGGCAGCAGGAGAGCTGCAGGAGAGCATGTCCCCTCAGCGGGACCTACTCTCCCTCTGGCTGCCAGCTTGCACAGATGCCCTCCTTGCCAGCTGCTAGCAAAAAGCTGCCCAGCCACACGCTCGTGCCTGGGAACGCTCTTCCCCAGTTACCGGGGAGTCCTGGCGATGGACAAAATGCCTCCAGCATCCTATAGACAAACACTAAGACTCATGGAGCAGACCAAGAGGCTTTAGAAACAAGGACACTGTTCAAATCACCGCAGCTGTTCCAAGATCCAAAGAGCAAACTCCACGGCAGCACAGCTGCGGTTCTGTAAAGCTGTGTCCCTTGGAAGTTAGGGATGCACACTCAGGCACGAGATGCTGCCTGAGCTCCACGAGACCGTCTCACAGGGTAGGACGGAGACACGCAAGCACGCAAGAGGACTTCCCTCACAGTTCTGTTATTGCCAATGCTAGGGCATGTAGCGTGACATTTGGGAGAAGGATTAACAGGTTGGTTTCCATCACCTTCCTAAACAGCCAGGGCGACGAATGCTGTAGCTATGGAAATCGTGTCCAGGTGAAAGCAGCAGTGGTGGCTTTTAGCCAAAAAGGAGCACACAGTTAACTGAGCCACTCAAACCATACATCCGCCAACAGCGCAATCCTTGTGTGTGTTTGAATGATGCCTCTACCTCAGTCAAAAATATAAATACTGGTCAAAGATGATGGCTCTAGAATAATCCTAACACACTCCTCAGCAAAGTATAGTCTGACAAATTAACGTAAASAGTGAACTGTCTTACTGTATATAAACATAAATACAAAACAAAGCTGAAGAAAAAAAATCTAGCTGAATGTTCTTCTATGCCCCACAGTAACATTCACCAGCATACACTGGACAATGATGCACAGTTCAAATTTTATAATGTCTTATTGTTTCAGTGAAGTAAATTATATTTTCATAATGACTTTTAAAATTGACTATTAAGTTAGGGTCCTCACAAGTTTTAGCAGCATCACACACAAAACTTTCTGGGAGCAATTCTATAAATATCACTTTGCACTTGACATTTTAGATCATAACTTGAATACAGCTGCAAACTTCCATTATGTTCTCTACTTAATAAAAACAAGCCARGCTAATTTAATCCCTGATGATTGTGATTTATAGATAATGAGCTTTCATTACCTTTCTACCTGGAGCAGAATCACACACACCAGGGACTGAGTCCACATTAGAAGATGCGGGGAAGAAAAGATTACTGACATCATGGGGAAACATGGAGATTTCRTTCTGACGATACATTCTGTGGTGGCGAAGTTTTGCTACCCACTCATCAAACAATTCCTGAGATTTCACCTACATGAAATTCCAAATTTTAGAACATTCACATTCAAAATTGTTAAGAAATAAACAAACAACAACAAAATCCTCATGTATTTTCTGCCCATTAGGCAGCTAGCCTGGCCAACTTTTATCGGCAAGACACCAGTCAAGTTTTTCTGATGCTTTAATGGAATTTTGATTTTGGTGAGGAAATGATCACATCACATGCTAATCAAACCAATTTCCTGCACAACAAAGAAAAGATGACTCTACCCCTTTCTCTGTACAGAAAACTCTCTGCAGATAAGATGAACAGCATGACAACACTCACTGCTGATAGCAAAACCAGTTGTGCAATAAGGGCATAACCTTTGCTGAAAAAAATTCTGAATGAAAAAAGCTGCTCAGCATGAGGCATCTTCCAAGTTTCTGTTCACAGAATAATTTTGTAGCAGGGTTGCTCACCATGAGACAGCGCAATAAGGTCTCTCAAATTATAAAGCGTAGAACTATTCTGACGTGGCTCACAACTCATCAGGATTATCTGGATAACTAATAAACCTCCTACTATTAAAATACAAAAGAGAGAAAGTCCTGATGGGTGAGAGTGAGCAAAAACACACAAAAAGAGAAAAATTGCACAGTCCTTTATACACAATTAATATTGTTATTATACTCTCATAWTTTGGGGTGCAAGATTAAATCTATCCAAAAGACTTACTTTCAGATGGTATATCTGTTCTTCTGTATCCAAATCTATACATTTTGTTGATTTCTTTACAGACATCACAGAAAGTCCAACATCAATACAGCCATGAAGCTTCCCTCTTTCTATCTGAAAAAATATATWAAAAATATATATAAYATATATTTTATATATATTTTTTWAATATATATATAAAATAAAACAACTCCCCAAAAGAAAACAACAATAAAAAGCATTTATAATAAAACCACTATGATTACTCTGGAATGAAACGAGAGACATTAACTGCTAGGGTTACAATCCCCTCCAAACCTTCTGTCTTCAATCTTATATTTAGAATTATTAAAACTTTATTTCCTCTTCCTAGCAATATGGAAATCGTAATATTTGAGATAAAATACCATATTTACCTTATAATGGCTTGGACGGTTTAGGACTACTTACATCAGCTTTGCATTTAGAGTATTTCAAAATCCCTCTGTCCAAAAAGAAGTATCTCTAYGAGAAGARGAGCAGAGAAGTCTTTATTATATTTTTTTAACATCAGTGAAAAACTTGCATATTTCTGAAGAGAACACATTATCTACTCTTATATAAYATTTTGCAAGGACAACATATACCAAGGCACATTCATATAGCATTAAACTTTCAAAGACAAATTTCTTTCCTACCTTGTGCCAGCCTTTCAAAGGCCATTTCCTCTTTTTCAGCAAACAGCCTTCCTGCTTCTGTGGTTCTTGAGTACAATTCATTGCTCCCCTGAGCCCTTCTACTATTTCCCAGCTGTCCTGTTTAAACAGAAAATACAAACCTAGCTTTTATTTTCTTTTCAAAGAACAGAATTGATAGGAGAGGTTCAAGAAAAAGGTTCTATTTAAAAAAAAAAAAAAAAAAAAAAAGATGTGAAAAATCTAACCTTACATTTAATCTTTTTATTATTTGTTACTTATCTAACTAAAAAACTAACACCAAAACTAACTAACACCATCTCTCACAAAATGTACATGCTTATCAGAATTATATATCTATATATATCTATATATATATCTACTTACATATATGCAGAGTGCAGAGGCACGGGACAGTCACAGTTTACAACAAAAAGCTTTCTGCTGTCATGGGCAGAAAGAATCTTTGCTAAAAAGGCACATTTTGTAGGTTATGAGATAGAAATAAAAGACTGTGAAAGCAAAGACCTTTTCTGTAATGTTCTTTTGCCTGTAGTCAGCAACTCAACATTTTGTGTTTTGCTGAGAGTTGTCGTTCCCTTAAAGTAAAAGATTAAAGCATACATAAAAAGGAAAAAGACAGGTAAGCAATGCAATTACTATGAGGAACACTATGTAAAGGCAGAGAATGAAAATCATCCAAATCTTTAATCTAAAGATGATCTCTCGGATGTGAACAACTCTTAAATGAAAGACCCTGCAGTAGCACACAAGTGGGAATAATCTTGATGGCAGTTTTAAAGTTCTTGTTTATGGGAAAACTGCTAATGACAATACAACACAAATTTTAAACTTCCTGATCTGAAATCTCACTCCTATAAATTACCTTGTCAGCAATCACAGGAACTAGAAATTATTATTAATTGAAAGAAAATTGCAAGCTATAAAACCACTGCTGCATATGTGAGAAAAAAAAAAAAAAAAAGAGAACTGTAACCTGCAGAATTTAATAATGTAAAGGACTACTAAAGGATGTAAAGAAACACCAAAGCAAAAACAGACCTCTACCAGATAGGCAAATATTTGTGAGCTTCTGTAAATATTGCATAGGGAAGTATTTCCCATCAAACTCCATATTTACTCTTCATCAAATACACTTATTCTCATTTAAATTTGTTAAGTGTAAAAAAAATACAATAGGCTACTCTTAGGATACTTAAAAGAAGGTGTCAAAAATAGTGAGTAAAAAGTCAGGTAACTTGCTTATTACTAGAGTAACAAGGCACTCAAGGGAACTGTCCTGAAACACCTATTCATTAAACTCCTATTTGTGCTGTTTTATTATTCCTGTCCTTGTACCACGCTTTCGGTAACAAGCTGCAAGGACAGTCTGCTTGTCTGGATGCGGGTTCATCCTTCCAGCACTACGCAACAGGCATTAGGAATATGAGGCTGAGCATTTCCCGTTATTACATACCCTAGAAGCAAGCCCAGGGCAGTTCTACCACTTCTAGATAGGGCAAAATTGCAGCTGTCCTAAATTAAGTTCTTACCATAACAAACATCTTGTGCCCTTACAATTTTTGATTTTATTCTTAGCAGTTTTGTAGTAAGTAGTTCCTTTACTGCAACTAATTTGGAATACTTTCAATGGCTACTTAAATACCCTTATTCTTAACCAACACTCATAAATTCACATTTTCCCCTATTGAAAATCCGAAGCTGTGCCCCATATTCCTTACTTTTGATCCTTCCTTAGTTCGGACTCACTTGTAATTCTCAACAATCATCAACTTGTTCCTGCTTTGGCACCAATTACCAGGATACCAAGTTGGAAGCAGMGAAGTCACTCAGGACTAGGAGTAAAGAAGTAAGTGGGCTGAAAACAGAACAAAACCCACTGGGGCTGAGCATGGGGCTGCATCTAAAGCACGTGAGCCCAGCACAGGCTAGAGTRCAGCCCCCTGCTCTGGCCAGCTGCTGGAGGCCAGCAGCACAACACGTCAGTGCATTCACAGGATCACAGACTGGTTGAGATTRGAAGGAACCTCTGGAGATTATCTAGTCCAACCCCCCTGCTCCAGCAGGGACACCTGGAGCATGTGGCACAGGGTCGYATCCGCATTCCAGGCTACAATTTTAAAAACAAAAAAGTTCCACCATCTCTCTCACCATAAATGGAAATATTAGGCCACTAAATGTGTGTGGCTTTGGATTTTTTTTCTCTCCTCATTTGAGATTATTTKTTAAACTTTATACTATCCACAAACATCGAGACTGTGAGGAAGATATCACAAGATGMTGATTTTGGTCGTCAAATATTGCTATAAAACTAATAATTTTATGAATTTCTACAAAACTACACAGTATGCAACAGGTCATTCTGCATTTTGCTTTCTAGTTTTCATTGTAATGAAATCCCATCACTGTATCACTGCCTCAAAAGTCCATCCTCCCACCAGAGCCTCTTGCTCAGCATCCCTCCATTCTTCTCTGGGGCATCTGCGGCGGCGGCAGCACCCGCTGCCCCACAGACATGAAAAGAAAAAGGCATCTCTCCATATCCAGACAAACCTCCACTGCCACCCAGCTCCCAAACCCAGCTGCAGTGGCAATCACAGGTATTTATTTTTCAACAATTTGATCCTCTTCCCTCTACTACTGGGTAAAATCTCAGTTATACAACCTCACCTCAATCTGCAGCATTAGTGCAGTGCCAAAATATCCTTTAGGCTAGTGAACTGGAAGCATTAAAAAAAAAAAAAACCCCCTCAATCTCACCAGCTCACATTTTCAGGCAGTAACTAGATGCTTCCTAGCCAAGAACAATATTTTATAGCCTGCAAAATGGAAATTTTTGCACTGCACTTCTTGCAGTGCAGTTAACAAATGAAAGGYTGACAACACTTGCTGTCTGGGGCAAGAAATCAATTTTATAATTCACATTAAGTAAGCGACAGCTGAACTGAATGCTGCAAAAGGGTCCATGTGTGGACAAAATTCTCTCCTCAGGAAGCATGTTCTAGTAAATGAGSCAATACAAAAACTAATCTTGACACTGATCAATTTCAAAGCAGCAGCTTAGAAAAAGGTAAATTTTTTTTAAAAGTGAAAGATCTGAAGGGCTTTATAAAGAAAGTAGCTTCAGTTTAAAAAGAAGGGTATGTGGTTTTTGCCCCTCCTTCTTTAAATTGGCCAGACAACCTTCAAAGTTCTTTTGCCCTATTCTGCCAAGAGGCGTTTACCAGGCAGGCAGTTTCCACTGCTGTAGCTAAAACATGTTAAATCACATTTTCCAACATACACTTTTTTCCACTGAAAGTTAATTTGATAGCAGTCAAGACTACTAAGCAGTAGATTCTTTTTAATAATGTAGCATTAAGTCTAATGAAGCAAGCTGCTTGAACATCGGATCCAATTCCCATGGACTTTGGCTACATGGTTGACAGAGGGGTCAACTCTCATGAGAGAAAAACAGAAGTCTGAGCATAGTTAAAAAGAAACCAGAACACACATTCACCTTTCCACATAAGCTCTCCTACAAGCTCCTGCAGGAGAGATGCACCCTTCACTTTCTTTTCATAGCATCCAAGGGGAGAAAGACAAGGTTCTGTAATTAACTTAATTAATAAGAGTTTAAAAAAAAAAAAAAGGGAGAAAGAGCTGAAGCTTCCCGCTAAGTGGGTCCCAACAGAGACTGGACACAGAAGGACCATCTTGGGGTATACTTACATGCCAAGCTCGTAGAAACTCATGTAGCTGAAACATATCTCAAATGAGAAAGTTTCCAACTGACTTTTTTTGTTCTCTGGGAGCCTCAAGCTTCTTCAGTAGCAAATTTTAGTTTGCAAGTTTTAGGAAAACTTTAGGAAGTTTTAGAACCAGCTGAATTAGATCATTTGAAAAGTACAAGGGGCTTCTCTTAATTAACCTCCAAGTTACCCAAGGAATGACAGGAAACACTAAAGAGAATTAATTGTTTGAGGAAACTGTTAAATAACCATAAGACGCAACCCTGCAACAAAAATTTGGTCCCATATCACATTTATGTAGCCAGAAGAGTATTTTTTTTCCTCCTATGCAAATCCCTGAATTCCCACAGTTTAWAAAACACTGCTACTGTGACTGTTCTTGGATCCATTTTGCTCTTCACACAAGCCCTGTAAGATCTTAATCAATATTTTAAAGAAAAAGAAGTTTTAGATGCTATTGTAGAGACCAGCTGCAAAAGAAAACTGCTCACTCTCTAAAATTAAGGCAAATGACTCAGGCTGGTTTGTTATCCTCTGTTTTCATCTGTCTGAAATAGCAGAGGATCAAATTGGAAATACAGGATTTCCTGAAAGCTGCTGGAAGGATTTTGATTATGCTCCATTTTGCTGATTCTTATCTCTTAGCAAGGAAGTGAAAAAATACTCCGTATYACGATGATAACAAAGGCCACAGCTGAATGGCATTAATAACASTGATAGAGGCCTGATGTCCAAGATAGGACTGTCTAAAGGTTATGACACTTCAAGAGATTTTACAATATCGTAATGGGCTAATATCTGCATGAAACAATCATCGCCGTTGCTAGCTGAGACAGGACTTTCAGTCTAGGCCTATGGAGGGATATACTGCTCTTACTACCCTCTGATACAGTGGTCCTCCTTTCAGATTAGCATTGGAAATTTGTATTGTAGTTTTAACTTGGGTTATATCAATGTGGCTGAAGAGGAAAAAAAGAGAGAAAATAAAAAAAAGGACCCAAACCACACTCCCTGATCTTCAAAGAGAAGACTGCCATTATAAAACTTGAGTTATTTTATTTAACAAACTAAAARCAGTCTGATTTTCTGCAGTATTCTGTACTCTACAACTCCTCAAGGCCACAAATTTCTTCAGCAGAAGGAATAGAGTAAGGAGTAGGAAAGGCTCTCAGAYTCATATTTGCTCTTGTAGTTCCTTGGGCAGAGCAGATGAGAGTGCCAGGCTTTTTCCAGTGTAAAACGCAGTCAGTTGTACTGCATATTTTAAAGTACCAAAAATAGAAAGCCGCTTTGTGGAGGATAAGGGTTTGCATCAGCTGCAACTAAAGCATTTATTATGGTTCAAAAAATTGGCAGAAGTGATTTAATTTTCTTTTTTAGAACATGAGACTTTTTTAAGCAGTTATCCTGTCATAAAGCTTTCCCCTGCTCTGTCTATTTTAAAAGTTGGTTAGCATATTAGACTTTAAAAATTACTCCTGTAACAGATCTTTTGATCACAGGCCAATTACAATTTAAAGGTGATCAACAATAGCTTCCCTTCCTCACAAAACAGAACAAAAAAACCCAGAACTGTAGCTCTGAGGAAGACACCCCTTCATGTGAGTGAAAGGGAGTGGGGCAGAAAACAGCATGGGGTGAAAGTGGCAGTAGCCTCCCCCCTATCATGGAGAYTTAAGGTTAAGGTGAACTTCGTGGAAAAGATTAACCGTCAGTGTCTTCAGGTCACACTGTAMATGTGCTGCACCTGGCAAAAAACCAAAAGGACAGGACACTAAGACTGGCAAAGGAAGAAATAGGTCTCTCGGAGCGCTGCACTTCTACTTAGTTCAAGTCTTCTGTCACACTGGACCCCCCTGGGCAGCACAGGCCTCTAGGGATGCTCCAGAGCATGTTCACATGTTGTTCTGCAAGGAGCAYAACCAAATTTCAGCAGATACTGGAAAACTTCAGGGGTATCTGATACCACCATAATTCCATACCCCAGCCTCAAGGAACTACTTGCTCCTTGGTACAAGCGCATACCTGCAATGAAGCAGATTTTTGGAAAAAAAATAAAATAAAATAGCATGTTCAYTTTTGAGCTTTTCAGAGTTTCTTTCCACATAATTAGATCCAAAGAACTGCCTTGTCACACAAGTAGCACAGTCCTTCGGCAAAACAGGAAGAAGCACCCAGGCAGATCTGTTGTTATCTAGCAACCAAAGAGCAGCCTGGTTCTGAAGGTGCCCAAGAGGAGCACAAATGTTTGCAGGAAGTRTAAGGGGTCTTCCGTGGAATTGGAAGGCAAAGGAAAGAATTTTATATTTCATCTTTCACTCAGTACACAGAAAAAAAAATACTTGCATTGATGTTAAAATGTATTCTTTTCTTCCAGGGCTTGCAAATGAAAATTCTGCTAGACTAAAGTTGTGCATATAGCATGGGGTTGTTTTTATTTGAATGAGGGGATTCTTGGTGTTTGTTTGTTTGTTTTTAAAGTTTTACAGAACTTTATATTGTTGGTTTTCTCTTAACAGAGCACCTGAAGTGTTATAATTTAAACTAACAAGCGAATGAAAAGGTCAAATAAACCTTAAGGCAGTAGCATCGCTCACCCACAGTCTYATCAGCTCTTAGCAGGTGGGTAGGTAGGAGTGGACAGAGAAGCTCCAACTTACCAGTCCAAAGGGTTAAGCACAAAAGAAAATTATATAAACAATACTACTCATCAAACGTAACAAGAAATCTCCTAGGAGGCCAAGAAAGATGTTTATTTCTTTGCTGCCTGGAGCAAAAATCTTATACTAGTAAAACAAGGGTATACTTAATGAGACAGAGACCTTTATAAGTTAGCAAGACCAGAAACTGCCTGGGAGCAGAAGGGAGAAGGGAACAGGTTTTCACCCAAACAACTGCTGTGCCCAGGCTGGTACTGTTGCAGTACTGCCGGTGTTAACCCTAAAGGCTGCTCTTTCCACATGGAGCAAGGACTACTGTTTGCCAAAACATTCACTGAAATATGCTACCAACACAAAGTAYAACTAGTAAAGACATTTTAAAAACAAGCAAAAAAATAAGCAGCACAAGTTCTTCATCAAATATCCAGACAGACTGCATATTGTACAGGATATTAAAATTCTTGTTTTCTGCAGCAAAATAGTTTATTCTGCGAACTGCACGACAACTTCAATGTGAAAAATCAGTCATGTGTAAAACAGCAAAAGCATCTGGGAATTCAGAGAAGCACAGCAGTAGCACAGCCATGCACGTAAACTGACAGCTCTGGAAAAAAATCATGATTTAGAATAATTAATTGGGGTTCTTCTTTTTCCTTTCTAGATTTAGCTAGACTGAGGAAAGACCTCTCAATGACTTCAGCAAGGGCTGGACAGATGCAAAGAAAGTTCTAAGTATCCAGCCTGGGCAGTTACTGTACTTCATAYGGGAAGGAGACGAGAAGGTATTGAAGAATCTCTAACAAATATTAGAAGTCCTCATTAAAAAAATGACAAAGGAGGAAAATATAAGCAGAGCCTTAAGAAACACTTGACTTCTGAAAGAGTGTTCATAATTCTCTCCTTGCCTTACCTTGGGCAGAGCTTTTAGCATTACTTGCTGATAATTTCACAGCATAAATTACTATGTGAATTCCCCCAACTTCTGCAGGTTGGTTCTGTCATTGACAGAAGATGTGGATGAGTTACTGAAGGGCTTCAGGTCCTCTAGACGCAGAACTATACTATAAGTGTAAAACCTGGTGCTGCAATGCCTCGTCATCATTAGAACAGAATTACTGAGACATTAATTAYACCTAGTACATGAAGCAAAAACCATGCTGACTTCATAATACAYCGGGAAACAACCCACTTTACACCTCAATTTAAACTGAMCCGATAGGTGCATGAGACAACTTASCATCTGCCTGACCAAAGTAAATCAACGCATACATACCAAAATTATGAGAAAAGAAAAAGTTGCATCTCTCACCTCTGTCAGCTATACCTTGCAATTCTGTACCGGCTAAAAGAGGCTACAAGTTTGGAAAGAGACAAGGTGATATTAAACCTTACTAAATGATTCTCTTCTTGCAGAAGGTGAGAACTTTTTTCCTTTGGATAAGAAAGGGGGATTGGCTAATAGTGCAATTTCCAGGCAAGGCAGCTAAGCTCTTCAATAGATTTGGTAGTTCAATGGAAGTGAGGGGAACTTYTGCAGAAATTCCCTTTGTGTAAGTGCTTCTACTGACTACATAATTTAATAGTGGATTCAGTCACGTCTGTATAAATCTTATTAATACTACATAACATCACTTGATGGCCTTAGCTTTTGGAAGAGATGGTACTAATGTCTCAAATTGCACTTTGAGGTTACATCATACTGAGATTAGATAAAAAAAATAGTGCAAGAAACCAAGGGTACCCTGAAAACAAGAATTTCCTAGCTTACTGTACTAGAAATGCATACCATTTCTTATAATTACAGCCCTTTAAAAGGCACAAATTATTCATAAACTTGCCCGCCTTTCCATCTGTGAGGAGGGCCAGAAGTCCCTGAAAAGCAGGTGCTATTTCAAAACACAACTGAAGTGTGCAAAGTTTTCAGGGAACTTGGTTGCTCAAATCCAATCAAAATGTCAGAGGCTGCTTCAAATACTCCACTATGGCAGTATCTGCATAAATAAAACTTCATGTCGAGCACACTGCTCACACTCTTTCTGCAAGCATGGCTGGTTTAAACGTTAACTCTTAGTGYGGCTGCAGGTCCTTTTTTTCTTGTCCACACACAGAGCCATTCTCAGTTTCACCAGCTTGGTAAAAACACTGATAAGCATAAATTTTAACACTGTAAAGTTCAGATAACGGCACAAATAATTTCTGCAGAAATCAAAGCAGGCTTTTGGTTTTTCATACAGTATCAGGCATCGAGATGTGTCATGCTACACATTTTCTTAGCTGCAGTTCTACAGCACAGACCGGCACTTTCAGGCACACTTTCAGTTTCAAAGAGGACTCTGTCAAGTTTCAGAAAAATTGCATTCTTTTTCACAGCGGCAKGCACACCTTGCCCCAGAAGCTTGAAATAAGCAGAGCACATGCACAATATTCTAGCACAGAAGTGTTGCATCCTAGGGAAGACTGGGGATTTCAGGGTCAAAGGAACAAAACATCTTCAGAAGCAATGTTGCAATATATAAGAAGCATACAGTGACAAAAATCGGAATCAACTGTTAACCATTTCAGTTTTACAAGTGCCTAATATCCCATAACATGTGTTTATTGCATTTGACAGAAAATAAGAAGCTGCCACCAGCAAAAACAGAAGAAGATAGAAACACAATAAAAGAAAAAAGCATCTAGAAAACAAAATTTAAGGGAGGCACCAATACCCAAAAGCAAAAGTAACTCCCAGTCTCAATAATTCTTTCAGTTCAGGGTGAGGAAAAAGTAGTTTTACCTGACGACTTCCTTGTTTGGAGGAGCAGCTGCTSGTACTCCTTGAAGGAGATAACATTTTCTGTGATGCACCAAGGCTTTTCTCTTCATTCATGATTCAAAACGATTTGCTTCACATGAACTCAATTACAACACTTTTAAAAGGGCATTAAGCAAATGTATCGGAAGACTCCTGAGAAAAATGCAGGACTTATACTTCACAGAACACATGATCCGCATCTCCTGGAAATTTCTGAAAGGAATGAGAAAAACAAAATCAATAGATTAATCAAGCACAGCCTCCTACTGTCACTCTGCAATAGAAATCAAGAAAACAAAATAAAGCCTCTGGTAATATAAATTGACTGCATTACTTTACAGCATTAGAAATGAATTCAGCAAACACTTCAGGATATTTTCAAGCATCAARCAGGAACCACCACTAATCTGGGTTCTAACTGTACACTTTAGTCATCATTTCTTATGCAGAACACAACTGAAGTACTGTATCAAGCACCTTTTAAAAGATTTAAGTTCATAGTCAAAAAAAAAAAAAAGATTCACAGAATACAATTATTATCCATATAGAAAAGCTTGTGCATTCTCAAAAAATCAGCAAGCAAATCTAAAAAAGCATAAGCCAAGAAAAAAAAAAAAAATCTATTAGATACCTCTTTCCCAGTTACTCAATACTTTAAGCAAGGTCATGCGGCTTCAGGATGAAAGGAATAAGAAAGACAAGCTGAAGTAAAGATTGCACAAACTCAGCTACCTAGAGCTCTGCACAGCTCATCCTACCCACAACTAATCCTACCTGGAGTCAGAATTTTGTAACACTAGTCACAGCCATTTTCCAAGTCAGTGACTGGAAGAATAATTAATAGTTTGTTTAATAACAGTGGTGTTTGCAGAATGTGCAAATAAAAGCGATGCCAGTAACTTCAAACAACGGATTTCCAGTGTGGGCAAATRTTGCCATGGTAACTGCACTTTTACTTCATTTTTTTAAACCAGAGGACATAACAAAAGGCTGATGCTCTCCAAAACGCCAGGGAAGAGGGTGCGGGCCTTGCAAGATGTATATCCCTTCAGATTTTACTGGTTTGCACTTTAGAAAGACTGGATGAATTACTGACTAGGAAGGTAAGGACATTTCCAAGAAGAGGAAAACCCCATTGCTAAGTTAAAGAGGGTCTGAATAACTTCAGAGCCTTCTTGCTTGCTTACTTAAGACTCACACTCATGTACTATACAGAAYCAGGCTCACTCAGTACTGAGTAACATTCATTTTTTCCTTGAAGAGGCTCAAAAAGCTATTCCAAGAAAAACAGAATTTTAAGATCCCTAGTGAAATTTTGCATATATTTTAAGAATCCAACTTTCTTTTTTTTAAAAAGCAGATGCTATATTTAAGATGAAGATGACAGCATGCCACAGAAACATCTCTCCCTACTGCTATAGCTTACAAATTTACGCTAAACAAGAGTGAGGAGACTGTCCCAGTCTCCAAAAGTCATGTGAGAAAGTGAGCTTTGCTAAGACTGTTCAGGAGTGAGTCACTATGGCAGTTATTTCCAGTAACCACCAGATACAAAGTCAACAAATACAGCACAAGAACTTTAGCAAAACAGCTCAGCAATGTGGTAACAAGAGCTGAATCGAGCGTTATGTGCAGATTGTATGCTTAAAGCACCCTTGCTACTAGTAGTGCRTGCTGGAGAAGGTATATTCTCCTCCTATCTGCAATGTAAGACAAATTTTCCACACATCATTTCACTAAGCACTCTGRCTCTAAAAGGATTTTTTTGAGCTCACTTTATGCAGCTTTTATGCTGCTTACTTTCTTKATGAGGTTCTAGCTGCACTTAGTAAGACAGTTTAATGGCAACATCTCTGTTTACAAGCAGAGATCAAATATTCAGGACAGGAACATTTGGGACAACCTCATAGTTCAGATAAGCCCTTAAAAGCACCACGCAGCAAGTCCTTCACCAGTGCATAYTGTTTACTTGGCAACACAGCCTTCTTCACTGCTCAGTGTTCAAATTGAACGATTTATTGCTTTGTTTCCGCTGTTGATTATCTGGCATTTTGGCAAAGATTAGTACACTCTATGACAAGAAACAGGCAGCTAATTTGCAGCTAAATGCACTGAGAGTTATCTTGGTGGGTAACCTGTGAGGACAGTAGATCCCCAGGGCATACTGATACATGCTACATGCTCCCCGCCTTGCCCATTTCAAATACCCAGCACAACAGAGGTGGTCCTGCAAGTTTCAGATAACTGGAAAAAACAGAGAGGTCACTGATTTCAATGCAAAAAGGAGCYAAGTAACCAGACAAATATTTATATTATCATATATATTCAATGTGGAACATCAATGAAATCGAGGCCTTGGCACAAGGGCATTTCAGCATGTGCAAGAAGTGCACTTGAGTTACAGATCCCCTGATCAGGCCCTAGATGACGACCTTCTGGGTGCAGCGCAGAGCTCTAGCGTGGCAGTTGAACCCTGCACAGACCAGCTCTGCACAGACCAGCTCTGCACAGACCAGCTCTGCACAGAACGGAGGCAGCAGCCACGCTGCAGGCGTGCGCTTTGTGCCTGCAGTGTTCAGCCCACAGCATCATACTAGGGCTTGTCCCAACGCAGGTACAGCTGCACGTGGGGCCTCGCTGCAAAGCTCCGCACGATCCACGCGACCCTGTCTGCTAACGTAGGCACAGCCCAGCCTTCGGCTTGTGCCACCTAACTTTGGGCACTCAGCTAAGCGCAAAAGGGAACCCATTTGCCCTTTAAGAACCAGAGGTGGGCACTTTTCCACATCCAAAGACACAAAGTCTCAACTGTCCTCCATGCTGTAGAGCTGAAGATGACGTTAGTCATATAGTCTGAGGTACTTAAATGAGGGGCAGGAAGGATAAATGTGACACAGCTCATCTGCGGCAGCATTTTGACACWTGTCTACCTTTAAAATAAGATTTTTGTATTTTCTTTTATTCCTCCAAATTACCTTACTTTGTGAACCAAAGAACAGGCTTTTCCCAGAAAAAGGCAGGAATGAAACTTGTCCTGTGTTTCAAGCGTTTTACTGTTTTATTGGGGTTTCCCAGTAACGTAAATGATGCTCTTGAGAATTGCAGTTCCGAAGAGGAGGAAGCGCGTGCGACTACTGAACATGCCTACAGACACCGCCAAAACAGCTGCATCCTCCAGAAGCCACTCTGGCCTCTTTTTTTAAATGCTCTTCTTTTTGAAGTTCAGGAAGAAGAAAAAGCAGTTGCCTTCCAGCAAGAACCAAGTTATCCTTCCAGTGAGGTACAAATACCCTGATCCTGCATTCCAGACAGATTCTCCAGCTCTGGTTGCCAGTAGCAGTGATCGGGCCTCCCTGGGGCGACTCATACTTTGTGTTACCTCTGGAGCTTAGAGCTGTAAGGAACAGGAATAATTAAGGCTTTAAAGCAGGTACAAAGCATTATTCTAAGCCTAAATTTCACCAGGCTGTCCTGTTTTGAGATTATCACAACACACATCGTGACAAAAACCTTCAACTTTTTTTGCTTCTGCCCATGCTACCAGATTTGTTTCCCCTTTCCCTCTGAAGCACATGGTACCAGCTACCAAAAAGCCAAGTCAAAGTTGTGAGGTTGAGGTAAATTCTAATAAATTCTGGGTGGGGATTTTGACAAGTGCTAAGTAYTGTCCTAATTCTTCTCTCAAGACAGCTGCCACAGAAGTAGGCCAGGAGAGTGCTCTTGTCAACAACATCTCACCAGGTGCATTTTATGGAATTAAGAGAAAGAAGGTAATAGATATTACCTCTAGGTTTTGCATCCCAAACTGATATATAGCACTTACTGCTACTTGTCATCTGCTTCTAAGAGCTTTATCTAGCTACTTAAAGCAAAGATACATATATGACAGTAGGTACCACAGAAAGACCTATTAGAAAACAAAGCACCATCTTGGGTTACCATCAAAACTTTACAATCAACTAATTTAAGGAAGTTCTTCAATAACAAAATTCTTCTCTTGCAGCTCTCAAACAGTAAGGTTGCAGCAAAAAGCAAGTGTTCCCACAGTTCCCTAAGAAGAAAGGCAGACATTCAGAAAAAGCTGGCAAACTGCAGTACGCAATCAGCATTATCAGCATAATCAATTAGTTTTGTTWTGGTTCCGGAAGGACAATAAAGACTTAACAGCTGTTTCAGAGCTGTTTCAGCAGTGAAAAAGCACTATAAAGAGTATTTAAGCAGCAAGACCRGACGTGTGCATCTTATTCTGTAGCTGTAGTCAATTTAAAGTTGTGTGGATTAAACAAGAGCAACAKCAGAATGCCTGATGAAAAGCCATGTGGGCAGAGTAAATGCATGACCGAGAAATGCAAATCAGACTTGCAAACCATGCAGACTTTCACTGAATTAAGAACAATCCATGCTAAAACCTTTGCTTTCTAGTAATTATTTAAAAAGTTACATTCATTTACATCCACTTGACATCCACCTGTCTTTCCAACTAATGCTTTCACAGCTTTCTCCATTATATTTCAAATTGTTTGGTTTAATCTATTGAACAGTCTTATCTGGCTCAGCAAGGGAAAGAGTTATTTATAAGTGACAGACACGCCACATACAAGTACTAAAGATGTCTTTTCAAGAAAGTTAACTGCAGTTCCAAAATTACCATAAGATTCATGATAYAGAGGCCATAAAATGCCCTAAAACAAATAGTGTACTATTTCTGAGTACTTTACAGGGAGAACAAAAAGCAGAATACATAATTACATAAACTCATTATTAAAATGAGTTTTGAATGCAAACATTCATAACAAGTTAAGAAAATTAGCAATAACAGGATTTCAGCATTTCAGAAAGCACAAAGAGATGCTGGCTCTAGATATTGTCCAAATCACAACCTTGGCTGAGCACATCTGTTTACTCCTTGAGGTASAGGTTCATGATGTCTTCAAAATACTCTTGCAATGCAAACAGTTACTTCTATATAGTCCAYTTATTTAAGGAGGCTATAGATGTAATTAAATCACACTATTTCACTGATGCAAGAGAGGAAAAATTTAAATAGCAAGCAACGAAAAAGGGAGCAACAAATCAAGCGTGATGTCAAAGAAGAGTATGTTTCAATGCCAAGTCTACTCAGCCTCTTCTGAGACAATGCAAGTGTTTGCTGTGTCACTAACCCTCGGGGTGAATGATGCAGTTCCTTATATTAGTAAGACTTCATATAAATTTAGAAATAGGTTAATATGCATCCTGAAATATAAGCATATATAAAAATACCATCTTTGCTCATGTCTACCATAGACATTCATTCTAATACTCCATGTGACATATAATTAATCTTAAATGTGTCATGTTGACACTTTTCCTCTCCTTCTCAGGGAGGAAAAGCAGTACTGGCTGTATTACTACTACTGTAAGCAGTTAGCTCCCATACGACCCTTTTAACCCACCTTTACAGATAGGCAGATGGTCGCTTCGCAGCACAAGGCACCTGAATGTGTGGGGTCTCCGAGATTCCCTTGCCAGCACCTCGTACAACCTACACACAGAATTGTGGGGCTGGACAAAAGCACTGGGACCACAAGCACCAGTTTGAAACCTAAGAGGGTCTCCTCACAGTCTCGCTGGGAAGAGGATGGAGGACAATGTGAGGGCTATTGAGCCGTGGTCAAATCCTATCCTGGGAGCACATACACTTCACATATACTTCGGGGTTGATAGCCGTCACAGTGCTCAGTTAACAGGGAGGCAGCAGGATGTTCACCATGGAAGCAGCACTTATCTTGAGAMGGGTATGCAAGTCACAGGAAAACTAAAGGATGATGAGGCAATGGCACAGAGAAAAAGGCCACTTGTCTTCAGCAAGCGAAGTCATAAGCACACAGTATCATTTCACAGTCTACAGCAAAAGCTTTGAAAAGAACCAGCTGTTACTGTTGGTTAATGAGAATGTCCCAGGGGTGGTACAAGGAGAAACATCACAGCTTTGTCACAAGCTTGGCTGCCTTTCGTGCTTAGGTTTCCTTTACTTAAATCTTTCTTTAGTTCATTAAAACAAAGATATTCCATCAATGTTCCAACCATTTCCTTTTGAAAACATCACTAGTTATTGTTAAACTGTTACTGAAATAGTGTCATTTTGTCTACATTTAATTTTAATAGGCACAACRCAAGTTCTGTGCTTAGTGCCTTCTTGTGGCACTGTCTGTCTGCCAGCATGCAGCAATTTGAGATCTGAAGACAGCACTGTCTGTACATTAAGGAAAAGACATCACTCTCCTGTCACATCACTGAATTCAATGAAATTTCTCATCAGACTGTCTCGTTTGTGTGCTGATAAACTGTGTAATGCCGTAAGCTGCATTAAGCTACCAAGGCTGACATCAAGCGCTATATTTTATTAAATGAACTGACATAGCTGAGAAGAAACAAAACCAAAATCAATTATATGTGGTTTTAGGTATTACAGCAAACAGACTATTTGAAGAAGAGTTTCTTTGACCCATTTGATCCTTACCACAGTATGAAGAGAAACATCACAGGGTATATTTATGAAGAGCAAACAACTCTTTCAGCTCTTGCAGAAAGCTAGACATATGTATTAAAGAGACACAGGATCCAACAAGTCTGTTTTGTCCCCTCTGATGTGGTGTTTTAGCTTTCACACTTAAGTATCATCTATTTCGTTCAAAGTTGTAAGAAGGCACAAGGCACCTCTTCTCAAGATACACACAATCTGCTGTATCTACACACAATTCTCAAAATTTATAAAACATAAATTGAATAAAAATGAAAATTAATCAAAACAACAAAAAATGAAAYAAACCAAAAAACCCACAACACACTTGCTCATTAATTCAAAATTTAAATCCCATTAATTGACCACAGTAACAAGACTCAGTTGTTCTTTGGAGACACAGAAATTTAAGTGCTTCACAATGTGTAATGACCACAGGTTACAAAAATTTCACACTTCTTCTGGACCAGCTTACTGTACATCTAGAATCTTCAGCCTCGTATTTCAATACACTTTTTCCAGGGCACTTTATGACATCAATACTTATAAGCAAATTGCTGCAGCCAGACCTGCAGCTGTCTTTGAAAGGCCAGCTTCACTTTCATATTAAGCTAGCCTGAACACGTAGGCCAGTAAGTGACCCAACAGCAGACAGTTGTAAACACAGCCTAAACCCTCTCTAACRTCTTAGACTACAGACCACTAACTTACCTATATTATTTCTGAACGTGCAATACATGAACAAACTTGGACACATCTGATAAGTGGTATCAGGAACCATATTTAACATGTATCCTGAGAATAATTAGTACTACATTAAATAAGTGCTAAGTATTTTTCTTATTAAAGCAAAAAAGTAAGAGTTTGTTAACTTGACCTTTCAATGAAGAAAATTGGCAAATATAAGGAAAACCACATTGCTGTGTACATTTTGTGTGTTCATTTTACTAAAAATATTAAAGATGTTCACAAGACAGTATGTCTAAAACATCTTTAGGACGTCCTCATTGCTTATATTTAARGCAGGTAATTAAGGCACATATACTACTCTGAGATGCTCCATCTCCTTTATAAGTCATCCAGACAGACTTCATTAAAAAACAACACAACTTCAGAGGTTCAGTACCAGACTTAAACGTATATACACCATGAAGTTGAGATCATCTGCAATTGCACTAATGAATATTGCCTAGTCGATGCTCATCACAACAATAAAGCAGACCAACATCAAAACACACCCCTTCTGATTAGGTTAAGTATTTAGGGTTGCTCGGTCACCTCTGCAGTTGTCCAGATGGAAAACCAGCACAGAGGAAGGGCTATGAATAATCTCATTCATAAAATTGAAAAAGAAATTTCACAAACGAATAGCCAAGAAAACACCCCCAAACCMAACTTGCATATGAATATGTGAGCTRAAACTCTCTCATATCTCAAAGAGTTCCTTTTACTYACARTCATGMAAGTTTGGCAGGGTGTATGAAATCCTGAAATACCAACTCCTGTGAAAGCCTTCTTCCCTGAAATAGCAGGCACTGTACACAAGGCGTAAGGAGTAAACACTAAAGCAACTGGTGGATAAACATACTTAGCGGTCTGGTTAAACACAGAAGTAGTAATTCATAAAACAGTACCTTGAATTTTATGTCCAAGTCCATATTCTCCTGAAACCTCCATGTTTTTCATTTAAATATTGGGGTATGAGTTTCTGAGGGTCCTATTTTATTGCAAATAAGGATTTTCAATACATCAATCATATGACATATACAAATAAACACTAATTCCATCTTTTTCTCACAATGATAACCTTACAGCCACATGCACACACCTCTACCAGAGAGGGTAACAAGCATTTCATCTATTTTATTTTATGTGAAATTAGAGAAAACATGAGTAAATCAAACTTAAATAGTGTACTTTGCACAAACTCTTKATGGATTCTTCTCATACTGAATTCTTAACAAACATATTTACTGGATAAGGAAAAGACTCTGCACTTAATAACCTGTACAAATAGAGGAAGACTAAGGAAGAGCAAGTGGGASAGTTGAGCAGAACAGACTTAGGAAAAAGTCTCAGGTTCATAACAGATTCCATCACAACTAGGAGTCAAAATGTTACTGCCAAAATAGACATAYTTTATCAGAGTAACACCAACAGAATTCATGATAGTATCCTGCATTCACTTACCCTGGCAAAGCCTCATTTAAAGTACGGCACCTCACTCAGGTTGTCATGTTTTGGATACAATTTGGCTCTAAAAAGAGATCTAACTCTGCAAATTAGGGACAAGACAAGACCCYGAAAGGCAGATCATAGAATCGGGGTTTCATTACCATAAATGAAGACAGGRGTTTATCACCAGTGAAAAGTGGTCTAACTGCATGTCTCCTGCMCAAGCAGCACCCTAAGATCCCACCATTTGCCCCATGCAAGAGCTCAGCTACAGTAGTTCAGTCATCCAGCAAAAAAATATACCTTTTTCAGAGGGAGAGGAGGAGTATGATTGCTTTCTTAGGCTTCTAATAAAGCTGAATTAAGCGCTGAAGTGATTGYCTATCAATATGGTTGAATGTCTATCATCTATCCTGATCTTCAGCAACATTGGATCAACAGTCAGTGATGTACCTTGCCTAGCAACAAAACAGTGAAGTTCTGTAACTTGCCTTTCCACTCCATTTTCTACAACTCTATGTTTATCAAACTATGTTTGCCTAAGTAAATACTTAAGTAAGTGCCCAAGTCTCTCTAAAATAGACTCACTTAAGCCTCAATGAAGGTTAGGAGAGCAGAAGAGCCTAGTACCTATTTTCAGAACGGATCCAGAGCTTAATCTTTTCTGAACTATTGACTCTGATCGGAGAATCCTCCTTCTTTACCTAGGGAAAAGCATGCAAGGTAAAGTGGATGCGTCTTTGAAACTTGATATTTTAAAAGGAAAGTCACATTTGTTGGTCCTCACASCACGGCTAAAATTCCCTTTTAAGAGGAATAATATATTAAAATAGAGGTTTGRGTAATTCTGTATTTTTTAGGTTTCTGCCTGCTTTTTTTCCTATAGAACATGCATCAGAACTATTTGGGTAGAACATTTGCCTTAAAAGTTACTWATTATTTCACAACGATTTATGCTAAGTATCCCTGGAGGACCCCACGGAACCAAGTATACATGGAAAAGTCAGGTTTAGAAGTGAAAGCTGAAACAGAGAGGTAATATTTTGAAGCCAAGCATTACAGAAGCAAGACAAGAAGAGAGAGAAAGGTATTTGAGAAGGCTCAGGCTGCAGCTCCTCAATGACAGAGAGGACAGTGCCCTCAACCATCCATTCTGCTGRGAACATAAGTCATGCTGACACACAGGTAACAAGGAGAGCAAGAAACACTGCATAGGGAGTGAACTGTTCTCTTAGAAGATGTGTTTGTATTACACATCCTAAAKCCATTCATATTTATGACTGTAATGAACACCTTGACAAGGGCGAACAGGAAAGAGGTGCCATGGATATTTTTTTTTTTTTCCATTTGCAACTTTATCCTCATGAGATAGAGAATAAACATGAACTGGAAAAGCCCTAGAGTTAGGGACATGCAAAATGTAGGCAAACAATTCAAAAGTTAGACTGATGCAAAAAAAAAAAGAAAACCACAAAACTGACATGTGTGTGTACACATAGACACACACACACAAAATGATTTAAAGATCTGGCAAGTGACGGCATCTGAAATACCACCTTAGGGAGCCAAGAGAATTACTTGAGAGAAACTGCACAGAAATCAGCTCCTTCAAGATAACTGTGACAAAAAGACTTTAGGCAAATTGGGTSAGCCATGACACAAAGGCTGTTTCTCACTTCTCAATTAGATGAAGCATATGAAAATAAATTACACGAGACATTAAATAAGTAGTCCCATCAGRAGGAAACATTAATCACAAAAGCTGGGTTAGCAAGACAAGGAACAGGTTTGAGACTAGACTCACCACAAGAGATCTTCTCTCCAGCTAAAAAGMGGGAGAAACTAAATAAGCCACCCTGTTTTGAAGTGCCCAAGGAGGTACTGAATATAGAGATAGGGTCACCTTAGGAGTAACTTCATGCAAACTGAACTGGAAAGAGAACTTGTGTCAGAGTAAAAAAGGTCAAAAGAATAAAAGTGAACATAAAGCCACAGAAGCAGCAACTGTGCTTGAAAGAAAAAAAAAAAGTCCATTTCAGAGTGTGCTTTCACATCAGCTCTTGTTCTACCAGGTACAGYGGACCAAAACCTAAAAGCAAGTTAGGACAGTGGCCAAGAAGGAAAGCTTCAATTAAGAATCRATGAATAATTTAACATTATTATGGACAATCCAGAACAAGGAAGATGTATAGAGTTTTAATGGACTAGGGCTGTTTATACAATTCAGCTACATGATGGCAGCCCACTGTAAAACACAGCCTCCCTCCCGCAAAGATGCTCCCAGATCCCCCGAGACCTTCTGGGGCTTTCAGCAGTAGCTCAGAGCTTCCACTCACAGGTTGCAGCCCCAACTCAAACCCACTTTACAAACTGCCACAGCAGTTTGAGATAGCCATGTTCCCAAGCAGCTTGCTACTATCCCTTCACTGCAAAACAGTCTTTTCAAAATCAACAAACAAATAACTGTCAGGAGTCCTCTGTAACTCAGGTCAGCACAGAGCCAGCTGTCACAAGGGATGGGTTCCTATATTTCGCTCTGCAGAGCAGCTGGCAAGCAGCAAGGAGGAAGCAGAAGCAGTATTATTTCCAGCTGATCCAGACAGATCTGAAAGAGATACTATGTTCCTAATCTTACATGCCTGTTAGTCTAAGCTACTGGCTATCTTGAACTTAATTAAAAACAAGAGAGCTCCTGTTTGATTAAATAAGCTGCAGTTATGCTCCCTGTTTGTGATCATTTTTAGAGGTTTAAAGACTGGAGTTTTTCATCAGATCATCCTCAGCAACATAGAAGAAAAAAGAATTTACAAAAAAATGTATTGAGATCAACAAGACAGTTCTACCACTTTGTATCAGCTTTATTATTCTTAATGAGCACAGCTTCAGTGCTGTGCCCTGAGAACAGGTGAGAGAGACAGCAGACAACATGAAAAGTTTATAATTTGTGTGTGGTTTACTATCTTTATTGCTTTACAGCATTTTTTTGTAGTTGGTTATACTTGAACTATAACTAACCAACCTGGTTTTTGATTGCAGATTGTAAAAAAAAGCAATAAACAGAACAGTTTACAACTGATGTAGATTTCCCTTAAAAACTTTTAATATTAAGAGTGCCAGCATCGCTATTGTTCCAATCTCTTCCTGAGATTTTTAACATTTGTTTCCAAAAAAACCTGCATGAGACAGGTTTTTCTAGATGTGTAGTAAACATAAATTAAACCTGTGATTAATACTGAGTAGTGCAGCACCAGGTGTAAGTTGGCCTACTTAACAAGATATTCTCCACAGTTCTTTCATAGTGCAATGGAATTTCTGAAAAAGACACGAGACAAAAGAATTTGAGAAAAGAGTGAAAAATTTTTTCTTTTGATAAAAACCTGCTTAAAGTAACAAAATAGATATTTGCCAATTGTTGCCTCCATTATCTTGGTAGATCTGCTTATCTTTCCCTAACTCTTTTCTCAATGCTCATCTTCAATGTTATTCAACATGATTTTTATTTGACAGCAAGCAACATTGATAAAAGTGATAAAATGATAATGATAAAATAGAAAATAAAATAGAATAGCCAAATAATAAAATAAAAAAATGCATAAGGAAGACTTGTTACAGGCTTTGTAAAAGTGTTTACTTTCAACATAAAATTGAATTTTCAGAGGCTGCTCAAATTTGTCTGCATAGACCATTTTTATTTACTCTCATCTACAGATCTCCAAATGTTCAAAGATTAAGTATTTTCATATCAGTAGCAATATTTTTTCTAAAAGGAAGAATATTTGTTTGCTATACAATWAAAAAAAGCCTTGGGGCAGAATTTCATTCTTGTTTTATTCATTTCAGTGTGAAAAGGTTGAAAAAATGAACACCTGGATAYAGAGAAGAGCTGGAAAAGGAATGTGAAAAATAAAGTTACCGTAAATAGTAACCAAAGTTAATAACTCAAAATTCCAGATAAAATGTTCACAATCTCTTCTCCTAAGCATGTGTTTTAGGGAACACAAAGTGTCAAGAGTGTCAGAGATGCTCAGATCTTTTGCTTTTGTTACTCCAAAATGACAAGGATTTACATGGATCACCACAAAGGTTAATTTGGAATGCCACCAGCTGGAAGCATTATGTTTGGACAAGTAACATACAACAGCTCCTGCAATTCYGTAGCTTGATGTTCTTATTTTTCAGAATCTTATTTTTCAGTGTTTTTGAACAAAAACTTTTAAAATGAAACATGGGAGTTGCATCTGAGAGGCATATGATGAGAACTGGCCACACCACCCTTCCCAAAACCTCCACCCTAAAATACAGTTCATTTATACTGGCCCATAACCACATTCACTTTCATACACTGCAAGCAAAGTGTGAAGTGAYAGAATTTCCAGAGGCAAATTCTTACGCAGCAGTATCGCTCTCAGAAACTGTATTTCAAGCTGCCTCTATTCTCTGTAGCGTCCAGCAAGTGGTTGTGACAAGCCCATCACCTGGTCCTCCAGGYTGTTTGTCCAGGTCTAGGACACAGTGCTTCAGGGTACTGCTTTCCACAAATGTTGTGGTCTGTTGCTTTTTATTCYTTACACAGAGAGATCTGATTTCTTTATTTTGCCTAGGGACTCAAAGAAGCTTGAATGGAGTTTGCATCTGCCACTTCACTCTGTATATTCACAGCTCCATCTCCTCTCTCCAGTTTCCCTCTCTGGCCCCATTCCTAATGTCTGGAATACTTTTCTAGAAGCTAGGCCAAGATATGGAAGCGCGTCAGGCAGTTAAAACCAGCAGCYTTATCACCTTGTACAGCAAGTTCAAGAGTCCAAACTCAACGAGCACAGGCACCATCACAGGAAAGTAAGGCAACAAATGCACTTCTTCCTATGTAAATGCAATGATTYTCAGCTAAAGCATCTAAATTAAGTCATTCACTAGCTATGTCCACATACAGCAGAATAATTAACACTATGTACATAAATCAACCTTTTTATACTCTAGGGATGCTGCAGACCTGAGTTTTCCTCAGCTGAGCAAATAGTAAGATGTTACTTGAGAAACATCCACTTAGAATAATCAGCCTTCATGTCCATGTGCACAGAAGATATGTCACAGGTAGCAAATTAGGTAAGCAAGCAGAAAGCTAACAGCTCAAATTGGGACATATGATGGCAACCTAAGTTGCTAAACAAACAGCCTTCTGTTTGACCTTCTGCATAACGCACAGAATAGGACTTGGTCACTGCTGTYAATAGGAAAAAACAGCAAGGCTGATCTGCACGAGCATTTCAAAGCAAAGCAATACAAATGCAGCAATATTAGCACTTTTGTGATAGCAGTAAAATATTCATTATAATAGAACACACTTTTCTCCTTACCCTATATTTTATAACACTTATTCCCTTTCATAGCAGCTAAATGCCAAGCAAACACCTCGCTGAGGACCCTCTCTCAGGTCTCAGAGCTGTCTGTTTTCAGCATAGCCACAGGAATTTCACTAACTAAAATTGTGGTAATTGCAGTCTGGTGCTGTGAGGCCTAAGGACAATTAAAGGTCACTGTCCACTAGATTATACTGGCCACTCAAAGGGGATTACGTCGATGTTGAGGTGGAAGCCAACCAGGTTCGAGTTGCTGCAGATCTGGATATTCCAGCAAACACCTGCGTCACTGGAGCTTTCGCAGCCAGCCCCCATACCCACAGATCTGTCTGTGTGCCAGCTACGCCTGGGAGCCTCGGCTTGAGCACATCCTTTCTCTTTAGCAGGATACATCTTTACCAGCTATATTTCATTTGCCAAGCTATGCAATTTCACTGCTACTGCATCCTATGGCAAAATTGCAAATTAAAGTTGTTTAAATTCCAGTACYTATATAAAGTATATGCAATATTGTATATATGTTTTCTACATATATAGAGTGCTGCTCTCTTGATTCAAGTACTATTAACCCTTTCAAATTTTTTTTGTTTTGTTTTTAAAGAAAATGAGCAGATTTAGTTTCTCAGTAGCACAGCCTTTGTCTTTAAACTGCATACAACGTGCCCAGCATGCCGAGACCACAGTTCTGGCCTGTAATTTATAAATATTCATATTTACATAATTAAAAAGAAAAGAGAGAGAGAAAGAGAGAGAGAGAGAGAGAGAGAGAGAGAGAGAGAGAGAGAGGAGATCCCCACAAACGACGTCTAAATCCACAGCGGAAGCAGAAGTTTCACTGCCAACTGGCTAGGCAGGCGTCCAGGTAGAGCCTTGTGCTCCTTACCCCTTGCCATCCCCTGTGTGAAGGGCTTCTCAGTTACAGCCAGCAGCAAAATGCTGCCACTTCCAAGCAGCCATAGCAATTCCTCCTATAAGCATAAATCAAGTTTGAAGTTGCTAATAAAATCCCAAATATTCAAAGTTTTCTAAACAGAAGTACACCAAGTGACGTGTGTCAACCAAGCATTCTCTACAGCATTTATGTCCTCCTCCACTAAAACTTTTCAGGAAAAAGGGGAAATTAAAATCAGCCTTTACACTAAGCTGCATTGTACCCTTATTAGAAAATTTGAAAAGTTTAATCTTGCTTTTTTAAAAATGTAATAAGGTCAAGACATTGACAGCAATAAAGTATAAAGGTCTAAAATGATTTTGACCTGGTGGTATCTTACCAAAAATCTGAAATGTGTTCATGATTTGATAACGTTTTACTATTTCTGCTTAAAAATATATTGGCAGTTTATCTATTATAAAAAGAAGATGCACCTGATCTTAAGTGCTTGAATATGAAGTTGTAAGAAATTTATCACTGTCACATATCATTTTTCTTTCTTTCATTCACTGTATTTCTCTAGGCCTCCAGTTAGTATCTATGTCATCATGCAGCCCTCCATACTTCCCACCACCACACAGCTGACCACCACCAATGTGCTCTGCTACTTTCCTGCCAACACATCCCCTTTCACTAAAACATGACTCATTTTAGTGCTTCTATTTTAGACAGATTTACTCAGTGCTTAGGAATGTTATATTTCTTCTTTTGACAAATACTTCTGTCACAATGCCCAAAAAAACCCTTTCATCTGAAATAATTCCAGAGAACAATAAATAAATAAATAAATAAATATATATATACACACACACACACACACACACACTTCAGAGCAATCAGAAACAGGGAGCATTTGCAAACTTTTCCCTGGAGGGCTGGAAAAGAACAACTTCAAATGAAAAACTGAGTTTCTGATAGCAAGCACCTTCAACAAGACATGTCAACTTCACATTCAAGTGTGACTTAATGAGACAGCATGAAGCCATTTCATTGAACAATTTGTCTGTGCTTTCAAGTGCCAACTTTGCTTTTACATAAGAGCTGTTCAGCTCCTATAGTTATTGCTCTATATCTACATATCTGYATGTGCACATACACATACATATCAATATATATGTATTTATAAAAAGAAGTCCTGACATGGAAATAGTTGCCAATACAAGTAATATATCACTGCCTTTCAAAACCATTTATTTACCACAAATATATCTAAAGTCAGTCCCTATAAAATAATTCCTTTAGCTTCATATGAGTCATCCAGGAAGGTATGTACTTACTAGAGCAGAAAATGTAATTTTTTAAAGTCTAGGAGGAAAAAAAAAAAATCTGAAAGACAGACATTTTCACACCAGAGCATAAGCTGTCCTTTATCTAGTGAAGATTAGAAAGCTGCCAACAGAGGCAGATGTTTTATAACTACTCAGGATAACGACTGATGCAATTTCCCCCGCAACATCTGCGATTAGGCAACACCAGAGACAGTTATAGAAGGAATCCCATGGAACAGGGAAGAAATCCCACGTCAACATACCCACTGTGGCAGTTCCTGCATCTTCGCATGAGCCTTTTTCACTAAGCAACTTGCAAACACAGGGGAGAKAGAAATCTAAGGAGACAACAACTGCTAAGTAGCTGGAGGGAAATGTCAGTGACTTGAGAAAAYTTCCTTGAGAATTTTTTGGCSCTAAACAAAAGCAAACAAACAGAATCCACTACACACTAAAACTGTCYRGTTGGGCCAAATAGCTCAAGTTTTCTTCTAAATTCAGTGTCTTAGATGAAGCATGAATGACAACATAAGGGGAGAAAAACTTTAGATTTAAGCATTTCATTAAGTATTCATGTTAGCTTAATTAATTTCCCTGAGCAATATTAAGCATTTACCATTTAAAAAGGTTTGGAATTTCCAGTTTTTAGGATCATTTTGAAAACAGGCAAGTGAATTTCCTCACTCTCCAACTATACTGTACGCAGAATCTGAACTAGGAGGAGTTAAACAAGGAATCTTTGTTTCCAAAATCCAAATTTGATATATTCAAAGTGTTTGTTTSCAGAAGTATCCAACACAGCCTACTTCTATAACAAAGCTCCTACRTGCAGAAAGGAAATTTAACTGAAAACTCCACTTGAAGCCTAACAAAAGTTTAGGCTTCATTTTACACACACATGCTTTTATGGTTTGTTTTAAAGACACAGACATAAAGGCAAAGACATAACATATACAGCAATACATTTTTCATCCTTATTGGTTGCTACAAAACTCATGACTTTATCAACACTTCCATTTCTTTACTTTTACTTATAAAGAATRATGAGTAAACCACTGTATCCTTTAATGCTCTTTCACACTGCAACATAGCAGATTAGAAACCTTGGGTTTAATGAGCTTTACTTTAAAAGTTTTGATAGTTACTCCAATTAAAGTGTATTACTGGAAACAAGTAACTAACTCATTGTTCTTTATACCATGGCAGTTAGAGCTGTCGCATATTTAGTAGTAGTCTTTCCTATTAACACAAGAGAAATGAAAGATGTTATGTTCTCAAAAAACAATGAGATTCTGACATTGTGCATTAAAAATATTTTAATCACTATGGGCAGTAYCAAAGATTAATGAAAATAATTTTGTGAAATACACAGATGCTATTCAAAAATATTTTTAAAATTTGTATTTCTGAAGTTATGATTACACTGCCTGATTATAGCCTTAAAATGATTTTAAAAAGAGGTTGAAGGAGCATATAGGTAACAACAAAACTTTAAAAGTATTTCAACCGTGGGATTAAGAATAGCTGTAGATCTATCACTTGGAATCAGYGTGGTTGACAAAGCCAACTAGAATTTTAATAAAATAGCATCTTCTCCAGGTACTTCCTTTTGCCTGCCCTTAATGGCTGTATATTGCTCATTCAAAATGGGAAACACAAATAGGAACCACGAAATTGGTATTTTTTCACCTAAGAAATGAACAAAATGACACCTTGTGCAAGAGGATAACATCAGCAGCTTCTACATCTCTGAAGGACAATTCCAAGTCAGCAAAACACATTTCCGGTTCAGTAATTCTGTGCATGTTGCACATCCCCTAATTTTGTAAAAATATGCCTTCTTCTGCATTTTAACCAATTTTCATGCCAAGGCAGCTTGCCATGGATCATACGCAGATTATCTTAGTCAACACTCTTAGGGTAATAAAAAGTTAGAAAAATGCAAATTAGTACAAAATATCCAYTTAAAATACATTCTTTTAACAAGGTGCAATATTTCGTTATCTTCATAAAAGAAAGCAAAAATAAAGATTAAAGCCACCCAATTAATCATTGTTCTTCTGAATTAATGGTCAGTTCCACAGATTTCCAGTACCACCTCGATTCGCATCAGCAGAAAGACACCTCGCAGGCTTCCTCTGTGGATACAGAGCAACAATACCGCTCCGCACTCCCCTGCTCRCATTTTTGCATCCCCAGTTCCTCAGAACAGGCCACATTTATTTAGAAGTTTACTAACTCTGACAGCCATCTAGAGGCACATAAAATTTGTGAGTTTACACCACCCTCATGACAAACGGAAATCCACTGAACATTACAGGGCTTACTATATACAGTAAGTTTTCCTCCAGCCATTGCTGGATCTACAGCTTAAAAGTCCCAAAGTCTGCGCTAAATGAAGCAAGCTTTTTACCCCACTTTTCCTGAATTAAATGTTGTGGATTTTTTTCCTTTTTTTTTTTTTTTGTTTTGTTTTGTTTTGTTTTGTTTTAGGTTTTTTTTTCCCCCACACTCGAAAGCCAAAAGAATTTGAAAGACAATACAGGTAAAACTATAAAATATTCCCAAAGAGAACAGATTTTTCCTCAAAGAGTGTTTAAATTGTTTTGTCCAGCGTAGCAAATAGTAGGTTATTTAACAYTGAAAACTTCTTTAGCAAACAATTTCAACTTTCAAAAGCAAAGATTTGTTGCCCCACAAAATTAATAAAAACTGCATATAAACTGACACTGCACTTTTTCCAAGTGCTTAACCTTACTAGGAATCCAGGGGTGTATTGACATTCTCTTAAACATATTAAGGTTTTTCATTGTAAATGCAGTCAGCATCATTTTATCTCCTGATTATTAAATGAAGCTGATAATATTGTTTTTTTTTTTTTTGCTAATATAAGAGCACACAAATATGAAAAACCTATTTCAGTTTGTAGCACTTGTGGCAGCTTGTAGCCATTTCAGAACAATTCCCAACTAGCAGTCCAACAGACAGGTAATGTTTAGTATAACCCTTTACTAAAGCATTAATGCTAAAGGATTAAAAATAAAAAWTTCATTTTTWAAAAAAAATTTGACATTCCTATTATTTAAATTAAATCACTACTGGCAAATATACTTGTGAACAGTGTTGTCAAATTGTTCAGATACTAGCTAAATACTGAGACTCAAGGGATAAACATGTACCTTGACATAACAGAGGTGGGAGGAGGAAAGAGGGGGGAAAAAAGTTTTAGTACTTTTTAAAGAAATCCATCATATGAAATCTACTCCCAGATTAAGCCCTTTTTCCATAATCATTTGCCATCCTCCAAAAGTATAGCTAGCGCAAACACGGCACTCTTAGTGATGCAAGAGCATGGGAGAAAGACAGTAGGCTGCAGGTAAGCTCCTACAAGCTTCATAATGTCGTTGGGAAAAAAGGACAACATTTTGGTTTTATAAATTCTGTTCAGATCTGAAACAGTAGTCACAGGCTTCAAAGAAAAGTGCAAAATGACATGGCAATAAACCCTAAACATTGCTGTGTATATTTCATATTTATATATAATTTTATATTTATATACACACACATCTCTGCATAGGGTCATGTACACACTTCATATACTCTTGACAGTCCCAAACACTTGCTCTTCAGTATCCATTTAATTTAGGAGAGGACAGTCAACACTGGATCAATTTACCTCCAAAGAAATTTACACACCACAACCTTCAAGCAAGTTGACCCTCCTTCAACATAATCTCTATTTTTCCTTGAAAAGTACCCACTTTATAAACCACAGTATTTTTTTCAATTAATGTGGGAAGTTTTTTTTTTAAACCTAAGAGTAATTCAATTTTCATTTCTTCTTCAAATACCTACAAAGTCAACATGATCTTTCCTTCTGAATTAAAATGAGAATGTGACCTTTCTCCAAAAGAAAAAGAGCATGAGATACTTAAACTAGGAGCCAGGAAAACAGCAAGGCCGTCACTAGAGACCACAAATATAATTCATCTGCTGTAATATACATGACAGGATCAAATGTTCAACACCACATCCTCACCACGTAGTGCTTGCGTCATTACCACGCTATCAAGGGCTCCACCAAAAAACAAAACCTTCTCTTCCTCTCTCACGCAGTTCATTTTAACTTTGCTTTTGCACAGATGAAAAAAATGGAGGCCCCAAATCTATTCAACAGTTAATTTTCACAAATAAATTTCTAACATCATCTCTGAGAAGTGACAAATCTTCTGTTTCCTCRTGTGCCTAATTTATTACTCATCTGCTTTTTATCTGGTAGAGCCATAAACAACTTGAGTAAAGTAGGTGAAGACAAGGCACTAGCAACACATGAAACGTTACCAGTTATATTATTTGGGGATCATGCTAAATCATCAGTCCACTTGTTTCAAAGTTTCCTCTCTCKAGTCAGCTATTGTCTTTATTTAAAAGACAAGGTTTTTTTCTTAACACAGTGACTTTTTGCTAGAACTCAAAATTAGCAGTTATGTACTTGGGAGATAAAGTTATCTTGCTCCCTCACTCCTCCTTTGCTTAGATGTCACCTGCAATGCTCAGCTAGAACTCACTTTAGTCTTAAACAACGACACAAAATTAAAGTTGTTTCAACAGCTACTAGTGAGAAAATAAACTTACTATCCTGCTTTTACCACTTTTTCACATTTTTTTCAGCTGTTCTAACACYTATTGAACAAGTGTAGAATATTCCAAAAAACGAATAGACTGAAGACACACACACTTTGGTATTTGTCTAAGGCAGGTAATTTGAACTTATCAATACGAACCTGCATACAAAGACAAGCTAAAGTTGGGTGCAAATACTAAGATCTGACCCCAAGAGCATTTTCCTTCAGAGAAACAGGTACCCAGGGTTTAAACTTGTTTATGASTATAGCTCAAATAAAACACCCGCTGCTGGACCTGCAGCACTGTGACATCTCAGTAAGGAGCTCATAGCTTGGCACCAGCAGTTTCWCATACGAGACACTTTCAGTAAAGACTCAGATACTGGGAGTTGCCAGTATTCTCCAYGTTCCTGTCAATATTCAGCTTACAAAATAAATCTTGTGAAAGTATTTAATTAACTTTCAAATCAGTGTATGTAGTATTTGTACTAAGAGGTTGAGCTTGGAATTTACAGTTGGCAAACAGAGATAAAATATCAAAGGAAGAATAGACTGGAGCTCCATAAGGTTCCTCAAACAGCATTTACAAGGGCTGAGGAATGAGGGTTACTTCTGTCACTGTGTTTTCATCTGTGTTCAAGTGAGCAGGAAAGAATTTTTGTAAAAGTCCCTCAGTAGCAAAAMGTTTCTGTACCTGCCACAGATTCAGTTTTCAGCTTTGCAAAGCAAATTTAAAATGACTTCACTATAATATGAACTCACTTGGAATGCCAAGTATTGTTTTTTTCCTTATTCAAAAGATGTAGATCTCTTCAATGAAATTGCACTGCTAATATGAGATTTAATCTAAGTGTTACAAAGACTAGATGGACTCCAAGAATGTACCAACAGGATGACATTACAACTACTATGAAAATACTGTTATTAAGAGGAGTACTAGCTTTCACCGAGCTGTTGCAGAAAGCTGCAAAGAAAAGCAATGAATTTCCTCTTTCTATTTGTCCAAACTGTTAGTTTTGTATCCCTGCAATTCTTCCACCCTTCCTCTTGGCAATTACTAATACTGTTTTACAAGGGAGAACAATATTCTTACCGTGACAGTGAAGGACCAGGATAGAAAGAAAGCAAGGTATTACTCTGGCTTCGTCACMGGCTTCCTGAGTGACTTTATAAAGTTGTTAACATACCTATTCTTCAGAAACCCTTCCTGTAAATAAAACAGCCACATGCTACACAGTGGGATGTAGTAGAATTATAGTCATTTCTGCCAAGTATGCTGGATATTTTTGAAAAAAAAAATCACAAGATAATCATAAAACATCACTTTGCTATTTAAATATAAAACAAGCCCACATAACAACCTATTTACTTTGTAATAGCACTTGATAACAAACTCTTTTAACTGCATAGGTAAAACGACCTTATAGCAGACGGGCACCTCCCAGGGAGAGCCCATTTTGCAGTGCCTACCAGCACCAATGAACCAGGCACAAGCAAGATTTCTTTCTACTCCCTGCCCTCTTCCTCTAACTACTTTTCAGCTTCTAATTTGTAGAATGCACACAGATGTTAAGGTCCTTCACAACAGCCACATCTAACAATGATTCAACTGCACCAACAAGCCCTCATGCCTGCTGGGTACTTAGTTTTCATGACTCATTTCCAACTTTCCAGAAGAAATTTAAGTCAGTCCTACAGGGAAATGCTCAGCTAACAATACTATGTACAGGCTCACAATGGAAACTGTGAGGAAATGTACCCAAAACAACTGACCAGGCTAAATGCAGCAAGACTACAGAAACACAGATGTAAATACAATGGGGAATTAGTGCAAGACAGCAGTGTTACGTTCTGCTTTACAGGTCAAACATCCCTGTGAGCCTGTTAATACATGTTTCAAAAGGTTAGTTTTCTYGCAGTTCCCTGACTGCATGTAACTACAGGAGTTAGGACAGCCAGTCTCTCACTAGTGCAGACAAGTATGTAAGTTCTATGTAGAAAAGGCTGACAACAGCCTGTCTGTCCTACATACCCCACACCACTAAGTTAGTGACAGCAGCTTAAGAAGCCCAGGCATATAAATAAAACACAAGTAAGCTAGCAATGTCAAAGGCTTTATCATTGCATCAGATAGAAACCACAGAGAACGTCGCTGTGCACTGGGGTGGGAGATCCCCTTCCTGTCCTAGCAGGTGACCTGTGGAAACCCGAAAACCTAAGATTAAAGAGATCTCAAACACAGTGCAACACCAAAAATGGTATTTTTCCTAGGTCTTCCTCAGAAGTAACAATGTTAAGGTAATTTCAAGTCACTCCTCTCATCTTAGCAGATGATGGTGTTACACTAACACGACTGTAGTGTCATCCTGCTCATTTCCTTCCTACATTTTCCTTTTTACTTCRAGACAATATGATTTACCATAACATCTAATTCCAAAAGCAGATGGAAACGCCCTCTCTGGGCCAGCTAGACTGCACTCTTCTCACATTCTGCATGGATGTTAACGAATCTTCACAGCAAAAAACTTCTCACTTGGCACCAGCATGTTCCCCCTAGGCTGAGGGAGGGTCCACATCAATTTACCTTCTATTTGCGTATAAAAAGGACATCRTATCTATGACATTAGGACTGACTTACAGAGAGTGTGCGGACTCCAAGTGCCAAGTCTCTAAAGAATCCAAAGGTCCTCTCAGAGAAGTGAAAGTCTGGGCAATTCCATCAGGCAAAACCTGACAATCTCACACCACCCTGGTGCCAGATCTGAAGACAAGCAAGTAAACAAAACAAGACCAACAGATTAAAAGAAAAGTAAGACTCAGTTATTTAGAGACCACACTCTCTTCCTCCGCTGTGCCTCTTAGTTTTGGAAGGACAGAATGCAGCAGTCAGGGCAATGTTTTAATTTAAAAAAGTAAAACTAAAGACTATATCCTCCCATCCAGAAGACCGTCTTACAGAAGTTCAGGTTAGCAATCTTCCACTGTATAAAGCAACTAAGTTTAGATTACTTGTACGCTTACAGAACCACTCATTTTGAAACATTTTTGTCTTGCCGAAGGTGATCCAGGATTCTGTACAACCAGCATGTAATTCTACATGGATGGAAAAAAAAACATCAATAAAGCATGAGGGGGGAAAAAAAAAAAAAAAAAAAAANAATAAAGCATGAGGGGGGAAAAAAAAAAAAAAAACACCACACACAAAAAACAAAACACAGACTCCTGCACGGGCAGAGGCCAGAGGGCAATCTCTCCAGGAGAGGCTTACACGATTATTCAGGTGCTGCTTCAAAATCACCAACATGCCTTTTTGATATCTCATCAAACGCACTTTTTTCCTACAAACAATCCAGTTTTACAGTTGTAGCATCCTGTAGCGTTTCATTGTACAATACGAGCACTGGCAATCAGAAAAGGCTTATAGCAAGGTTTGATACCTTGATTTCAATTTCAGTTTAAAAGGATCAATATTTTAGTTCCTGTCTATGTGCATTCACCAAGCAGTCCTTCATTACAATTATTAGGTTTGAATCTCTGTTGAACCAAGTCAGTTCCCACATCAGATCAATAATGATCTTCCCAGAAGCATAATCAACATCAAGTAAAATAGTGTCTTGGTACTAATACAGCATTTACTGTTTCAAAAAGCCAACATATCATTAAACTTCTTTTCAAGCACTGGAACTTTCTTCAGCTTTGCTCAAGATTGAAGAAATCTGTGTTCTCTCCTATTAAAGTAGCCTGGATTTAAAACCGTATATAATACACAAGCTTCAAAAATTATACCACTTTAGCAGCTGTAATTTAACTTTTTTTCCTCAGTTATTACTTCAACATGCTGCCAATAGTCAATCCAGCTTTTTATAAACATGACTATTTAATACTTCGGTTTCCACTGAAGTATTGGCACTACTGCCTTCCTTTACTATGATTCTTGAAACATCAGCATATTTTCAAATGAAGGAAATTCCTTTCCACATTTTCAACCCACTGAGTTTTGAGTAGTATATTTGCCTTCTCTTATTGACTGTCTATACTGAGGAATTCCTAATTTCAAGATTATGCTCAATTCCTCACTTCTTTTGCATTCCTGAAAATGTCACCACCCCCGCTGGCTTGCAAACCAAACATCTGTGATCTAATTTTAGGATTAGATCTTTCAGTGCATCAATGTATGTTTTTTAATAATAATCAAAATGCTAAGATTGAAAGTTTTATGAAGCAGAACAAGATGAAAACCTTGATGCACCAACTTTGATATTAAACTCTTCCTTTATCCTGCCTCATATTAGAGAGCTAAAAGAGCTATTAATGCAACAGTCCATTGGCATTTTCAACCTGTAGGAGCCTGCAGTGGGCAGAGACAGCTGAAATAACAAAACATTTGAGTGACAAATCAACTTTAAGATTTTATTACTCAGACATGCCCAAATCTGCGGCTGGCATTTTCCCTAGCAATTAAAAAAMCATAAATAACAAATGTTTAAAGCATCTTACTTTTAAAACCTCCAACTAGATTACCTACTTCTGAAAAACAGCCCCTCTAATTTTTGGTATCATTCACAAGAACCAAAGGAAATRGAAAAAATATTTCATCTGAAATAGGTTAATTAATAATTACACCTTATACACCATAGCAGTTGCAGTGACCCTTAAGGGAAGTGACAGATACCAAAGAATACAGAAGCCTTCTCCTTCACTAGCCACAGAAATCCACCAGCAGCTCTGACCTGGCTTTCAAAACATGTTATGGCTTTCTGAACAGATTTATGCTTTCACTATACTAAAAAATGAAGAAAAATAATCAATCTTTTCAACAGAACCCAGGTGGTCCAGCCTTAGGCAGCAGCTCTACAAGTCAAGAGAAACAAAATTGTCCTTGACACTCTTTTAATTTCAAAGCTTCCATTTTAACTTAAACATCAGATGAAACAGTATTCTAAATTTACTGCATTACTCTGCAACCTTCTATGTRCGGGTGCAATTTTGTCTTCACAGCTACAGATCAGTGAATTATTCACCACTTCTAACTGTCCTCCAGGACAGGAGRAACACACAGGCCTTTACCTTGAAGGAGGTTTCTAAGGGGGCCTCAGTTCATAGGGAGCCTAAGCTTGGATCAAGCTGCTCACTCAGTTGCTCCTCAAGGCCACTCGGTGCCTTTGCTCTTCCACTATTCTTAATGCTTCTGCACATACAGTAAATCCTCCTCCCCGCTAAACAAGTCTTCCCCATAAACCATTGATCAAAAAGGGCCCCATGTTCCCCACTGCTCCCCAGGCCTCTGAGCCACATTCATCTGGTCTCATCAAGGAGTAGATGAATGTGCACCCAAAAACGCCTTGGTCTGGCACACTAATGAACTTTTCCTCAATYTGCAGCATTTTATCTGGTCCTAGGAATAGCTACATAGCTCAGTACAGCTCATGAACATACAGCAAGTCCCTGCCACAACTCATCTATTAAATAGGCCAGCAGGTAGAAACCTGTTTTTTAGAYGGAGATTTTCTCTTTCTGGATTCTTTGCAATATAGTCACACTTTCTGAAATGTGGGAAACCACAACCAGTTTAATTGCAATAACCTTGGCAACTCTAATGACTGATCTGTATTTTTTTCTACTACTTTTTTTCCTAGTCTTGTAAAGGACAACTCCAGACTTTAACAGGCCTTCACGCAATACTTCTGGATAGCCTRCTTATAAAAGTCCCCACTAGAAAAATTCCAAAATCTGATAAATTRGAATGGAAAGACAAATTGAACAAAAAAAATTCTCTGACAGTWGCTGTAGCTCATGTGAGCAACACAGAGAAAAGCTTACTTAAGGCAGAACCATGTAAGTTAGTTACTTGGTATTCAAGAAGAAAGAAGAATATGCAATAATTGACATYTTTAACTCTATAACAACTCATTAAGTTGTTTTGAACAGCATCAGCTCCAAAAGAAACCACACATTTCCAAGCGTATTTCTAGAAAAGTCTATTAAGATCACACTAAACGGGGATGTAACCCAGCAATAAAGTTCAGGTTGGTGTAAGTCTGCAGCAGGCACCAATCAGTTCATGTAATTTCTTGTGGAAGCCGTTCATTCCTGCCCACAACTCCTATTAACACCAGCAGCAACACAACTGTAGGGGGAAGGGAATCAGCAACCCAGTTAAAAAGCAAGCCAGATTTTCAGCAACACCTTTACGTACTTCATGAATGTGTGCCACTACATGGGAGATGAAAACCAAGCAGCTGCAGGCAGCAGCGTAGGGTACCGCTGCCCCTTTGGGAAACAGTACAAAATTACTCTGGTTTACACTGAAAAAGTAACTARGAATCAAGCAACAGGGAGCAGTAATAAGGAAAGTATCCTGCCAGAAGCAACTTGCATTAATAGACAAGATCTTGTCAAATTCAAACTTTGAGCCATATGAGCAAACGCTGCCAATCTGAGACCACATACTAAAATCTGATAGCTTACATGATGGATGGGCTACTTACAAGTGTCATTATATAGTGCTAGGCTTAATTGCTCTGAGCTAAGTATAGCTTTAAAATTTAATAGTTCYCCCTCAAGTATTGTGACATTCAAGAAGAGAAAAATCTGCAAGTCAGAAGCCCAGGCACACACTGTTTCACGTTGCCACAGACAAGCACAAGGAAAACCCCTAGGACAACTAAAGTCTCAAATGCTCACTCAAAACTAGTCTTTTCAGCAAAAGATTTGCTTTACTGTTCCAAACCTCTGATTCAAATTACAGAAGGCAACTGAAGTGCATACACCTTCTCCTTTTCAAACTTACACCATTTATTTGTTTTATAAGCAGATAGCACTGGATCTTGCACACATACCCAGGCAAAATGCAGCTGTTCCAGGCAAGCGGCCCTAGTACTCACGTGCTTCTTTCTGCATCGCCAGCTAAGTGTCCCAGGGGAGGAAAGAGAGGCGCAAGTCACACACGCATACTGCTGCTACACTAACATAAGGTATGTGAATGGAGGGATCTAAAAATCTCCTCTAGCAGAGGTTGCAGTGCCCTGATGGGTAACAGCCTGGGATGAGCTGTCTTCTATCTTCTTGCATGCAATAAGGATTCGGAAAGACTTTCAAGAGCTAAGTAGCAGGTTCCAACTTTCCTCCTTGAGCTGATAAGGGATTTCAGGCACAAAATTTAGCTGACAGCTAGAAACATGTTCTACAAATTCAGCATTTTTGCTCATCTTAATTTTTCCMTTTTAAATGCCATTATGTAACTGAAATGTTCCCACTTTTTGTGCAATTCAGGAAGTAAAAAGAGAGACTTCTATAAAGACAGACTCTTCTAGGCTTTATAAGGATACCATGGCTGCAAAACCCCATTGCTATTATAACTTGTTTGACCCTTCTATCTATTTCCCCTCTCTTTTCATTTATCATCTTCTTTTTTTAAGCTAAACTCTYAAGTAAGATTTTTATTAAGTTCTGGTCTTCTTCATCCCTGTCTCTGCTGAGTGGGGAAAGAAAGAATAAAGCTACGAATGCCACAGCACAGCTCCAAAAATGGACTGGCTAAAACTCCAGTTTTGCCACTGTCAGGGAGCTACATGYGGGAGCACCAACTGGAGCTTGGCCAGGGAGCACTTTAGCTGCTCTGTTGAAGAGACCAGCCAGCAYACAGGGGCTTTTTCTGACCTACCCTTTCTGACATACAGACCAGGTTGGATACAACAGCCTAGAGGAACTGCAACTATCTGTTTCTTATCAAAGAGAAGTCTGGAAGGAAGTGAGCCTCCCAAAATGCACCATTCAGAAGTAGCGCAGTGGTTTCACTGCTGGCTAACACCCAAGGAGTAAGACAGGGAGAAAGGCCTTGTGATGCCAAGGCAGACTTTATATACTCACTTTTATTTGCACACTTCAGCTAAAGCAATACATCATCATGCTCATTGCCATGAAGATCTTTTCCTTTGTAAGTAACAYTGAAGTAGAGATAAATTGCATCAAAAACAGGGATAAATGCTGTATGCATTAACATACCTTCTGCCCTTCTGACAAACTATTTTTGTTTTAAATCTCTATCAGTCAGAAGAGACTATTTACTACAGCTGAATGTTTTAAAAGTGTCTTGTCCATCCACRTCACGGATAAACACACTCTTACTGCTATATGCTAAAAGGAGGTGAGTGACCCATGGACAAGCAGATATGGCTGGAGCAGCCTGGGTACCAAAGTCTTCAGCATCCTCTCCCCACATTTAAAGCCACAGCATAGGATATAACTATAAGAAATACACTACAAGTTGTCTTTTAAGAAGGTACAAAATAAATTGTACAAGGTAAAAAGTAAAGAGCAGTGGTCTTCAGCCAGAATAAATGCAGGATTAGTCTGGGAAAGAAAGCATAAAGGTGTAAGAGCATTATGTGACTGACCAGTAAATCTCTACCTATAGATTATTAGGGAAAAAAAAGACACTGAGAAAAAGGTGACGTGTTATCTTGCATTGGTAGCACTGGAAAGATTTTACCTTCCCCTCCAGAACTGGAGGGCCTATGCAAATATAATCCCTTCTTTCTCTCCTTTCCTCACATGAACATGCAAGCACCTCACCACATGAAGAAAGAGCACTACCTGCTTYGGGTCAGAATAGTTCTGAAGTCTAAGTGTTCACAGAACTTCCACAGATCAATCAATTAAAAAGCTATCAAAAYAAAACTAGAAGATCCCCAAGGAAAAGCATATGCTACCTTCCAGAAACAGCAACCTACTTACAGTAAGCAAGAATATTTCCCAAGGAAAATAAATAGATATGCCCAGTCATAATATTACACTTCTGGAATCTCTCTCTTTACCAGATGCTTTTTGTTGCACCTGGTAACCTGCAAAACTGTCTCAACTGTGGCAATAACTGCCCAAAACCTTTGACAAAAGCTACATTTATGATTTTATGAAAAATATTTAGGTCATATTTCAGTGAATACTTTCATTCTCAGATCAAATAATTCACATGTGGCAGTCCTCCTTCCTTCTCCTTGCACTGTAATTATTTCCATACTGACCTGAAACTATAAACTATAGTACTGTTGGGATTCAAACTTATTTAAAGTACAGCATGGGGGGTGGAGGGCGGGTGGGAGGTGGAAGGAGAGAATCCAAAAACTTATTTATAGCAGAATCTCAAATAGTTGATCCAAAGTTGATCAAAGGATTGGATAAAGGACATTAAAATAATTAAGAGAAGCAMGTGGGTCAAACACTTAAGTGTCCAAACTCACTTGTGGAAATAGGATTCTCCATCATCATCTGATGGCTTATTCATGAGACAAAACACTGTCTCTCTGAGACAAAGTGGTCAATTAAAAGGGATTTATAGATGAAACTGAGAATTGAAAGCTGTTGGGCACATTTGCAGTATTCCAGTCTGACCTCACTGCACTAGCACAGGAAAATGAGAATGTGGCCAAGAACTACTCTTATCTCTGAAATTTTATTTAAAGAATGAAAGTCTTAACATATCAATGAGAATAGGGGTTAGGCAGGACAGCAGGTTGCCTAGGTAAACAGGAATGGTCAGATAAAGCATCTGAAGTATTTGCATACTAATAAAACAAGGCCTGTAGTATACAACTGGAAAGTTCAAATGAGGTATTGAATACAAGGCTAGATATCACAAGGGTAACAGAGGCTGGGTGGGTAAAACACCTATTCAAAAAGTTGATGCTAATCAGAAAAGTCAGAATTAAGTAGAAGYAAGGGCAGTACATATCTTCATATGTTTAAAAAAGTGATAAGTTTTTTTAAAAGTCCCCCACACATAAAGAAAAAGTATTTAGGTTAAAAATAAAACAAACAACAACAAAAAAAAGAAAAAACACACTTTAAAGGATGATAGTTCAAGCAGTCCTGTTAACAGAGCATTATTTACAGACTGCTATAGATTCCAAAAATCCAGCCTTGGTACAGGTTTCCTTTCAATAATGAAATGAAACACAGGAAACTTCATCACAGGACATTAACGTCTCTAACAAGGTGAATAACAARCAAGAGGCCCTAGCTGAGCAAGTCAGGTGGGCTGAGAAATTCAGACTCTCCAGATCAATAAAACTGAGGTGCTACTTCATTAAAGGTGCAAAAACTAATCTGGAAATGCCTCAGTGAGGCAGGATACAGGAGACAACTCAGTAAGATAAAACAAGTCTAACTATGCAGGAAAGGAATTGATTAAAGTAGCTGCAGTTTACACGTTAAAGTGCAGGGATGAAGTTAAAACTTTGACTCAAAACCCATATTAAGTTTAAAGAGTTCTTCATTCACATACCACAAAAAAAAAATAACGGAGCAACCCTGCAGTAAAAGCTGGTTAGCAAAGAAGCAGACATGCAGGATAGCATGAAAAAGGCATGGAAAGCATCACAACTAGCACAGAATCAAGACTCTTAAGAGCTTCCTGAGTGAAAGGAGAGAAATCAGGCAATGCTCTTACACAATTCTGAAAGAAAAGGTACMAGAAACAGCTGCAAATAAAGCTTTTATGCATTTGGACACCTCCAGCTACTGTGCCTACCTCACTTGTAGCTGACAAAAGCATTTAAAAAATATAGTCTGCAATTTCTAAGCAGACCAGAAGAAAACATGGAAGATACTCTGTGATGGCAGGACAGCAAACAGTACTGATCTTTAAAGCTGGGGGTAAGAAAAAGGAAGGAAAAATAAATCAGGCCTACAATAGTCAGAGGCATGAAAGATTTCAGAGCAAGTTGGGGACACAGACATAAATAGCATGTAGGTTGAGTAAAGGTCAATGGTGTGAGATTAACTAGCGTATATAAATATATATATACATAAGCCTGAGAAGATAATCAGAAAACATCAAGATGGATAGGTAGCACCAAGAGTTTATCGAGAACTGCCCTGGAGTTGGTTTAGTTAATAGTCATAAATGGTGAGAGAACAGGCCAGTTTTAGCTGGAGGTATACACCAGCCGTGAATACACTTAGAATCCTAGAATAAAGATTTAGTGAAAACAGTCAAGTTTTGAAATATTCTGTTCATGTAACAATTGGAAACAAACAAATTGAAGTGCTTTATGAAATTTGCTGTTAGCAAAATGTAGAGAGGCATCTTTGGTGCACTGAATGAYCAGAATCCCAGAGAAAGAGGCTGTGAGAAAGGGGAGCAGTGACAGGGGCCACAAATCTGTGGTGCTGAAAGCAAGGCCAGCTGTGCGAGGAATGACACAAGAAGTTCTACAAGTAGCTGCAGGTCACAGCACCTCCATGTCTGAGCTGATCACAGAGGCACAAAAATCACCAATTTGATGAAGGTTTGAAGAGAAAGAGAAAAACAAAGCCGCTCCTACAGAGACAGAAAGCAAAGCACTAACACAGAAGTCACTATGCTAGGCACTGTAGCATCTCATTGGCCAGAAAGCCAAGAACAGCACTTAAGAAACAGCTGAGATAAATAAAAGCTTATACAAGAAAGGTGGACAGCACAATATTCCCCTACAGTGACTATCATGAGCATATCTGATCTTCCCTATCACAAGATTTTCTGGAATTTCTGGATTTCTTCAAGCCTAACTGAAGGCTGAGTAGCCTTGCTGGAGGAACAGAGTGGCTCTCCTGCAGGAGAAATAGAAACGTAATCCAGTTCAGCTCAGCAAGTCAAGGGCTGAGAGCGAACGTACTGCTCTTATAAATGTCCAGAGGAAATGGCAACTTCAGCTAGACAGGCACACTGGYTGGGAACACAGCTAGAGACAATATCCGGCTAAGGTTTTGGTGAAAGCAGTGAAGCTCTGAAACATTCTGCTTGAGAGACAGCTGGGGCCAAAGCTCTGACAGTTTTCAGAAGGTGCCTTGATTAAGTGACAACATAGATTATAAAAAAAAGTACTGACTGCTACAGGAACATTGTACACAAGTACGTCCTCTGATGTATCAGCACAGCCACTTTAAGCCAGACTATCTCATTYGTCACATAAGTGTTACTAAGAGTGATTTAACCTCTACTGCCAACTGACCTTGAGCTAACATTTTAAAGTTTTCTGTAATAAAAGATGAGTTACTTTGGGTTTAATCACTTTCTAACTTTACTGTGTAATAAGTGAACCCTTTTGTGTGATTCAATTCCTTAWGTATTTCCCAAATTAGAAGAATATGAGCACCTTCCTATATAAACTGCTTGGCCTAGACTATGGACAAATAGCACATGGTAAAACTATGCATATAGAAGTTTTTTTCCTCTGGAACTTACCTGATATATTCTTTCTTCTTAACAAAGAGTCCAAAGTACTTCCTAGCTTATAAACATGAACATCCTATGTCATGCTGTCACATCATCACACAGTCAGTTCATGCTTTTGGAAACATAATGAAAGAAATCTCTCAGGCATTATTTCTTTTTTTCCCCCCCAAAAGAGGTCTCTCACACTCCAGTTTGTGACAATCTAACCTGTAAATTCAGCTGCTCCAAAATACTTTTTTCCTTTGCTCACAAACAAGTTCCATGATGTCGTCCAGGGTGAGAATACTCAGTAATTCAATTTTATCTATCAAGGTGTCACCACTACTCTGACACTGAACCACACTGAAATTAGGGAAGCCACATGTTTGAAAGTAAAAGGATKGCTGAAAATACAGCTGAAAAATAAACAGAGAGTTGCATCCTCCCCGTTCATCTTATTTTACTAATCTGGGACTAATGGCAGATTAAAGCCTGCCTGATAACAATAATAATCTTGAATGCTTTCAAAAATGCTCAAAGGTGTCCCCTTACTTGAAATCTGATATTTCAAAATGTAAGATTATCTCCAGTAAAGGGTCTTCAGTACACTGGAAATTACATTCATAAACACGGCAGAAAAAAAAAAAAAGATCTTTTATACTTAATAAAGAAAGAAAGCATTTAAAAGTCATTTTGTGAAAGTCTGGCAACACTTTTTTTTTTTTTTAATAAAAACAAAGTCACATCTGCCAATCTGAGACTCTGGCAATCACTTTATTGTTGTCTTCACAAGGAGAAGTTGTTGATACTGATGAACTCCAAAAGATACAGTACAAGACAGTACAATGCCTAGAACAGCATGAGGTGATGTGCTTGCGTAGAGAGAAGCCTACAGTTCAGATATCCTGTGGAAAAGGTTACCTCCACACCTCTAACTTCAAACTGAGGTTCAATATTCATTCATATCCTACTCGGGGATCTAAGGGGCCCACTGAACCTAGCAGCGGGAGGCAAACAGTATCTCAGCTGTGGGATATCTTATTCAGTAACTCACAATCCCAGAGTATTTGCTGATGCTGGTAAGGATACACCTACTGAATTTTTAAATTCACTTCCTAGAAAAAGGTAAACTTCGTGTCAGGACAGGAAAAGGTCCTGTAGAATATCCAAATTCTCCTCCTTCTACTGTTTGCCCTTATTRTGTTAGTAAGAAATATCAAGTCTTCCAACTTATTTGTAATTAGAGCTCTGTAACAAGGCCACTCTGCTACAGCCTAGATTCTCCTCTCCTCAAATAAAGTCGACTTCTGAAACAGAACTGGTGAGAGTTGCTAATTAGCTGTGGACTGTAAGTCAGCTTCTGTGAGACAAATACCAGCAATCTGCCAGATAGTCTATTCCAGCTACTCTGCTATATGAAAGGTTTCCTTCCTCCCTGTGTAATGCTCCACTTGCAACCCAAGCAAGACTCAAAACACCACTAGGACTGTAAAGGGGCTTCCCTAAAACATTTTTAAGTCTAGTCTGAAAGAGAACAGAAGATCAGAGCTGCACAGCTTTAAAGTGTTCCTCCTCAAATCAGAATTCTGCTGCATTTGCAGCCTTATATATGCAAAACCTATCCAAAGCTCATTGCAAACTAAATTGAACCTCAAAATATAGTACAGTTATATATCTTAATGAGTGACAAAACTCATTAAAACATATTATCATAATGTTATCTTTCAAGGAAATTAAACATGGCTGTTGTGATTCCACTAAGCATAAGCTACAACAAAAACAAGATAGATGCAGTTCTATGTCCCTTCCAAAACACTGCCGCACAGAGGCTAATTAATTGCCCTTCCTTAGCAGSAAAATAATACTCCCCCCATCCCAAATTCTCCCTAGTTGTTCATCCCCTTTCTCTTTAAGTATAGTCTTAATAATGCATCTAGATGGTTCTTTTTTGTTGTTTTGTTTTTGTCCCACTATTGCGTATTTTAAAAACAGTGATCTGCAATCTTGTAGCAATAGCACCAGCTCTAAATAGACTGATGCATGCTAGGTGCCCTCCTTTTGAGGTGGTGAAAGCAATGCCAAAAAAAATAAACTAGCACATTCTTAGAACATCTGCTACCCAAATGTCTGTAGGGCTCCCAAGAATCTGAGATGTACAGAGATATATGCAAATAAAAAGTTACTAATATGTGGAAAGCAAGCACACTGGCTCTGGGTACTCAGCAAGTAAAGGCCTGCCTGCCTCTGGCAAGAAGCGAAGCATCAGGAAGGGGAACTGTGAAAGTGGCTGCAAACTCCTAGCATAACTGTTTTAATGAAATAGCAAAGATGGTGAGGAGGTTTCATCCCCTCACGTTTGGCTTTTGGCAAGCAAGTAACCACCWAGAGTTATGCTTCAGGGACGCCTTCAGTGCCAGTGATTTATACAGAGATTTCAAGTTATTTTAAAGCACTCAAGCAGCTTCACATAAGATTAAAAAAAGAAACAGCAAGTGGCTGTTATGGTGCACGAGATGGTCAGAAGATGAYTGGTGACCATTTCACATTCATACTGAAAGTTTTCTCCCCATTAACGTACAAGATGCACTTAATGCTCACTGCTAAAGTTTTTCAGAGCTGTCAAGAACAGCTCACTACCTTGAAAATAAAGCATTTTATAATGATATTATTAAACAAGCCTCTTTCCAATAGCAAAGGTAGTTCCAGATGCCAAACAAGACACATTTCGGGATAGACATTGCAGTGGCAGAAGCCTTTGGATGAGAGGACTCTGTGAGGTAGAACTGGTTTCAAAGCCAGCCCTYGCCATGAGATACTTTTATGGGAGACCCTTTGTCATAAAGTAAGAATTATACATTTTCTCCAGAGAACTAAAAAAATTTAAAAATYCTTGCCCTTCTCAAGATTATTCTTGTAGACAACTTTTTTTGAGGAAAGGAAGAAATTTAAACTTTTTTTTAATACAAACAAATGGCTGGTAAGATGCAGGGGGGATGGAAAGTAGCACTAAAGAGCTGCATCCTATGCTGCTCATGTAGAAACCTGGAGGACAAGAATTAATCTACTATAACAAGCAAAATTAAGAACAACAGATGGGCCTGTGCAGAGGGAGAGTAGCCTCCCGAATAAACAGCTGTATGGACGACTGACAGACTCTGAACAGTTTGTCTTCTCTACAGTATTAGCTATTGCCTGAGTAGAGGGAAGTTAAACTCTGAGGGTAAACTCAACTCATGCAGTTGTTCCTCTGGTGAAACTGTTAAGATCAGGAGCTTTACTCAGTTCCACCAGCAGCTACACAATAATTAATTGCACAAATTCAAGTCAGAACAGCAACAACACGGATGCTGCAACTAGGAGAAGTCTTCAGAACAGAGGAAAAATGGTGTAAGTGCTAAGTCAGAGTATCAGAAAGGTGACTTCAAAGTGACCTATATGATTGGCCCCAATAGGTAGATGACACTCAATTCACATCTTTGCAGTATCATCATAAACAATAGTAACTGAAATGGCAGAAACCAAGAGGAGGCAGAAGTTAGAGTGCATTCAACCAGGGAAAGCTGTTCCTGGCTTTTGCCTTAAATATCTTTCAAAGGATAGATATTATATATCAGAAAGGCCCAACATGTCACAAATTTTACTAAGGACAATAAAAAGCTATTATTGCAACTCAACATTACATTTAACACGTACCATTACAATAAATGCAATAATTACAAATTAATGCTAATACAAACAAGCATTAATTTCTCATCTTTTCCATTTTGCACTGTTATTGTCTTCATTCTAAGCAGAGGTGTCAGATACATCACATTTGCTTACTTAATGTTAATATTACATGCCAAAGAAAATATCCAGAAGGAAATAATCAACTGTTGACATGGTAGCTGACCTAAATATGATTCAGCCAAAAACTCACAACTTAAAGACCAGACAGTGAATCTTCAGCTCAGTTGCCTCAGCACCTGTACTTGAAAACCAGAAATCTAGAGACAAAGACAGATATAAAAATACACCTCTCAGTCACAGATGAGGAACAGAACTTGGCTAATGTACAGTACCACTACTGCAAAGAAAGAGATTTCACCTTTGCTTTAAACTGTTACAGAAATKAAAAAGTCAAAGACGCAGAAAGAAGAGTTTTATCCGCAGCCTTCCTTCTGACAGTCATCCGATGCTATTAGACAGCCACTCTCTGTGTCAGGCTTCCTTAAGGAATAATGCATTAATAAGTTTAGAGAACCCTCTGAGAACCAGAAACCTCACAGCAGCTCTAAATGTACCATTTCTGATCAAGGCTTATAGGTCACTGAAAGCCAGTTCTCACTCTTCTTCCTCCCTCCTGTTTTGCATAACAAGATTTCTTATCAAATCATGTTCATCAGTATGTTTCTTCTGAAAAACACAAAAGAACCATGACTATGATAGGTTTATAACCAAAGACTAAGAATCAGTAGCAAACAGACATTGCAAAAACTGTTCAGCATCTTCTTTCAGAAGTAGTTCAACTCGTGTCTTCTTTGCTTTTGTGATTAGTATCACAGAGCGCCCAGAGACTAAAAAGGATTAAGCACTTGCAGTGCTTATTGCTGCTTATTGACACGTGACCCTACTAGCCTAAGGAGCTTGCACTGAGTCAGGGGTGTTTGAGCACACCAGACTGGCTGAGCCATGCCGCATCGATCAGATGCATTTCTCAACCTAGGCCAGCACTCTTAGTCAATTTAATCATACATGATGCAACATTTGTGATTGAGCATATTAATCCATAGGGAAAAAAAATAAAAWTCAAAAACTAGATGAAATAGTTATACAACCATGCTACAGTAAATAGGCACACTAAAATCAAACATACTAATAATGCATATATATCAGAKCTATCATTGATTTCTTTTATGTGTAAATGTAAGGATATATAAAAATATATAGGCTCAAAATATTTTAAAAAAATGGATCTCAGCTTAGCCACTTATATCCTGAAAGTTGGAAACAATTTGGGCAAATCATGATACTGTCCTAACTTTTGCMAGTCATTTGCAACAAAAACATGCCTCAAATTTCATGTTGATAGAGCTTCAAAACTAAAATACTGCATTGATTCGAGTTAAATCTTGAGGTATGCTTAGAAGTGCCAGATTCTATTACATGGCACATGGCACATGAAAATCATGAACAGCTTCAAGAACTGTACATAAGCAGCAAGCTAAAAACAGAGTGRAAGGAGTAGGAGTTACGGATATTCAGCCTTCAAGCATCAGGCCCACAGTAAAACATTTCCTAACTATCATGTTTCCTACTCTGTGCTACCTGAATTCTTATATTCTTTACCATCGACACCCATGCCATTGAATGGTTGGTGGAGAGCAAACTATTCYATGTTAATTGAAATACATTCCCTTCTCTTAGTTTTGGTTTCTATGCTAACAGAAGAGGAGAAGCACTCACAATATTGCAAACAGCATTGCAAACACAAAAACTCTTCATCCTTCAGAGGAACAAGAAGCTAAACTAACAAAACAGCTTGATTCCATATTCAAGGATYGCACAATGTTCAAGGATTCCGATATTTCTACCACAAGTGGTAGCTGCACAAAGTTAAATAAAATGCCTATTTCATAAAGCACCCTTGCAGATAATTGCAAAAACAGAAGACAAACAAAAATGAAAAGAAAGAGCAAAGAAAGAGCAAAGCTGGGGAAGTTCTGCAACAGAAACACACTAGCACCCATGGGAAGTTGTTTATCAGATCACAGAATATCTGCTTCCTATATCAGGAGCTTGCTCTGGTAAAGGAAGCTTCAGCTACCCAGGAATGATATACACCACAGTACCCCCTAGGCATTTACCAGCATAACTCTCCGCTTTTGCTATGACTCAAATCTTAGCATAACTGAAATTGAGAAATTCCCACTGACTTCAGTAAGATCAGAGTACGTCCTGATACAAATATCAAATTCATTCTGAAGTAGAGAAGCAAGTTGTAATCACATAACCTCACMTTCATAATCCTGCTCCACTCACCTCTGCATTTTTTGAAATGTACACTACTAAATTAAAGCTAAAAATATATTATTTAGAAAGTGAGAAAAGCCTTCCTATGCAAAAGGTAACATACATTCCCCCCAAGAAAACTGCTACTAGCAACTAAAAAATAATTTTTATAATTAGAATCCATAAATATGAGACTGCCAGAATAASACAGAATTTTTTCAGTTTACTTTCTACACAGTATGTAATGACACCCATAGAACACAAAACCAAAAGAGTGTCTGTTACAGAATGGCACACATCGGCTGATAACAACCATGCTTGTCCACACTCTATAAGATGACATACAGACCAACGCACACAGCTACTGTGCAAATAGGGTTTTGAGTAAAACACATTGCACCTGCACTTGCAAAGTAAATCAATGAGCCACACGTGCAGTGCTGCAGCAAGTCAGCTTCATCAAAGTCTTACCTCCAGCCCAAACATTCCCCTCCCAGCCTCCCTACAAACCCACTTGGATATCACACAAAATGAGAAAAAAAGAATAGAAAGGAACCTAACAGGAGGGCTCTGAGTAATAAAACAAAAATTAATAAATAAATATGTAAAAAATGAGAGTAAAGAATTATGAACTGTATTGTTTAATCAATGGGCTCGGAACTACAACAGAGATGATTAGCTTAACCTATTAAAATACACCCTGGAGGTTATTAGTCACAATACATTTGTTACATTTCCTGTAAAAAGCCAGGGATAATAAATAAATAAATGGGTAGTTAAGGTTACCCAAGGTTTTATAGAAAAGGCCCAGACTGGAAAAGCTGTGCTGAAATCAAGTACAGCAAAACATCATGCTGAACTCTCTGATTAATCAATGAAAGTCTAGGAATGAAGCAGTAACGAGCCGTTCTCTGTGTCCCTTTTCAAGAAAGCAGAAACTGAAGAGTTCTGTTACAATCACAAGAGGCCTAGGAAAAAAGTAGTAAAATAYAAATGAGTTTTTCCTTGTAAGGTAATAAGTATCTTTTTCTATAGCTATTTCGATATTCTGCTAGTAAAATAAACCAGCAACTGCCAGTTTGAGGCATAAAATGGTTTTAAAGTGATGAAGTGTTCAAACGCTCAAGTTGCTGAATTTGTCCGCAAATTGAAATTATATCATACTGTATTAAAGTGAATGGATTTAATTAACCTATTTTCTTGGATAAGTGGGCAGAAAGAAATTTTTTTTAAAAAAGTAACGGTAGTAGTTTCTATCGTACACTAGCAGAGAGAACCAAGGATTCCAACGGGCTGTGCAAACACCCTCCTTTCTGAGGGTTTCTGAAGTTACACCCAGGAACTAGCCGGCTGCCGGCGACACGCTCCAGAGCCCCCAGCGCGCGGCGAAATCCCGCCGCGGCGGCGCCCGGGAAACTCGCCTCGGGAGCCCCGCGACTCCGCGGAGGCAGGGTTGTATTTCGGCAGCAGATGCCCGGGTTAGCCGCTAATCCGAATTAGCTCTGCTCCAGCGCCACAAAGCGCGCCCCGGGAGTTAAGTAAGTAGCGAGGCGCCCTCAGCAACACGCTGCCCGGTGGCGAACGGCTCCCAAGTTGGCCGCGGAGCCCGGAAGGCGGTTGGGGGTGGCGGGAGACAAGGAGCTCCACTCCGGTGACTCCCCAGGACGGTGCCGCGGGGCTTCTCCTGCGCTAAATAACGACGCGTCTCAACGGCCGCCGCGCTCTCGCTGCCAACGGCCGCACCCGCCGCGCCCCTTCCCGCGGCGCCGCGCCCGGCCGCCCACCGGAGCCCCTCACCTGCCGCCGGGCTGCGGGCCGCGCCCGCCACGGCCCCAGTAGCGGGTCCCGCGGCCGGTGGGAGGAGCGGCCGCGCGGCAGCGACGAGCATAAAGAGCGGCGCTACCTGCCGCGGTGCGGGCGGGCGCGCGGAGCGGCGCCTCTCCTCGCCCGGCTTCTAGGGGCCGCGCGCGGAGAGGCGCCCAGGGGCGGGCCCGCCGCCCTTGATTGGCAGTCGTGCTGGCCAAAGGAAAGCTCGCACTCGGCGYTCCCGGCCAATGAGGTGCTGTCCCCGCCCCCGCCGGTGGCTGGCGGGGTAGGGGGAATAATGACGTGACGGGCGGCGCCTCTCGGACAGGTGGAAGGCAGTGAAGCGAAGCGGGCGGGCGGAGTGTGGTGCCCTCCATTCTGCTGCCCCGAGAGGACGCGGGGACGGGGCTGCCGCGGAGCGCCCGTCCGGGCAGCGTCGAGCTAAGCGGGGTGCTGAGCCCGGAGCCGGCCGCAAGMAGCCGGGACAGCGCAGGCTGCGAAAGCCCGGGCCGCCAGGGAGGCTTTGCCGTGGAGCCGCCAACGGCCGCCGCCGTGAGGGGAAAACGGCGCGGAGAGGGAGCCGTGGAGCCCTCGCCGGGAAGGGCTCCTGGAATCCCAGGGAAACTCCCGCATCTCCGCCCCGTCCCTGCRCTCTCATCCCCACATTAGCGTGTTCGGATGAGTCTTGTACAAAAAGAAACAACTCGAATGACTAACTGGGTCCGAGTCGTTACCAGCGCTCTGGACTGCTGCCGTAAACTCCTTAACGTGTTCTGAATCTTTCCGAAATCGTGACCGCTCACACGGATGTGGCTGGGCTGTGACCTGGGGCGCAGCCTGCGCAGAGCGGGGACTACCTAATCCCCGCTTAAAAACRGGGCTGGGAGGAGAGCTGAGCCGCCCTGCTGGTCCTGCCCAGCCTCGTTTGACCTAAATCCCCCAACTTCTTGCCAAGTTCCTCTTCCAATTTAGTGCCCTTCTAACCAGGATGATCATATGGCAAGGGAACCACTTGTTCATTTGTACCACTCGCTGTGCACGAGCAGTGTTAGGAAAGGGTTGAGGTGGCTGGAAAAGTGTTTTAAGTAACCGTCCCAAAGGGTAGGGGAGGTGTCCCAGGTGGGAGCTCGTGCCGGCGGAGCCSGGGAGCAGGAGGGCGCTTGGCACCCTGGAGCGCAGCGGGTTTGCTGGAGGGGCACGGAGGACGCAGTAGGGTACCACGACACGGAGCAGTTCTTGTACCTTCTGTGACTTTTTGGTCAATGTCAAATAATGAAGTCAACGAAAAGCAGCAGAAGTAGGTTTACTTTAGAGTATACTGTTTAATACAGCTGCTGTGAGGGAATCCAGTTCACTTTAAAGAACACAGTAGTCGAAGTGCAGCAGCGAATTGGTTAAGGAGGTGTAAGGAAACAAGGAGGTGCTGAAGGTCCACTTTCCTGGTGATTACACGATCCAAACCCCACACGCGTTAGGCCCGCAGTGCTTGTGCGGTCTGCTCTTACTCTCACTGCACCCGAACTGCCACCACCTCRTGATTTAGGAAGGAGCAGGACGGCTCCCTGGAGACATCCAATCTCCAGGCCATGCAAGAAAAAGGAAACAAACAAAGTGAAAACCAAACTCTGCTCCAGGCTTAAACCTCCATGTGAAGTCCTGCCATAAACACAGATGCTTGTGATTCCTGAAACATAACGTTTACTGATCGTGCGTTCCTCAGAGCAAAGAGCAAGGACCAAACACATATCTGGGCTAAATTAAATTAGTTCATTGCAGTTACATCAGGAAGGAGCTTGATCTTTATGTGAATTTAGGACTTTGTTTCCTTTCCTTTTGTGCCACTCTCTTGTTGAATAGAAACAACAGAATAATATTTGAGACGTCCCTTTTCCTGGGCTAAATGTTAAAAAAATGAATGGATAGGCATTTGAGAATACAATTGTCCTTTCCATCAGAAAATCAAAACACAGATAAATAGTGACAAGTCTGTTAAATGAGGTGGCAAAATGCAAGATGGTTTTTACACAGGCCTGAGGAAAATTTATAGGTACAAAGTCTTTGAATATAGCTCTGTTTTTCCCTCTGAATAGATCCACCAACACAAACCCATCTGGTTTATAGGGTATTCCCCAGCCCTGTGCACTTAATCTTCATTTTATCCTTGCTCCTTGTTTTTTTCATGACAATGTAATCCTTTCAGAGCTCTTAAGAAGAGGAATTCCATTCTGCATCTTCCAACAGGTTTTTTTTTAATTCAGTTTCCATTTGATCTAATGTAATTCAGAACTAAATTGCATGGTCTGAATTACACCCCTACCACGGTGTGTGTCAGTTTAGCTTGCTCTTTCCTGTGGTTTTCTAAGGGTAGTTCACAATTATATTTTCAGTGAGTGCAATGAATGCGATTGCCTTTTGATTTCCCATCTTTTTCTTTTTTTTTATTAATAATTAGACAAATATAATTGCAGCYTCTCTGTTGAACTCAGTAACACACAATGACCTTTTATGTTTAAGCAGACTACTCCTACACTGTGTCTGTGGACCAAAGACAGGATAAAAAGCTTAGTGTGGCATACAAGTATTATGTCCTGTAGTGTGAGCTGGCAGCTAACACAAAAAGACCTGGGGAGAATTTCTACATATACAGGAAAGGAACATATTTAGCAGTATCCTGGTAGCTAAGAAGTTCCGAGCAGCGGCAGAGTTTGGTACACAGTAAACATGCTGGATTAATCCATCTTTCTCTCTAACAATACTGCACATATCACTTCAGRCCTGGGCAGAAGTTATCTCTCTTGAAATTCAGCAACATCTTTCCTTGTTTGCAAAAAGAAATTTGTCCTTGTAGCACTTTTTTTTTTTTTTTTTCAATCTTCTTCCCTAGCTCTTTGTGTTTCCGAGCTAGATTTATTTGGCCTTGTTAAACTCCTTCTGTGGTCCTTTTGAATTCTCCTGAGGTGCAAAGTTTGCTCTSAAGTACGTGATGCCGCAGTGCCCATCCATATGTACCTCCCGCGTTGCACAAACTGTTGCAAATACATTTAGCAATCTGGATTCTGCCCTTTGCTTGTCTGGTAATTAGAGCCCTGTGGTTGTGGCAGGGAAGCAGACCTGCCATTAAAACATTTACTCTTCTCCTCTTTACAAACCATTTACCTGGCCCTCATTTATTCATTCAAAAAGGGTAGAGAGAGCAGGAAATCTTAGTCCTTTCATATTTGCAAATMAGATCAGTGGCAATAAGTAGTCAAAATAGGAAGAAGATCTGAAAAGGAATGAGTGTCCACTGKCTCCTCGCTTCAAAATGAGTTACTCCTGTGGACTGCACCACCATGAAAAAATAAGATTTCCTTCCTCATACCCTTCTCTGGAGATCTTCAGGACCYGCTTGGACRCAATCCTGTGCCATGTGCTCTAGGTGACCCTGCGTGTGAAGGGGAGTTGGACTAGATGACCTCTAAAGGTCACTTCCAACCTGAATGATTCTATGATTCTATAATTCTACAATTCCCCAATTTCCTTTCAAGTAAGAGTCCCTGTGCTGGACAACAAAGAAGTTCACTCTGACCCAAGGTTTACAGAAGCTGGAGTAGCATTTGACCACAGAATGAACATCAACAAGACACACAGGTTTAGCAGGGCTGCCAGGACTGCGCATAGCAGGGACAAGCTGGGTGACCTGCCACATGGGAGCTTTGCAGCTCTTCTCCTTCTGCAGCACCCCAGAGCAGGGCCAGCATGCACCATGGGAACATAGGARTTGTGCAATATAAATCCATTTGTTTGTTTGTGCAGCACTGCTTGCCACAGGAGTATTCTTGGGCACTTAGAAATAACTATAGTAGCATTTTCCCTTCAGAAGAAAAGCTAAACAAACTGATACGAATATTTGATTCCTGTACTGGCTTCATACACACCAGACGCTGTTTTGTAATATTTATTCTCCCCCCCCCCCCCTTATTGGTGGCTATTACTCATTCCTCTGAGTATTCTTGGGTGTCAGTATTTATCTAAAATGCAGTCAGATGAGAAAAAAAAAATTGTATTCTTCCCATATTATTTCAGACAGAAAATATCAGAGTAGATTAAAATTTACCGTGCTCAGAGAGTACATTCACTACCAGTCTCTGCAGAGTTGGACACTCAGGTGCAGTTAGAGGGCAGTACATTTATTAAGATCCACCATGTAATTCAGTGCGCTGTGGGTCAGATTCTCCTTCCTGTGCAAGTCTGTTTATTCACGTTGCTGGTTGGGGGCTCCTTCTTGAGTAGGAGATTGATTTCCTGTGGGACAGCAGGCCTTAGGACCTGCACCCACAGGTGTTTTACCTTTCTAAAGTATAAAGTTGTGGCAGAAAGAAGGCTTAAAGTGTTGATCTTTGCAACAGGAGTTTCAGGGTTGCAAGGGTTGCCACATATACTGTTTATTTATTTATTTATTTGTTTGTTTATTTATTTATTTATTTATTTATTTATTTATTTATTTATCCAGGACGGTGTAAGCAAAAGGTAGAATGCTTTCAATTTGTATCTGTGTTGTATTCACACACCAGGCCGTGGACACTCAGTCTCTGCAGTTCAGAATGAAAATACTGCATGAGGGAGGAAGAGGGAAATATATTATTTGAACCTTGTAAATTGTACCTATCAACTAAATTTCCTACCAGCACTGGCAAAATTTTCCATTGTGTGAACTCCTTCAGGCTGCCAGTTCTTCATTTGAGTGCATGGGATCATGTGCACGTGATGCACATGTAGTGTTAAGTGACAGCAGTTACAAATGCAATCCTAAACACATGCATAAGTCCAGCTACATTCGACATGGTAGCAAATAGTTATTCCTTGCTGACATGAGGATGGCAGAGCAGAAAATGAGCTCTCTGAGACTTTTGGCTTCCAACTGAAGAGCTGTTCCAGAGCCTTTCTGCTCCCATGATCGGATGTTCTCCCACCTCTCACACTAGTCGCAGTCAGGTTGTGCCTGTTGATACTTTGCATCCCTCAGCCTGCACCTCAGTGTAGTGGCTAGTCTGCCTGCTCACTGGTGCAGCTCTTGTACCTTGCATGTACCTTGATATCTAAGCATGTGCCTTGGACATAGGCAAGAGCCTCACTGGAGGACAGCAGAACACATGCCTTGTACTGGAGTAAATGGACTATATGTACATTTGCAGCAGAAAATTTCCAAAGGAAAATATTTGGGGAAAAACAAAGCTGTGTGGATTGAGTTCTGCTGCTAAGYAGTAGCACAGCCATTAGTGTCAGTGTCTCAGTTTTAAAACAATTCAGAAGTGTCTCCTTGTGGCTTATTTCCCATTTTCACTGCTGGCGGCAGACCAGAGAAACAGAGAAATTCTACATATTCCCAGATGACTTAACATCGACTCCACACAGAGCAGGTCAGTAACTCCAGACAGATTTGCTTTTTTGCTAGAAGCTAGCTGCAAAAGCAGACAGAAGGGACATCCAAGAAGTAAACTCTTATTCAAAGAAGCATTTCGGTTCCAGGCAGCTGTGTTGGACCAGATCCAGAGCTGTTAGAAGTCAGTGGAAAAAATCACCCTTTGAGTTCAACAAGCCCCAAGTCAGATGCTTCACCTAACGGATCAAGTGTTGAACTTCCCCTTGCACCCCAAGGCATTGGTGAGAATCCTAGCAACTGCTCGGAGAAGAATAACCCTCCCTACAGTTGCCTCTGGGATGATTCAGGCCAGACAGGCTGCCTYGTCGGGTGTTGGAGGCATCCATTCCTTCTTACTGATTTTCTAAGGATTTGCGGCTGGAGGGTAGGTTTGCCTGTGGTTTAGAAAGTTTAGACAGTGACAAAACGATGCAAGCCTTCTATTGAACTCAGAGGTATTTGTTGAAGAGGAGGAGAACAAAAGTTATTATTTACAGCGTTAGTGCAACAGGCTGACACGACTGACTGGCAAAATAAAATAGARGCAAAGCAAACCTGCCAGGCAGCCTGCCATGGGCAATCACAAACAGAGAGGTCACTATAAAAAGGCTTGAGAGGAAACTGAGTCACCTGCCACCCAGGTATAGCCTGTGCGGTATCACGATCACCACAATCCAGCCAGCAGCTGATGTGACAAGGAGTTGCTTGGGGTAAATTCAATTAAAGTCCCCTGAACTAGGAAGGAGCTCCGCAGATGCCTTTCTGTACTGCGCCCCTAGAAGAGGTGTGAAAAGGGTTTTTTTKAAAGTCTCCCGCTTTTAAAATTTCTCTTTGAATACAAATAAACACATTTACCAGCTCTTTAATTAGCTACTGTTTCCACGTGGATTAATGAAAAAGGAAAAACCGTTGAAAATTTAAGAAAAAAACCCTAAAGCCAGTGGTATGTACACATTTGTTGGAATCAAGAGTAAATAATGGTGTTTTAAAGTGTTTAAGATCACCTCAAACTAATGTAATATATTCTGACAAACAGCCACTTTGCAAGAAGAAAATGAACAACATAACATTTACTACCTAAAGTGGAACTCCTAGAGATTGTAGAAATCATGTAGACCACAGAGAGTTAGCGCAGTGCTGAGCTGGAGAATTAAAAGTGTATTTCTTAGGCTGATGCCTAGAATGACAAGGAGGAAAGCAAGCAAATGGGCCTCCTAGGCACCAGCCTTAAGCAAAAAGAGTTACTTGCTACTAGTAGAAAGTCATATTATCTAAGAAAAAAACTTTATTTCAGTATTAAAATAATGGCTAAAGAAGGATGAGGAGATGCAAATAATTTAGAGCTTTAAAATACTGTTGATAAAGTCTTTTTTAAAGAGGCTGGAAAGGAAACTTGATAATCAGGGTGAAAGGTAAAATTCTGTCATGAATTAAAAACTAGCTGAGAAGGCTGCGAAGAACTAGAATAAATTACTGTCTCTTAGAATGGAAAAAGGTTAATAGCAGGATGCCCCAAGGACCACAGCTGGAGCCAGTGTTCACTGTATTATTCAGAGTCTGGAAGGGYGGATGGTCGGTTAGTAAAATTTGCTGTCATACAGATTATCTGGGCTTGGCAAAGTTTGGGAGGACTATGAAGAATACCAGATGTATCTAATAAAGCTACTGTAAATGTTTGAAGCTGTATACTTATAAATAGATTGTCAGCAGAGAAGGTGCAAGGTAATGCGGGGTAGCAGAAAGAGGCTGCGTTGCGCTCGTGTGCAATGGGTTCCAAGGGAGCTCTAACCCCACAGGGATGCACCCAGTGGGATGGGCAGTGAGACTAGGCAGGAATCAGTAAAAGAGGCAAAGTGTGATAGCTTTGGTGATAGGTGTGTGGAAAAGAAAAGACTCACAGATTTTTGAGAGAGCTAGATTCAAAAATCTGGATCTGTAACTGGAATACTTGGCAAAGATGGTGGAGAACCAGTGTGAGGGAGGTGCACATCTCATGGGAGGWTGACAGAGCTGCCACAGCACAGATTATGCCAAAGGGGTAGGCTGAGGGACCTCAGAGCAAAACAAATAAATAAAACAAACAAATAAACAGAATTAATCTCTGGCTTTAGTAGAGATTAAACTACCCCAAGAAGATGCAGTGTTTTAATGCCTCTGCCTGACCTGGTGTGTTTAATTACTTTTATATTGAGAGAGGCTTCATGCCTTCCAGCCAAGAAAATGCACTTGGCAGGTCCTTAGGACTCCCACATCCCAGCTAAGATGTTCCTTACTGAACTGTGGGAAAAATGGTGGCAGAGGCAGAAACAATAAAGTCAGAGAGTTACATTATATTTTCCTCTACTTTCCTCTTTGCAAAGCCTTTCTCTGAGACTGGCTGGAATATTTGTGTCAAATGAATCATTATTTTTCAGGAGTTATTTTGGCAAGGAGAAGATAAAATGCACCTTTGACTACAACTATTTTTTTCTGTTTAAATTGTCCAGTTTAACTGTCAAATCAATTATTTGTGCTGCCCGAGATGCACTTGTTGACAGCTCATCCAAGACACCTGCTAAGCACTTGCTCAGAAAGTGAGTAAACAATAAGATTTGTAAGAAAAGAATGAAAGATAATGAAACGATGTGACACTATGCCGTTTTCCTCTGGTCTTTGCTTTGTCAGTTAACAAATGACTGTTGCAGAGAAAGTTTGAAACTTAAAGGCATTTTTAAAAGACATCCCATTTCACTTTTTGGTTCTACTTTTTGCACTCCCAGGAGCTTATTTCTTCTATTCCTTTTCTCCTTCTTTCCTTCTCTTGACATGTACCATAAGCATAGTCTGTCAAACGTAATACCTTTCCCTTTCCTTCTCTCTTAGCTCCTCAGCTTGCCACCCCTTCACCTGTCTTGAGATAGTGGAAAACTTGAATTTGAAAGGCACCTTTTTTAGCAGGTACACACTAAACTTAACTATGCTTTCGGGTCTTGAAATCTCACACTTACAAGAGAAATGATCAAGACACAGCCAGCTGACACTTTCACAAGTCAGGACTGTCATCATAAAAGTATCTCAGTATCAACATGAGATATACGTTCAGATTCATCTCCAAACTGGAATAAAGAAAGAGACATAGACAATTTGTGGCAATAAAAAATGGAGTGTACTGTTTGGGAYGGTGTGCTTACAAAGCAGCTCAGTGAGCAGATACAAAGAGTCTGTTTTTTATCCAGAAAATGTAGGTTGAATGGCAATGACATCGTCAAACTGCCAGCTGAAAAGTCTGAGTCATTCAAGAGAGATTTCTGAATATAAAWGGCAAATAAAAAGTTTAGAGGGAGAAACTCCAGAGGGAAAAAAAAGGCAGTATTTCACAGAGAGCAGAAATACTGAAGGGYAGTCTACAGATTGATGTCTCTAGATATCCATAAAGGTACATCTCGTAATTCTAGTTTTCCTCTCATCATCTCTGGTGTCCCCACCATAGTACTCTTATTCCGTTTCCCGCCATGCTCCCTACAACCAGTCTTCCTATGTCCCAGTCTCTCCCACATTATATCTCTCCAGTTTATCCACATATGCCTAAGCTTTCCTATAATAGYCTCACCTCGCTCCAGGTCCTCTAATTACTGTACCAGTCAGGGAAGAGGCCAGATGTTCTGTAGCCCAATTAGAACTATGCACCTGGTCAATTAAAATGCACACACTAATGAGCTGGCCCCTTCTTGCCTAAAAGCCCAAATAATGTCTGCATTCTTCCTGCTTTCCCCCTCATCAGGAAATAATGGAATTTTTATATCTGACCACGGATTTTTACACGACTTGCAAGAACTTTGCAAATCTGCCAGATCTGGCTGAAATCAGTCAGCAGGTTCATAGTTATTAGGACTGAACCAATGGATGAACAAACAAGTTGGCTGGGTAGGCATTGTTTGATTAAGAACYTGGACTAAAAATAGTTTCCTGTTCTGAATGCCCAACACTGTAGGGGTTCTTTCACAATGAATAATTTCCAGCTACTTTAAAAAAAAAGGTAAAGCTAGCTATCTGATCCAACTGAAATAACTTTGCAAATKAAAATTACCTCCTAGAAATACAAAGGAAGTAAAGCAAAAGAGTCCCTAATAAAAGATGGGCTGAAGCACCGTAAGTAGGGAGTGGATTGCTGCCATGATAGCCASCAGAATAAGTCGGCCTTGCCTTTTTTAGCTTGTACCAAGAACAAGTGGCTTTTAACTGATAATAACCAAGTCAAATACAAAACAACTGCAGCAACTCCTGGCTATCGTTGGCAGGATTAACCAGGTGGTTTGTTAACAGTGTTGTCTGTGCAGAGACACAGGTTCCATGTGAGCCAGCTTGGATCTGGAGCAACACACCAACGCTCTTGTGGGGATGTGCTCTAGGGCTTACTAGGCTAGGGCATGTACTGCAGAGTCACCTATACTGACACCAAGTTTTGGCTGTTTTGTATCAACTRTTTATTTTTTATTGCCTTGTTTAGTTTATCTAAGGCCCTTTGTGTCTTGACTGATTGGGCAGGACTGTATTAATGAATTTGGCTCTGCAAACCGGAGGATGGTCTGTGTGGACCATKCCAGGGAAGACAGAAACGACCAAGTTATCACCCCTTAGATTCTGTCCTGTGCTTCTCCTGCCATATTTGCAGTATAAACTAGTTCTCCTCAGGAAGTGACCAGGTATTACTAACATCAAAGTCAGTACAGAGGAACTTGGAGAKCCTTCTTAATGAATGTTAACAGGCAGTAGATTAGTTGGGTTTATGTATGTGTGTGCGTGCAGGCGCAGGCAAATGTCTGAACTGAACTTCTGAACCCTTGGAGAGAAGTCTCCTACTCGCTGCCTGCAGCTGGTCCTGGCTGATTGCAAATTGTGATAATGCCTGGGCTAAGCAAGGGGCTCACCCTGAATTCTGCAGTTAATGAAGGGACATGAGACAAAACCACCRGACTGGATGTCGATCCCACATTGTGATTCTGCACGTTGACTACTAAGACTGGGAGAATTTGGGCCTTGGGCCATCTGGAAAARAGAAAAAAGAGCTGGTGCTGAAAACAAGGATTCTTGAAAAGAAATGGTCTTGCAAAGAAGGGGGMTGAAAAGAAGATGGAAAGCTTGGCTGGTTGGAAGATCATGGAAGTGAGGGAAGATCCTGGGATCAAAGAAATGCATAGACATCTTAGACACCAACGCACAAGACTGGTAACTGCAAGCAGCTATACAGCACAAAATGATGTGACTTTTGGCCCAGCCTTCTTGGACCAATGGTGATCTCCTTAGGGAACCACTGTGGTGGTGGTGGGACCAGTGAGTCGGTATCTGAAATATTTAAGAAGGGCAAAAGCTCTAATCTTTCTGATTGTCAAGTAAATTCCAATATATGATCATTGTTTTTTACTCTATCTTGTCCAGGACACTACTCAAACCTTGTTAAAGTAACCTGTGTTTCATGGACTAGAGGTGGTGCCAGCCTGTGTGTAACTAGCAGGGGACTTTTGTACATTTTTGTGCTGTTGTGACACAAGAGATTAAAAAGGACATTGTCACATTTTCTACAAAAATTTCTCAACCAATATCAAAGCACTACAGTACTTGAGTAAAACAAATCAATGCATCACACCTTCTTGTGGTAGATGAACTCTAACACTTCTAACCTTACAAGCAAGCACCTGGAGTGTAGTAATACAATGTGAAAGGCAAACACTGGTCTGGTGCCAGAAATTTATGRTATTTGTGACCATAAAGGGCCTTTTCCAGGTGTAATAAAAAGAGCCAGTATGGAAGCTCATCAATATTAAGCAGTTGGCAAACCATTAAAGTGAGTGTTATTAAAAATGACGTGTCAGGAATCCAATTGATTTACAATGCAATAAAATTGATTAATGTGTAGCTGAGTCATAGTAATACTTATTTCTTGGATAATTTGCTTGCCTCTACACAGACATGCCTTTGAGTGACTGAGYCCAAGTTTTTTCGTGGAGGAGAGTCAAGCTCCAGAGATTTACACCCACGTTTTACATCTTACCATGCACTTGCTTGTCAAGTTAGTAGGCACCAGTCTTAGAAATCTACTTCCTTTTCCTCTGTCTCYGCAGTAAATTCTTCACAACTCTTTCTGATGGTCAGATATGTAGTTCATGAGTAYATTAAGCTGTCTGTGCAGACACAGCCCTTTGAAGATAGTTTTTAACAGTCTTGTAATCAGAGCTGAAAAACGAAGGAGCTTTTTAGTCCGTTATTTGCAAAGATTCCCTTTCTCTGGTAGTGCRACCCCTCGCAGCAGCAAGGCAAGTTTTTCCTTCCAACGATGTTCCAGCAGTGTAATCACAAAAGCTGCAAAYAATTATCTTCTCAGAGACTGCAGAACTTGCTGGTGAGGGGAGCAAKACAAAGTATTGAGGATAGGCTAATTCCTGWAAGGAARGGAGGGCAGTTTCACTTTTTACTGYTAATTCTTCACAATTCTCGATTAAGACAGTAATAAATTCTGTCCTCCCTATTTTATGTGGAGTAAACCTGCACTCTCTTTTTGTTCTGAACCATTTCTGCAGACCAGGCCTCCTGTCCACCCACAAAGAATATTGCTGTTGTGTCTTCAGTGAATTAAATACTGCGCAAAGCCCCTGGTTTGAAACTGGTCTTTCTGATTGCCGTTGTTTCTTTGATAAAGCACRGTATTTCATTATACAAGTCAGTCCTTGTAAAGTTTCACTCTCCTCTACGTCAGATCACACACACAATGAGTTACACGGATTCCAGAAGTCTGGGAATAATTAGTCCAAATCTGTTCTCTGTGTACTATCCCATAAATGTTATTGCTGCTGCCATTGGCATTAGAACTTCAGAAAAGCTCATGTCTTAAAAGAGTGTTACACTGAACTGCGAGAGGGTGAGAAAGAGACCTTGTCAAAGGAGCTAGTGATCAGACCTATCGCAAATGCCGTTTCTGGAACAAGGTAATGGATCCAGACTCCAGTTTCCRACAGAACTAAATCCAAACTAGGCATACCACCATGTAAAAATACTCCATCTGCCAAGCAAGCAGGGAACAACTCTATGGTGGACTGTTGGTGGCTTTTTCACAAGTGCTACACCAGCATCATTCTGGTTCCTTTAAAAAAATAGCAGCTCTTTCAARGTTACAGCTTTATAAGGTCTACTTWGGTTTGCAGGAYGCCCGCACTGATGTGTACACGTCAGAAAGGTGACTTCTGATACRTGTTCTACGTGTATGAGCTGGATCTGTAGTGACTTTCACCTTTTATTCTCATATCTAACTGCACTAAAGGAGAGAGTCACTACCTCCACACCAATACTGTAGAGCAGTGTTTCTCCCATTTGCTTGCTGTGCTTTTCAGGAAGCTCTTTACCTGCCAGGAAACACTGTCTATTGCCATGCAGATCATCAAGCAAATGTGGAAGTTTGAGCCTGATTCTCCAGCCATTGCTGATGGGGGAGCTGATCCAAAAACAAAGCAATGGGAAWAAAAGAGAACAACTTTACATTATGTTAGCAGTAAAGCAAAATAAAGCCTGATGTCCTATTTTCTGTGTCTTGTACACTAATACATATCTACCATCCCACTCTCACCTATGTTTCTTAAAACACTACCATCACCATGAGTCCTTGCCTCCCTAAGCCTGCCTCTCTATCTCCTCTTATATTTCTTTGAGCTCTTCATATAATGCTGAAAGCTCTTATGTGCTCAGTTCACAGCTTCAGATTTCCTGCAGAACAASAGGTAGCACAGGGTATGAAGAGCTACAGATGCAGTTACTGCTTAACCAGCCGCTGCTGGARAGACAAACCAGAGCACAGTCCCCCCTGCTCTTCCCTCCAGCCAGCTCCTATCCAACCATCTGATGGATCTTCACAACTCTGAGACTCCTTTCAAACGAAACTGCCCAACAGGTTCAAAATTCACGGTAAAAGGACTGCTGGTAAGGATGGTGACAAAGACTTCATTTSATTAAGGCATAAAGGTTAAAAAAATAACCACTCTTTCTGAGAGAGCTGTGGAGTGACCTCCAGAGCGTTACTGACGTCTTTTAGTCTGCAGATAAGAGCTGGAGCTGACGGCAATCCCTGATGGTTCCAGCTGGGCGCTGAGCCCAGCAGGCCCAGCACAGCTGAGTGGGAGGCACCACAAAGTTCTCAGACTCCAATATCTCATCTTCCAGTGCAGCAGCCTCCCCCTGCTTTCAGGTATTGACTGAGGACACAGAAGACTTATCTTTATCAACACTAACAATCTTGAGAAAATTCAGTCTGTTGTTCTGATCATTACCCTTAGTCTCTCTCTGCACGATGCCTCCCTCAGTGGCGATACAGGGGATTCTTGGATCATTTATTGTAGGGAGTCCAATTTAACTGCAGAGAATAATCTTGAAATACTTCATTCAAAAATAAATGAATGTGAGCTATTTATATAAGCACATGGCTCACATTGMAAGTGTTGCAGCTAAAACCAAACATACAAAGAATAGGAATGTCCTGCCTTCCAACAATATCCTAATAATAGTCCTTCCACCAGCAGTTCAGTGGAGCTCAGCACAGATACTTTTTAGCTCTGGTCCTGCAGATTTTGGGATAGGAGTAGCAGAAGTATGAAATTCAGCTGACAGCTCTGAAAATCAAGTTCTGGTTCTAATCACAGGGTCAGGCATTTGTCAAGGTATGAAACCACACACACACACACACACACACACACACACACACACAGAGCTGTGCTGCTGTGAGAAATCATTAGCCTGACTAGCTGAAAAGCAACAATGATGATTCATATTTTTAATATGTCCCATGCAAAAATGTGGGTGAGGGTGCTCTTAGCCTTTTACCAAAATCTAGAAAAAAAAAAGTTTGTTTTCCATTCAATAACAGAAGTATATAGCATTGTAAATTAGTCTGAGACATAGTATACGAGACATAAGTATAAAATAATTTCTCCTTTTTTGCTCCATTTTGTTTAAATTCACGGGATTTACATGCTGTGTAAGGGTAGTTGAAGAGCTGCTGTCAGGCAAAAGCAGCAAATAAAAGAATAACAAGAAGAAGGTATTTGAAGATTTGTCAGGAAAAAGGCCTTTTTTAAAATCAGAGCTCTGACTAATAAATACAGCACAGCTGTGATGAGATCCCTCTACGGGAGCTGTCATAACATATTTTGCTTTATAGGAAAAGGAGGAGGCAAACAAAAATCTCAAGCAAGGGTCAGCATAAATAAGTGAATTAAATGATCTGGATTCTTTAAATGGCAGCAAATGAGTACATGAGCTCTTGCTTCAAGACACTTCTCTGTACTTCAGAAGGACTTGCTTTTCTCCTCTCAATGCTAACAAACTGATGGTTGAAGCAGATTTTAATTGCCTGGTATTTTCTGAACACTGTCCATGGTCTCCTACAAGATGCCAGTGGAGCCTGACCAATTTACACGAACAAGAAATCTGCCGGTGGGAAAATACAAGGAGAAACTGCGAGGCAGGAGAACTGTGATACGAAGCGAGAGATGAAAAGCAGGATGAGATTACAACTTCCAACAGCACCTTGAATTTGGAAACTCTATCTTGATTCTTCCGAAGAAATGTTGGCATTTTTATAAAATGACACTGCAGAATTTAACACAGGAAAAGAAGAAAATGTGCTAGCAAGAAGATGAAAAACTCCAAGGAAATTTTCAACGTTCTTCTCTCTCCAGTATTCAATGGCACAAAGTTACATAAAGTGTCCATCTGATTCATATTTTCTGATCATTCAGATCAGAGTAGTGGTGATAAATCTTTTTATATACCTCCAGGATATGATGGTAGTTTGGATTATCGTAAAGATCTCACTGTCCTGCATGGTTACCTTGAGGTAACTGTACATGACTGCAACTACAGGAAAATTGGTTTAGATCATTTATTTTCTAAAGTTGCCCTGTTGACAGCAGAATTTCAATGAAAGAACATCTTGGAAGGATGTATCTTCTTATCCTGTATGTATTTACAATTTACAACTTATCACCAATTTGGAGAGGAGTTCAAGCTACTGGAGCTATAGCAAGCTAATGGAGACAAGCCAATTCTTGACATGCAGAATCCTGGCTCTATTTAGGCATTCCCATCCACCCACTTGTCTTGTATTGTTCCACAAAAGCACCTCATTCTTGGAAATTTATTTTCAGATGGGTTACTTTGCTTTCTAATTACAGTAAGAGTACATTGCTTTACCAGTTCTATATGAAATACGCTAATTGTAGCATCATCTAAATAACTTCAGAAAAAAAAAGGAAAAAGAGATTAACTCTAAATAAAGAAGAGAGTGAATGAAGGAGGAAAGTACTGGTATATACAGCATTTTCTAGACATGAAATAGTCCTGATAAGCAGGACAATGAGCCAGGCCTTTTAGAAAGTTAAAAGATTTTGGCAAAACTCTTTTCTAACACTGTACACAAAACAGAAATATAATAAAGAGCCTGCTGGCCAATACAATTGAGTGCAATTGGTTTCTTTATATAGCTTTCAGCCTGCAAAACTTTGCAAAGAGAATAAAGAGTCGACAAAAGGGATGAGTCAGGGTCTTAGAGAAGGAAAGAGGATTTCAGATGTGCACGGTGGCAGGACTGACACAGCAGTCCTTTGCTGCAGCATGCTGCAAAAGTGCAAAAAAAGGACACTCGGAGTTTGTCTCCAACGGGACACTTAGTAAGTTAAGCCAACTCATCTGACCGTGGGAAGTTCATATGTATCCAAACCCCAGAAGTATGCTCATTTAGGCTTAAGGTGGTCCTAATGTGACTTAAGTGGTCCTTAATCCTCCTTAGAGATTTAGTCCTTGGGGAAGGAGTGCCCTCAATTGATTTAAAAGCATTTTGCTGCATGTAATCTTCAGCTGGCAGGCTTCCCCCTTGCTAAGGTATGCCAACTGACTTCATACGTCTACTTGGCTCACCATAGGTTGCTAATTTTCCCTTGGAAACACAGCCTTAATTTGAGATAAGAGCATTCACAGTGACAGGACGAAATAAGTCCTGGGCAAATTACATCCAAGCATTACATTGGAGACACTGGAAATGACATAATAGCCTTCAGCAAACAGGTAAAACCAGGGCGAAAGCAGCAACCAAACTCAACCTGAGAGAAAAAAATCAACACAGAGCCCGGAGGTAGCCACCCTAGACAAACAGCACACAAACAAGAGCAGAACACCTTGGCTCACACTGAAACCATMTTGGGTTTTACTTAAGGTAGCTTTTTCCAGCCAGCACAGTTTTGCCTTAGTTCAAGAAACTGTGCCATGTTTTCTGGGTTGCAAAGTGAGGACAAGCAGGTATTTGGGGTTTTCTAGGAACATCTCATCCACAGGTAGCTGGGATTGGTTATGATGAAGCTACAGTGGTGTTTTGGGGGAGAAAGCAGTGCCTGCCTGCCGTGGACCTTGCGTGTCTCTGTATTTCATGATCCAGAATGCCCTACGGTACTTACAGATGAGGAGAATTATGTTCCTCCTGACTTCCCCCTATAAGCCCATCTGTGCCAAGACCTAAGAAGATAAACCCTGAGGACATGTTGATCCCCGGGGGCACATCCAGCTCTCGGGCTCCTGCGCTTGGCCTCAAGGAGGGATGTTAGCGCCGAGTACGTGAGCCGGGGCAGAGCGGCACCCATCTGCTGGCGCCTGCACAACGCTCGTGTCAGTTCTACACAGCTCCAGCAGCTGCTCCCGTGCAGCGGCTTCCTTAGGAACAGCCAGCAAATTAAAACTGACATAATTAAAGGAGGAAAATGTCAGCCCCGTTGCAGCTCGCAGGCACATCGACAGCTGGGAGTGTCTGGGGATGGTTTCTGACACTCGCACGCCTGCTTCACTCTTGGTTTAAAACCTTCTCCCTTTACTTTGAGGGCTGTTTGTTGGTGGCTTCCTCTGACAGGCAAATCCTGCTTGTCCATAATATTTTTCATCCCCCTGCCTCATGCCTTAGGAATTTAGTTCTCTTTGTCCTTTGAAAGGGTTTAGTGTTTGGCCAAGAAATCAGACCTAATGCATTGTTACAGAGCAGCCATATAGAAATCGCACAGGTTGTGCCACACTCTGAATCTTCTAGCGTGTTTTCCATACCTTATAGTATGCACTTACACGCACTTTGGGTACTTTGTGGTCTGCTCGCACTATCAGTTACAGCAAATGTTTTCTCTTTTGCGATTTCTGCATGACCTGAAGTGTGTGGGAGGCATTTCCATCTTAGCTTCACTCATGTTGAAGAATTAGGCCTCAGGCTCTGCAGCTCTGCTGGGCCAGTCTCCTCCACCACAGAAGCACAGAAGAGTCTTAACAGTCTTAACAGCTCTCTCATGTCGCTATATAACGGCCTCTGAGGTAAAGATACTTCTGGGGCCAGCACTGGGCTAAGTTCAGGGCAAGAAATAGGCCAGGCGAATGAGCAGGGCTAATGCAATTGTCTCTGTGAACATCAATAAATAATTAAATACGGTTTGGGGCACTGACTCCAGCTACTCCTGTCTGCTCAGTGAGACAGTTTGGGCCAAACGCTGAAGAAGAGGTTCGTCGCAGGCAGGGCAGCACAGCACCACACCGATGAATTTTCTGATACGTGGTGCAGCTCATGAGCTACACAAGGGTCACTGGCGGATTGTGAGGGTTGCCCTGGGTCTTGACTCTCCTTTAAAATGTTGAKGCTCCAGGAAAAATCTAATTACACAGGATAGGGAACTTCCTTCCAGTCTGGTCATACCAGAATCAGGTCACTAGGCATGAGAAAGGTCAGGTAGAAAACTGTGTGTATAAGAGTGGCAAAAGAGAGTCTTGATTTTCTCTTATCAGAATGAATATGTCTGGTCTGGCAGTGGTGAAAGGGATCCATATTAGCCCACATACCCAGGATTTGAAGCACGTAAGAAAACGGTCTCTGGAAGTGTGGAAGTCTCTGGAAGTCAGAGTTCAACTTCTGCTGCTCAGGACGCGCAAGAGCGCAGTCCAGAGGCACGGGGCCCCTTCCTGCGCTGCTGCCCAGCAGCTAGGCGCGCTTCTGCGAGGGCAGAACAAACGCACACAACAGAGCGGGGCGCGGGCGCGCAGAGGAGCCCCGGAGGCAGCTTGTGCGGCGGCCGCCTCCCTTGCCCACAGCTTCCTCATCCAGCTGGGACGGAGCTGCGGGGCCATGGCTGCCGAGGGAGAAGCAGAGGCAGAGGAAGGAAGCAGGATACAAAGAGGGCAGGTTACTACTACGGGGAAAAAACAGTAAGTCCCAGGTATAAGCTAGAGCCGGTGGAGATGATGGTGCTTCTTCGAGCCTTTCTTTTCCTTGGTACAATTAAGATGGTAAATGTTGGTCTTCAGGAAAAGGAGTTGCGAGCCCACAATGTCACACAGCATTTCAGGAAAAGATGAAAGTGAGGATCATGTTTGGAAAGCTGGATTATGAGTTCTAGCTTGGTCTTTCAGCATCAGTACCACACTGCAGACCTAAAGGGGTGCTAGCCAGAACAGCTAATCCTCTCATTTATTTTATCCAAAAGTAAGGTCTGACTTGAGATTTATTATCAGGAGCCAGTCTGGTTTCTTGCCATGCATTACTTGCCAAACATGGCCTTAATGCAGGTCTTACAAGGCATATTATTTATACACTTCTTTTCTCTTTATGTTTTTCTGACTTAAAAAAAAATAGGGAACAGAGTTAGACTTTTGCTGCTTAAGACACCTAGCAAGGTAGTCCACCAACACAGTATAAGCTGTGGTCTTTTCAAGGGCATCCTGCCCCAAGTACAGTGCAGAACAGCCCAAAGGAGGGGGGAATTTGGGTCACAATCTTGCAGCAAACAATTTCAAGAATACATCACAGCTGTTTTCATCTCATTATATTCTGATCATCCCTTAAGAAGCGACTGTCTGGAACATTTGCTGTAGGTTCTGCAGAGGAAATCGTTGAAGGTTATGCAGAAGTATGTGCATTCTTGACCATGTGCTTATGAGACACGGAGATGAAGATGTCACCCTCTTTCGAAATTGCTCGTTTCGCTCCTGTGTCTGAACATTAATCGCTCTTGTGCAGAGCAAAGTGATTTACCTCTCAAGAAAAACGGTACAGTCTGTGATCTGCCAGCTACTGCTCAGTGTTAAATTAGATTTTCAAGTTTATTTCTGCACTGCCTAACTTGCCACATCATAGTCCAAAAGGATTTCTTCTCGTTTGGCTAACAGAAAGTGAATGTTTCCCAATAAACCACCTCATCACTGAATCCACAGATAGTGCAGCCAACACAGAGACCTTTAGCTGTTTGAATTATATCTCAAGCATAGTTAAATACACAATATTGCTCATTTAGACTTCTTTTATTAGCCTGCTGTTATAATAAGCTAAGCATTAATGCTGATATATATGACTGCCTGCACTTAATACGAAATTTGGCACTATAGACTTTCTATCTCAGGATAGCCAGAGCCTGGTCTAACAGATTTCCAGCAGCTGAAAGGAAAGATTATATCCTGTCCTACTGCATTACAGCCAGCTAATGCCATTACCTTTCTGAACAACATATGCCTTTGCAGTGGGACTTCTGCTGGCAATTTCCTAACGCAGCTTTCAGAAGATCTGGGTCTTGACTGAGCTTGATGCAAGAGGACGGAGCAGAATCGACAGCAGCGCACGAGATGCCGTGGGAAGCGGTGGCTCTAACGGCTGCGGAAGCTCCCCTGGTGCTTCCCTGCATGCCAGTGTGTGCCAGGTCCCCACGCAGAACAGGATGCAGCTTCGCTTCAGTCGGAGGGAGCCACAAATCGATACCCTGATCAATACCTGGATTGAGGAGCCAAGGATGCAAAGGTCTCTTGGCCTTACCATGTCCCTCGGGCAGCATCACGCTGCCGGGCCTGCTGCGCGTGAATCACTAATACGAGAGCTGCTCTGATGAATCATCGGGAAAGGCAGGCTGGAGAGTGGGCACCGCGCAGAAATCCTGCCCGCATCTCTGTGCCAGGACGTGGTACCTGGCCATGCTGCCCGCCCAGAGCTGCACGACTGTCTGAGCGTGTTCCTCAGCGGGAGAACGCGGCTCTGCTGCCGTGCTCTGCCAAGGCAGCTCCTACCTCCGTGACAGCAACGCTAGTCCAGCCCGAGCTCGGAAAGCCTCGTCCCGTGCTGTAGGTGTTCCCACAGCTATACCTAGCGCTCAGAGCGACAGAAAGCCAAGCAAGCCTAGGGCAAGAGAATAAAAGCTCCTTTTTTTTTCCTGGTTTTACCCTGAAGTATGGAAACATTTATTTCCTAAAAGAATTTTTACTGGGCTGCTGAAACAATCTTTTAAACAGAACTTCTGCTAAGCACAAATCCAGGAAATAGAGAGAACTGATCAGAAAATAAGGTAGTCATCAAAAATTCAGCAGCAACCTGCCCTCTGAGGCACAAGATCTTCTTTTAAATGTAATTTCTAGTTGAAATTAACCCTGTGTCTCAGAAGCTCCTAGGCTTTTACTTATCAGAGCCATAAACTTTCTATTATTTACATGTAAGCAGCAGTTTGATTGTTGTTTAACTATAACCCAAAACTCTTAAAAGACATTCGAATATAGTTTCTGTTGTAATTTTGCCCACTCTGTTATTTCCAAAGCAATTTTAATCAAAACAGTATGACTGCCGATTTTCAATAACAACTGAAAGATGCTTCTGAGCATTTCCAGCACTTTTATGAATTTGCAGATAAGTTCAACCAGTTATTTGGTGCTACCAGAGATATTCTTAGCTCTGAAATTCTGATGAAGAAAATGGGATCATGGGTTCTCTTTCTTCTACATGTGGAACGAATTAAAGGATTTACAACTGTATAAATAAATAAGATGCAAAGCTCAAAATCATGTCAAACAGAGCACAGTTTGCTCAGTATTTTTGGAAGTATAGCTTCATCTGAATAATTGAATTGTTTCCTTGTGTACCTATGTTTCTCTGTTTTATGTGCTCGAATTATCGATGAAGTAATTGCATAATATGTAAGATGAAACGTCTCTGTATTTCTCAGCTGTTACCTCTCTTTTAATTCACAGGATGAGACGATAAGCATGTAAATACAGTTAGCTGAAGAGCTCATCACAGTGGAAATTATGCCCCATCCCTGCAGCTGCTGCCTGTGGAGGCACAGTGTTCTGCTATTGTAATATTGCTTTTTGCTGCAAGATTTTTTTTTTTTCAAATTGTTATGGACTTTCAGCAATCTAAGTGGAAGATCTGTCAGCTTTTCAGAACGAAACAAATGAGCCTGATACAGCCAGTATTCAAAGCAGCAGGATCTAGGGAAGGAAACTCCCAAGAAATTACTCATTTGGTCACAGAGCAGAATGCTGGACGGGACAAGCAGTCAATATTCACTGACTCCCGCTGTGACTCTTCCTTTCCATTTCTTCAGCATCATCCCTTTATGTCCAGATGAATTTTCTCTATTTTTTTTCTTTTTTCATTTCTCACATTTCTGTCATGAAAATTCTTCAGTCCTTTTAAACTGTGCTTGCTTTTCCCTCCTCCTTCCTCAACTTGATTTCCTCATAACTTTTCTCCCCTGTAAACATTTCCATATCTGCTGCTTCTCCGATTTCCTTGTGTTCACTTCACCAGCTTTCTTTATCCTTCATCTTCTCCAGCTCTTTTCTTCCTGGGGAATGGGGGCCAGGGGAGTCTTCCTTCTCTTCACCAAGACTCTTTCAGCAATTCCTGTCCTCCAGTTTTCCCTTAGTCCCTTCCTCACTTGAATTTTCACCTCTTTCTCCATCTAGCATTCCTGAGGCCACCTCCATAATTTTTAGTTTCCTTCCTCCTCATGGTCTTGCCAGTGACTGTGAGTTATATAACAGATCTTTCTGCCAATCAGAAAACAAAACAAAACAAAACAACAACAAACCCCCATCCCCAAACCTGGCTTTTCTTGGTGACGCTGCAGCTCTGGTTACAGGTGCCAAAGCCCGTGTTTGGGAACTGGCAGCCACGCCAGACATCTGTATCCTGTGGTGGTGGGTGACACAGGCAACATCCTTGCATGACAAGGGCGATTCTTTAGCCCTGTGCGATGGGGAAAGGAACACAAGCCCTTAAGCAAATGTGTGTTAGTTTTTAATGACTATTACTATTGAAAATATGGGGAGAAAAATAGGTGTGAGCAACAAGGTGGATTTATGGTTCCTGCTGTGTGCTGGTGTAGTAGCCTCCTCTTCTCCTAAGGACTTAATGATCTTGTGTCTGCAATGAGCTGCAGAGGACATTTGCTCTCGACTTCATCTACGTTCCTGCTTTCTCGCTGCCTCAGGTAGGGGCTATCGCGTCCGCCACGACGCCGTGGGAGTGGCAGGGGCTGCCGGGGCTTCTCCAATGGCCAGGCAGAGCAGTCTGCCCCCCGGCACAGCGCAGGAAGCTCCCAGGGCTGTGGCAGGACCCCTGGTATCACCCCCTTCTCTGCAGAACTCCCTGGATTCTCTGAGCTGTTTTCCTTCTGTCAGGTGCCTCACCTGGCATCTTGCACATTTATATCTGGACCCAAAAGTGAACTGAATACTCCTGATTTTGCCCTTGTTAGGCCCCAATTCTTTCCTCTCTCCCTCCTGCTTTTGTACCCATGCAGCTATATAGTCATGCCTCATTTGCCTTACTGTAAAAAGGAGAGAATTAAGCATCACAACGGTAAACAAGAAACCCCTGAGACACAAAAGGCATTCTTGTTTCTTGCCCACTTTCATTCTTTATTTTTTTCTGTAAGTAAAAGATAATTGGAAAAGCTTAATTGAAATTGATCCTGATTTTCTCCAACATTAAATGATGCTGGCTTAAGTAAAGATTATAACATCTATTCATGTAACAACAGTAGAACTGCAGAAACAAAAATCAATTGTCAAAACAGCTAAGAATTGTTATCCAGAATATTGTTTTTCTACCTCAGGAAACAGTAACGGATTAGCAGACAGTGGTGCAAAACCAAGCCTCAATGTGGCATTAGCAGTAAAGCTATCTTGGAACAACTCAGGGCTGACCTGACAGGAATAAGGGATCTTCACCAAATCCAGCTGGTGATGCAGGACAGGGCAAGGCTAATGAGCCAGGTTTCATATAGAGCGGCGAGAACGGAGAGGAAACAGAATGAAGCAGGATAAAAGGTGACCAGTCTCCCATATGAGTCAGCCCTGAGCAAAACTATGAAAGCCACGAAGCAGCAAGATTTAGAATATGTTTCCTTTTCAACTGTGAAGAAAAAAAAAAGGGAACAAGACGCACACAGTAGTCTTTTTAAAATGATATGTGGGACCATATTTAGCTCTGACATTTATGCTTTTGCCTGCAATTTTAATTACATATGAACATTAGAAAACACTAAACAGGCTCCAAACTGCTTTTTTTTTAAAATGGAAAAAAAAAGCGCAACAACAATTTGTCATATTATTCTAGAGAGCACTGCTGTAATCTTAAATGCTTTTAGACCTGCTGTCCTGAACTGCCTGTCTATGTGGGTGAGCTGAAATATCTGCAAAGGTATTGTCACTCACGGGCATATTTGCCAAAGTAGAGCTTGCCTTCCCGTAAATGCTAGCTTCTAATGCTGTTAATGAAGTCATAGCCTGCTAATGCACTTGTTTTTCTTGGAGCAAGAACCACAGCTTTCTGGATTTCAGTCTATACTTGTGGTGCTATCATTTCTGATTTTCATTACTTCTCCTAAGTTGCAGACTAGCTATTAAACTTAATAGCAGCTGTATCTTTGGAAAAAATAGCAATGCTCTAGGTTGAAGGTGATTACTGACGCCTTTATTACTTGAGTGCTAGAATCAGAGGAGCACCGTAATATCTAAATCCCACAAAAGCTGATTATTTTTCTCCTGAGCTTCAGGAACTGGTCAAGAAAATGCATATTAATAACATGAATGGAGCCGCCAAAACAGGGATGCTGACAACAGAACTCTGAGCTTGATATCTTTATTCAACATCCTGTTTATCAGTTCTGACCTATTAGGACCATTAATTAAAAATGTCCATGCATGGAAGCTCAGCCTAAAGTCATGCAGACTTTAATCTCTAGACATCTGTATATGTACTATGAAGCAGAAGTAGAATATGGCTGTGTTTGAGAGATCAATAAATGAGTAAACAGAGCAATACCAAGACAATAATTTGGCCAAAAACATTAAAATAAACCACAATTTTTTCAGAAAGAGACAGGAAGATTTTAATCGTCTATTCAACATAGACAAGTTCTTTCTCAATGGATTGTTTAAAGCCAGGTGAATGAAGGAAGAAGAGATGATCCTTCTGGGACACGAGTCTGTGAGTGTAGGATGCCTTTACAACGGAAAGTGTTGTGTCGATCATTTAATTGACTTTTCTTCCTGTGTGGTATTCAATGGAGCGGCAGTGTTTGTTTGTAATATTTGGCTGCCATTCCCATGTCTTCTGTAACATGGAATTCAAACCAAGAATGCAAAGAATGCAATGCAAACCAAGAATACCTCTGAGCTTAACTCCAGCTTTAAAATTGGAAAGAACTAATTTGGAAAAGGACATAAAAGACAAAAACTATCACAGCAGAAAAACTAAAGCCAAAATTTTCAAACACGATATATGCCCCAACTTTGCAAGTCCAAATTAACATGTTTGAATACAATGATCTACATCCAAGTATCCTGGCCACTATGAGGACTACAAAGGTTTTCTCATTTTGTTCATGGTGAGAAGGATCCAAGGCCCATGTAAAGGGTATCATCCACAGAATCCTTGCCAAGGAAGTTTGAGTAGAGAAGCCTGACTTTCGGAAGCCATGTTGGAAATACATGGTCACCTTAATTTCTAGCTGACACCTGAAATATTTTAACAACCTGGATTTAATGAGACTGGCAGGAAATAGGCAGTTAAGCCTGCACTTCTGACACACTTTGTACGTGATCCCTAGATTTACTTACACTTGCATTTTCTGTGGTTATATATACACTGGCAGACTGACAGTTTCATACATCTACCCATACAAAAGAAAAAAAAAACTAGCATTTTTGAACTAATCAAAGTCTATAAAATACTTACAAACTGCTTTAGCGCCATGCAATGGCTACAAAGCTCGGCAACAGAGGAAAAGTTCACCCACTTGCAAATTTTAGGTAAAATAGTAAAGGTGTAATGCTCTCCCACAGTTAGAAAAATGTATGTTCAGTTTTACAGTTTTCAGGATACCACCCTGTGAGTAGGGAAATCTTATCCTTCATTAATCAAATAAATTTCACGCACGGCTTGAAAGGAAACACTTGCAGGGCCAGATGCAGGAGTTTATAAACTCAGGCTCATTCTACCTACTGAAATAGAAATTTATTGGAATAGTGAGTTTAAACAATAATAAACTAACAGGTCCTACTTGAAAAGGTAGCTCACAGCAGAGGAGAATGTTTCCTCTTTCTAGCACTGGAAAGGCTTCCCAGAATCCTGTTCTGATAGGAGAGCATCACAGCCATTGTGGAAACATCAGCAAGACCTGCCAGGAACTGAGTTGTTGTGAGTGCACACCTGGTGACAGTGCTGTCCCGGTGCTGTGGTGTGAGACCCGGGGAGGGAACTCCCTCAGCTCACTGCAGGCAAGGAGAAGACTTTGCTGTGACTTAACCCTCCTGATTTCCTTGTGGCAGCGTCACACAACCTTGGCCTAGGAGCTCAGCTGGGTGGTCTCGGTGCTGGTGCACAAAAGGGCAGCACAGAGGCCTTGTAGGCAACCCATGTAGACAAACCTAACACCTCCAAGGGTTCCCTTCTAGAAGCATGAYCAAGAGAGATGGAGTCATTCGTTAGATCTTGGACGAGTGCTGTGACATGCACGTCACTAAGGGCCTCGCTACAGTCTTGACTCCAAACTTTCCACCCTCACTTATATATGAAACCTGGGAGCTCAGTTTTATTGTGCCTTTGTTCCTTAGGTGACTGTTTTGCATGCGTGACCCTGGATGTTTTAAAATAAAAAAACATCCTGTGTTTTTCACCGTCGTGGAATGACCACTGGAGCATTCATCCAGCTGGATCTGAACACTACAGAACTTCAAGTCTTGCTGTGGAGCATGCTTGGATTGACAAGGCATAATGCAGTAGGCAAAAGTTCTTGTTCACAGACCACCAGACCTCCCAACTGCTGATGCTCACCCTGTCAAAGGACATTTTCAGAACATGACGTTGAAGCACAGCAGAAGCTGAGGTTGTTATGGCCGCCTTTCGCTCATTCAGTATTGAAGTGCACTACACAGTGCTGATTGACATGAAGAAAGCCCTTTCTAAGGTATTAAAAAGGCCCTTTATAATTCTCTCCTAACGCCCCATCTCCTCCATCGCCCTGCAAAAGCATCACCAAAATGCCATAGATAACCAGAAGGTCTCTGAAAAGAGAGAGATGAGAGTGCTTGGAGAAACTTGGGGCAAACCTCTTCAAGTTAACAGTCTTCAGACCTGCAAAGAAAGCAAGCTCACAAATGTCTGCCTGCTTGTCTACGGCCTGGTCTCTGAGAACTGAGAACTGGAGTGTTTGGAAAACACAAGCCATCTATTTCTAGGAACTTGCCAGTAAAATAGGGATCTTTCTCCCATTCTTCTTTTCCAGAATGCTTACTGAGTCTGAGTGACAGAGTTATTTACAGATACTATGAATGTTGATTGATATGAGCAAAAATAAAACCAACAATCCTATCAGAGAATAGCTCTTCCAGAATCTCATAATAAAGTAAAAAAGGCTACTGACAATCATTTACTGGAGAAAATCAGAAATTTGGCCAAATTGACTGGCCAGACTACTAGTTTTCATTGTCTAGAAACTTCAAAACACCTGCCTGGAGCCAGCTGGAGAGCTGTGTTAGGAGTGGATTCACTCAGCATCAGCCTGGGCTTTTCGCTTCCTGTGTCAGCGACAGGACTTCCACCTGTTTCATGGACTGGCATAGAGCAGGTCAAAGAACTAGTATCCGGGAAAAAAAAAAGAAAAGAATAATCTGCAGTGAAAAACTATTTAGGCCACACTCCCGATCAGCAGTTTTTATATCTCCTGGCTAAGAAGCAAAGACTGTTTTTCATAGTGACACTGCTCCGTGCCCCCTTCCACAGTGCTGGATCCCTCCTTTGCTTCCCTTTAATCTGCATTACTGTGTGGATCACTGACCTGTGCTAGTCAGGCAGGAGCGGAAGCTGAAGCAAAATTTAAAGCTATGCGATCGACTGAAGTGTAACCCAATCCTGTTGCCCAAGCGGGGACACGAGGCTCTAGTGTTACTGACCAGGATCGGAGCTTGCCGCCTTGCAAAACGTCATCTGATAGATGCACTGAGCAAACATCTCACCGTCTCTCATCTGTCTGATTTGCTAATATGAAATATATATCACTAAAATGCCAGATAAATGGAAGTAAAATATAGACTGCTGGAGCCACGTAGCCTCAACTGGGTGACTTCACAGAGCTGAAGCAAAACTCCAGGCATCCAATTGAAGGGATATTCACTGAACATGCTCAGAGCCACCAAACCACCGACTTTTTTTTTTTTTTTTCTGCTTCTGGGTTTCCAATGCTTCTCCTCTCAGGTCCTGATATCTGGCACTGTTCCCAGCAGGCTATAGCCTGGGCACAGTGCCAAGCCTCACAACTGCTGGGCACGCAATTAGAATATGTAGCATTTCACCCATAATACCCTTCTTTCCTCCCCACTTTATTTCTCCTTCTCTTTGCTGCCTTTGTGTCATCTTGATTTCTACCCTGTGACCCTGTTCATTTGTAGAGACCTTCTCTATTTTCTTGAGAGATTTTTTCTCATGTTAAAGCATCTCTTGGCTCCAAAGCTCTCCCTTTGGATTGCTCTGTTCTAGGGGAGTTGTTTGGTATGTGCCACTGGCATAGCAGTGCAGAGAGACATTACCTTTTTGAGAGCTCAGAGTGACAGCAAAAACACACAGGAGCTAAATTTTTAATTTCTGAGCATGCTGCTCCTGACACAGACACTACAAAACCAGCTTAACTTGCAGCATGCAAGCAGACCTAAGAGGGGCATCGTCCGATTTGGGGGAGCTCAGAGCATTGCAGGTTTATGTCTTTGAGCACTGCAGAAGACGATGCTGTGTCTTTCACCGTGTAATGGCACTCACATTCAGAACTCATCCTGAGCTGCAATTGCACGTGGACTCTTAGAAAGAAAGGCCTTCTGAAGAGCAGCAAAGGCACCATATTCGAGGATGTATCAGAGAAGCCAGTGATGGTCAAAATTACACAGACATCCCATGTACATTACATGGAATAGAATGGAATAGAAAGGGATGGGATGGGATAGGATAGGATGGGATGGGATGGGATGCTGCCGCCTTGCCATTACAAGGGTTCATTTTCCTTGGTACTCAAAGTGTCCACTGTAACATGCCATTTTTTAGCAGTATTTGCATTATTGGTTCTCATAAGTAATTTGAATTCATCAAACACTACTCACAAAATAGAATTAAAAGCAGCATCAAAATACATTTTTACTAACACCAGCCAGCAGATTCTTATCTAAACTGCCGTGTGGACGAGCTATACCGTAACCCCTGCGTTCGCTCCAGGCACAACACACTGGGGGACGACACCAGGGTGMGCTCCGCAGGGTAAACGAAGGCAGAGCGGGCGCTAGAGAGCTCCCGGTTAGGCAGAGATTTCCTTGGTAGTCAGAGAGTAAAATTCTGTTTTCTAATTGAAGCTTCTACTATGTGAACTGGGTGAAATTTAATGTATGTTATTTCAAACTTGAGTTAGCCCGATGAAATGTGAAACATGAATTAAGCTGAGAAACCAAAAAATCCTAAATTTGTTGCAGAGATAACAATGTGCTTTGCTGCACCAGTCACCTTCAGTGATTTTTGCCGAGAACTTTTAGCAAAATTGCTTCTTTGTACAAATGAACTATTTTTATTGTCTTTCACTTTGTCAAAGACATATTCCAACTACCTTCAGTCGCATGCCATGACTTCTTGCACAGCTTTTTAGTACATTGGCTCCCCCTCCTGTTCATTTGATACAATGAATACACTGATCAAATACTGCTAGTTAGGAAGTTTCTCTGTGTGCTTGCTTTCTGAAATGGAATTTCCAAGTCTCACAAGAAAATATTATTTCCTAGGTAACCCTATGAAGAACATAATTGTAACAGTTGGCTTAATACATAAGAATAGATGAGCCCCAAACAGTGGTGCGTATAGAATAACTAAACACAATGTCATTGTGTAAGGGATTGTTCAGAAAAAAAAAATATAGGTCCTTTCTCAGTGATTTTGAAAAAAAGATTTTAAACGAGGAAACAGAAGGCAATGAAAAAGGATTTAAGTAAAATGATTAACTGGAAACCCTAGCAGCCAGACCACGACAGAATTACCAGGTTTGTAAATTAAGAAGGATGGTTAAGTAGTAAAGTGTAGGAAATTGCATACAGTTCTGTCAGGAGCAAAGAATTATAATTGATAAGAGTAACAGAACTTGTACATGAGGATCAAAATTAAAATTAGTGCCTATGGAAAAAAAAAGGAGTAGAAAATGCAGTAGCTTTCATTCAAAAAAAATCACACTTTCATTTTCACACTTTCAGTGCCAGGTAAACTAACAGAACTTTTAGAAATAAAAAGACAGAACACCTTGAGGGATGCTGCATGATATGAACAAGCTCAAATACCATTTGTCTTTGTTCTCTAAGCAACAAACCAGCAGGGAAGAAGAAATGATTAAAAATGAACAAAAAACCAAAACCAAAACAAAAAACAACAACAACTAAACAAAATAACAACAACACTACAGGTACTGGGATTGCCAGTAAGTCCTTTTCCAGATCCATGTCATGAAAACCTTCAAATCACAGGTAAAAAGCTCCCACAAGTTAAAAGAAGTTAGAAGGCACAACATAAAGACCAAAATAAATGATCGCTTCTCAAACACTAAGTATCTTTGGGGTACTGCTGCCATTACATTTAGCGTTTTTAAAGTGTACGCTAGAGATACGGACAAAACGAGTATGTATGGAAGAAATGTATTTTGCAGGAAAGACAAAATTTCTCTTTAAATTAATACTTGAGAAAAGCATGATCAACTTTTCAGAATGTGTGAAAATTTCATTGATTAAGAAATGTAACAGAAGATAATATTCAGCATTGACCAATGGTAACTTTATAAGCTTGTATTATGTACCGAGACATTTAGTACCACTTGACAGGAGAAAATGCGGGTAACAGAGTGAGGAGACACAGGCACAAGTTTGCAAACTGAGGGTGGAAAGCAGCAGCAGAAGTGTCAGCAGTGGCAAGGCGGCAGAGGGACATATCTGGATATGAGAGCGGCAAATCCATCAGGACAGGCACAAGGAAGCAAGGGACTCTGGAAAGAGATGAGAGAACTGTGGATGTAGCCAGAAATGGGGAAAAGAAGAAAGCAGACAGGAGATGGGGATGGGTGCAGGTATTGGGAAGAATAAACAAGAGGTGGCAATAATGAGTTGTCCTCGTTTTGAAACAGTACCAGCTTTCATGAGTCCCTCCCAGACCATTTCATGATCTTCTCTCCTCTACACTGGCCTGGGGAGGTGCATTTTCACACATCATTCTTCCCAGTGAGACCTGCAGCTTTTACTGATGCTCTTTTCCAGTGCTGGGATTTGAACCACCCTTACGTGCCGGCACACCCTAACGCAGCCTCCCTTCTCACTCGTCTTTCATCTTCAGTCTGTGCTAGCTGATAGGCCTCCTCTTCCCTACCCTCCTGCTCATGCTGGTTATGCTCAGCTTGGGCTCACTCCCACAACAGCACGTGGAAACAGAACCACAGTCCTGAGGCTACCAGCGGTGGGCAGGTGGCATCAACATCTAAAATCCAATGTGCGTGGTACATTTTTCCTTGTTGTCTGGGAGCACTGCATGAGGGAATGAGCAAAATTGTTGCCAAGCTCCCACGTGGCAGTTCACAGTGGAAAAATCCTGACATATATATAGTACAGGTATAAGCCACGTAAAACTTTATCTGCTTTAGTTCACTCTATTAAAGACTTAGAAGTGAATAAAGATCAATAAAAGCTCACAGTGGACAGATAAAAGCTGTCAGACAGACCTTAAACATAAGGTGTGATCACAAATCACTGTCAAATGGAATTCGCTACTGAACATGAAATTTGTAACGGTGAATTCCTGCAGGGAACTGAAAGGGCGAGACACTATTCAGCATTCTTGCTCAACAGTTTCTGAATGCTTATGACCTCGGAATTTGCAGCCTGGTAAGATGGGGACAGCACAGTCACACGTATAGCAATACATCCTAATACATGGGGAATGAGAAGATATGTCTGGAAAGTGGGTGATTCTGAAGCAAACATTGGCCCACAGTAGGAAGTTGCAGTCAACAGTGTTGGTGAGCTGTAAAATCAGCAATGACTTCTGATCTCTACTGCCAGGTTTATTTTTATCCAAGACTGTTGGAAATAACATACATAAACAACCTGGAAGGAGCAGTCCTTTTCCCTGCTCCAAGGTATGTGTGTCGAGCATTGTGCTACAGATAGCTCTGCTTTCTTGCTGGCCCTCTTTCTGCATAATGACAGTTCCAGAAGCAGAGAATGTCTCTTTCCCAGCACATACATTCTGCCTGGTGATCTGCTTGGAGAGGAGTCTCTCAGTGATCTGTGGATATGAGGCTGTATCCTGTCAAGCTGAGACAAGCATGCAGCCCAGACCCAACCAGACCCGAATTATTCAAAAGGTGGCCATCATCTTTTCTGTATTGTTTCAGACAAAAAGAGCATTCTTAGAGAAGAAGAAAAAAAAAAAAAAAGCTGACAAGTACTCACACACAAACTCTGAATTAACAGCACCTGCAGAAAATTACCTGGAATCATGACTCAGCCATCACAGGACTGAGAGGGGACAAAATTCCATATCCTTCCCCAAGGCTAACATTTTCTACTGTTAACTCCAGCCAGTTCCTCCCTTGAAACGATCTGGTTTCCAGCACAGTGCCAGAGTGTCCAGGCCCTATGCAGTACCATGGAGACTAGACCCCAAAGAGTCTAGTCAAAAGCAAATGACTAGACTTCATACAAAAGTAAATGCGTGAATTTTAATGACTTCTCACATACAGGAGAAACTATAATATTTCATAGTTCCTGAAGTATTACGAGTTTGATTTCTGTTCTCTCCAACAAGAGAAGCACAATGCATCAATTCCTTTTAAAACTCTAGTACTGTATTTTGCACACACACAAAAAGAGGTAAATATTACACAAATATTATAGCAATATAATAACTAGCTTCTGTTTGCATCCTTTTATCTACAGGAGATACATAACTACATAACTAAGATTTTTTTTTGAACAAATAAGCATCCTACAGTGTTCCAAGATGTGAATTTATACCTACATACAAAAGGCCTGCTCTTTACTGCTTTACCAAACAAAGGTAAACCACCATCCTCCTATTCTGTAACATCTGAAAACAAGGATATATTTCATTCCATGCCCACTCTGGATACTCACCACCCTCTCCAAAGCAGGCACTTGTGTTCATACAGCTCTCTAAAACTCACCCAATACCCTTACACTTCTATTCTTACACTGCTGATCTGCTAAGTAGAAATACTGAAGTAATGCATTTTAGTCATGGTAATTTTTTACTACAGCAATTGTCGTAAACCGTTGCTCTTTAGAGTTAAGTATGCATAAATAAAACAAATTTTCAAGGCTATCACTCACATTAGAAGAATCTTTTCCCCAAAATGTAGAAAAGGATGCCCCTCTGGTCTGAAGATCAATTTTCTCCATCTTCAATGGCACATGCAAGCTACATTGGTTTTGTACATAACTCTGAGAAACAGACAATAAAAATCAAAATAAATCAAGTTACTTTACTTTGGAATAAGGACACTTACTTTGGACTAAGGATGACCGTGCTTTCTCATGCAACTCTTTTCCTAACACTTGCTTTTAAAACTGCTGCCTGTGGAGAATCGGAGAGTAAATTTAACCAAACACCTTATTGCATAGTACTCTTTAGCAGAGTCTGTTTCCCTCCCACCTCAACTAGACAAAAATAGCAACTTGAAGGTCACAAGTCTTGTGTGGTATCTTAAAGGTGCTCCTGCTGACAAAGTAGGAAACGTCACAATTCTCTACATTTGATCCCATCTTAAGCACCTCAGTCATCACAAAAGGCTAGAGAGCTAACAGGTAAAGTCACCAATTCTTCACCATTGTAGCATGAGAACCAACGAGTTCCGTGTAGCCACAAGGATATTATGATAAATACCACTTTGAAAACTGGAACAATTAACTGTCATAGCCTGAAGGTGTCTTTTATAAGAACTTAGTAAAGAACATGAGAGTGGTTAATTTTATGTTTGCCCCTCCAGCTGCAAAAACAGCTACCCACACATTCAATTTAGAAAAGGCACCATAAAACACAGAGGACAACCTTAAAACAACCTGCTAGTAATACTAATTCATTAATTAAATCCAAACAAGTCCTTTGCATTTCAAACATTAAACACGCATTTCTGTTCTAAGATGTTGTCCAAATCAAACTCATTCAATTCTTCAGCTTCCAAGCCGCTTTATGTTGCTCCCCTGGCCCAATCTGGGAAAGGGAGCAGAAATACTACTAAGGATGCTAGTGAAAGAACCCATCTTTTCTAGTTCTAGAACAAATTAGCTTATAGTGTCACAGTGCTGTTAGATATTTTTCTATGACAGTACCAGGAATTACGTTTTTCATGCTAAACTTTTACTTCTCTTGACCACAGATGACATAAAGCCACTAGCCAAACACACAGCTTTCCTCTACCCTCCCCTTGTATTTCATTTAACTTCAGACACACACACATACACACCAAGTAAGATTTTTAATTCTTTAATTTAGTGTTGGTCATTTTTGGATTGTGCCTTGCTGACTATACATATCGAATACATTGAGCTTAACAAGTCATTTAGTTTGAAGAGATGCAGTTAAAACTTTAAAAATACTGTTGTATACTGTGTGAAACAGAACCTTTGGCATTAATGACATTAGTTATAAACAAGCACGGAGGACGACTTGTTTCCTTTTAGTTTACCTGTGCATTCACTCCTACACCTTCTTCAGCAAAATCTGCTTGTACTCAGGTTAGCCACTCAACTGAAAGAACAAGATTCAGTAACATTCAGCTTGGTCTTCAACACTTATCTTTCCAGCAGAACACAGGTTCTTGTTCCACCTGCTAAGATGCAAGCAGCTATTTTCTGAAGTTATCAAACAAAGTGTTTCAAAACCTTTAGCTATTTCTCAAGTAGTCTCATCCTCTCAGTGGTGCATGCAGCTGCCAAAGTCTGAATAAATACGTAACATCCTTCTCCTAGACAAAAGGGTGGTTTAATACCACTGCCACTTCACAAGCAATACTCAGGAAATCAGATGAAACTTGCACTATTATCCCAAGCTTTAGCAAGATGAATATATACAACCATACATTGCACTTGGCAGAATTAGAAAAATATGATCTTGTTTATCATCTTGCAGGCAATGTAAGAAACTATGTGTGTGGAAGCTGACAAAATGCACTCTACTTAAATCTTGAATATCTGGGCTGTCAAAACTATTATGCCGTCGACAATGATTCGCTTGCTACATTTTACAACGAAAAGACAGAAAATGCGTATTTTTTTCCTCCATTTAATTCCATGATTAAGATGACTTAACATTTTATTCATCGCAGTTTACCCAATTACATACAGTTTCCATAAGTTATGGCTGCCAAACAAGCTTGTATGTCAACCACTCACCGAAAGCCACATCTGGTGAGTGTGACAGGTTTTAAGGTTAGACACAGTACATGTAAAAATAGAAAGTTTAAAAACCATCACAGACATTTCCATTGCCAACTCCTTTGCAAAATAAATAAGGCAGCAGAACTTTTACTTTGAGGTGGCATCTTTGAGATATGCTATTAGGTCTGCTCTCTCAGTCTTCTTCTTAATACCCGCAAAAATCATCTTTGTTCCTGGGATATACTTCTTCGGGTTTTCCAAGTATTCCATCAGAGTATCCTCACCCCAGGTGATACCTGGGCAGAAAAGAAAAAAAAAACAGTGACCTTGAAGAAGAACAAACAAAACTCTCCATCCCACATTTACTTTCTTGTCCTTTATGTCCTCCATTTTACTTTTTTAAAGTAGACTCTAAAAGTGAAGACTTCCAAGACCACCACTGAACACTCACATCTGTCCTAAGCAACTCAAAAGACTGCTTTTAAGTTTACCTTTATTCTTATTCGCATCTGTGTAAGAAAAGCCCTCGGCTTGCCCAGTTTTACGTCCGAAAAGGCCATGCAGGTTGGGGCCAGTCTTGTGCTTGCCTCCCTTTTCAACTGTGTGGCACTGGGAGCACTTCTGCACAAAGATCTTCTTGCCCTTCTCAATATCTCCCATTTTCAGTACTAGATCTAGAACAACCACAAAGGTTAGTGTCACAACGTCAAGGTCAACCATTCAACAGCACCTTCAAAGAGCTCCTGGTGGTTTACACACAGGCTTGACATAAGCCCCTCAACCTGGAGGCTCCCCAAAGTTTCCGCCACAGGCTTCAGCCTCGGTCGGGCCCTGTCTCCCTCCCACATCGCGCCCTGGGCATCTCGGGGCACGAGCCCACGCGGCGACCTCCCCGCCGCGGCCCGGCCGCCCCCTCAGGCTTCTCCCGCTCGAGCGGCCACAGGCGCCGCTGGGAGCCCAGGCCGGAGCCGCGGCCCTGCCCGGTGCCCCTGGGTCTAGCGGTCCCACCGGGCCGTGGCACGAGGCTGGTTGGCGCTGGTTGGCGCTSGCTCGCTCGCCCGCCCGCCCGCGCGCGCGCTCGCCCCTGCGTGCCCGTGTCCGTCCCCGTCCGCCCCGCTCGCGGCGCGCACGGCGGTCACCGCGTCCCGCCCGCTCTCTCACCGTCCCGCCGGGTGAACCCAAGGACACGCCGCGCACCGCCCTATGTAGGCCTGTGTCGCCGCAACCAAACCGCACCGGCACCGCACCGCCCCTCTCCGCCTGCAGCCAATCAGCGGCCGCGCTCGAGGCCTCTGGTTGGCTGACGGGTCCGCCCGCCAAAATTACGTCACGGCGCCGGCTGCTAAGGACGTAGGTTGTGGCGAGTTGGCGCCGAGTGCTTATCCTCCCTTCCCCCCTCCTCCTCGCGGAATAACGTCACACGTGACGCTATGCGTCAGGGGGCACGTGCTCAGGGAGGGCGGCGTGCGCATGCGCACATGGGAATGCGAAGCAAAGGTCGCGCGGAGCCCCACCTAGGCGGTGCGCAGTCCGTGACGTCACGGGAGCGCCGCGCTAACGGCGTTTGCCGCGCGCCGGCTGTGGCGCTCACCTTGTGGCGCTCACCTTGTGGCGCTCTCGGAGGGGAAGGGCGGGAGGAGGGTGCTGGTTTCTCCTCTTAGGGTTCGCAGTCCCTGCTTTAGGGCTGTTGGATCTTAAGGAGGTGTTTAAGAACCTGGAGAATAAAGTGATGGAAATACTGCAGTTAGGAAAGGGTTGCTGAAGTCTCACAAACTTGAGGAAGGTGAAAGTATTGTTGGTGGTGCTACCACAAAGAACTGAAGGCAAAACCCACACCAATTTTAGATGTCATGTAGGATATTACAACATTTTGGTTTTAAATAATGTAGGTGTATTGTTTTAAGTGACACTAAGCTGGCACAAAAGAGGAGGGTGTCCCAGAAGTCTTCCCAGCAAGCTGGGAAGTGTTGTGTAGATTGAGAAAAAGTACTGATACCACCAAATACACGTTTAAAACACGTTTGAATGTTGAGCTTCAGGTGTGACCGCCATCATGTCTCTATCCTTGACAAAGAGGATGAAGAGCTCTTGGCCAAAAGGGCGAAGGTCACAAGAGGCAAAAGATTTTTCCTGGACTTTTGACATTAAAAAAATGCCATCTTTTCTCAGACCTGAAGAGTCTCCCAGCAGCAGATGGCATCTGAACAAGGGTGGCGTCTTGTGCCCGCTCTTGTGCTGCGCCAACGGCTGGCGTGGTTGTGCACGGAGCCGGGTGGCTGCTACCTCCTGCGGTGCCCGTGTGGAGAGTCAAGGAATAAGGGCGGAGTGAAATCACCAGAGCTTCTTCCGATGCCAACATATTTTGCTGGCAGTTTAAAAGACTATTCAGGCAGTTATCACTTCAAATACAGGCTTTATGCACTGCCCATGTCTGCAGCATCGAACAGATGTGCTCGTCCGGTTACTAACATTTCATCACAAGGTATACGCATAATATGATATTAAGCTACAAAAATTACCCTGTATGTGTTGACTATAAACTCACTTAGTGACTGCAAACTTACTGTCATAAAAATATTTTGCTTATAATGTATAGCTAAGTTCATATACTTTATGGTGAACTAGGTAATATGTGTGCAATTGAACCCCAATAAATAGGCATCTTAACTTCTGCTTCTCCCAAGCTTATGCCAGGCTCCCAGAATTATGTGGCTGACATCAACAGAAGCACCTATAGGATATTCTCACCAGTGGAGAGATGCGATTCCTTCCCGGAGAGACTTTCCTCTATTTTTGCTACCTGTTGTACTAAGATTTTGAGACATTTGTAACCAAGTAATCACCTAGTAGCTTTAGAAGAAGCCTTAGAACCAGGTTTTAACATCCCAGGTGACTGCACATTTTGCAATATGCCTCTAGGAATACAGCAAGTGTTATATCACAACAGATGTGTGGCTCTTTCCCATTGTGACTATGCTAGATGCTCCACAGACTCAAAAAACTGTCCATGAGGAGCTTATATCTTGAAGCATGGTGCTTCATAGCACCAAGAACATTTATCCAGACTACTAGCATTGCAGAATTTTTCTTATGCTTCTAAGATTTGTCTCCATTTCTTTTTAAATGTTACTAAGTTGTCTGCCTTAATTGTACCTCAAACAGAATACAGAAATAGGTAGATTAAAAAGCACTTTCTGAGTTCCTTGCTTTTATCTGATTAATTTGACCAAACAAAATGTCCGTGAGCTTTTCATTATGGGACTTAGAGATATAAGACTTAAAAGATTGTCAGGACTTTTCTTGAGTAAGTGTATTACATGCCTGTTGCTAAATAATAGTGTCTTTTTTGGTTTTGTTAAATGTCAAACACAATCTTCATGTATCTTTCTTGAGGTGTGTTCAGTCTTCAATCTTCTGATTTTAAAACTTGTGATTCTTTTCCTAACCTCTTTTTTTTTTTTTTTTTTTTTTCTACAGATTGAGGAGAAATCTATGCTTATTTTAAAAAGAGAATCTGATGGGATATGTTGAGATATGAGGGTAAGTGCCCTCTCCAAAGGGGATACAAAATCTCAGACTCTTGTCCTGTAGTGCTCTGCTAGTGCCCTGTCTCCCAGTGGATTTCTGAAGATCTTGAATGAAAAATGATCAATTGTTTGTGTTTCTACCATGATTCTTTACTAGAATCTCTTCCAGGAAAGGAAAATACAGTGATAATGACTAGTTAGAAGCATGTTTCTGTTTAAGTCATATGTTCAGTGTAAGTGCAGAAAATTGCTGTGAAAAATTGCTTGGAAGGAGAGGGGAAAATGAGTAATCTCTTAGTTGGACTTCTTAGAAGACCTGCAGTGAAGAAAGTCTTGAAGAAAACTGCAATGTTATTTTGTTCTCAGGTCTTCTCTGGGAGACAGATAAAATCAAGTAACCATCTAAGAAAGTAAGCTGGTTATTAGCTGAAACCAGCTAATTAGCTGAAATTAGCTGAAAGCAGTTAATTCAAGTAACCAGCTTCCTTCAAGACGCCAACTAAGAAACAGTAAATCACCATGTAATGTTTCTGCCTCTAATTCCTATTTAACTTCTAGTTCCTTGAGATGTTAATTAAACCAATATTAGTTAAGTTGATGATTTTTAGGTAGCACTGATATTAATCTCTTTGCACACTGAAAATAGCAATTTAAACTTCTTTGTGTCCTTTGGGCAAAACCATTGTTAATCCATTGAAGTTTCCTTAGAGGCTTTCTTGTCTTTGAAAGGCTGTGCAAACATTATTTCTGATGTTTCAATGTATTGGTTTTAGTGATTTTTTTCTCTTCACACAACTCGAAGATTCAAGTTTAGGAAGCACAACACAGCAGCAGAGCTGTTCTGTCCTTATCTTTTAGTTTTCTTAAATATTTTTTTAAGCACCAAGTTAATTCCCTTTTCTCATCCTTAGCTACTAAATTGGCACTTGCAGCCCTCTCAAGCTAACTGCTAATAACAAATTGCATGTTTTCTATAGCTAATCTGCTTCATGCTAAAGCTCTTTCAAAATCCTGCAGGGAATACTAAAACCCATCCAGCCTACACCAGGTTTCAGTTTGTAGTGCTCATTTTTGGACGCATTTGCCTCTTAATGACCTAATTCTTTCCCCAGTGTTTGTCCCACTGATGCGTTTCTCAAGAACATTGTATTTCCGCAGCCTTTAGGCCATCCAGGGTGTTCTTGTCCCCTCTTTTCAAACAGGTTACGTATATACTGGAGTGCTCTTCTTACCTGCTCTAGTTTCAATTTATCTTTTTTCTCCATGAAAGGATATACAAGCTGTATTGAAGTACTTTTTATTAATTAATCTATTCTTCAAGACCAAAGCGATATGTCAGTTGTAGAAATAAAAAGAATTGAAACCATAGAATTTGTGTCTCCTTCCCTCAGCAATGTTATCTCTGAGATCTTTTGTCTCTCCTTTAATAGAATCATGAAAACGTTTGTGTGCTGCTGACTTGGAGAAGGAATCCTGCAGCTCCAGCAGTGTGGTTGGGTGCTGAGGAACCTCGTAGCTAGGGATACATTCAGGCAGTGCTGTCTTTCTAGGCCTATCCTCTGATCTCCATAGAGGCTGGCTCATATCTTGATGCCAAAGCTCTTGCATGGAAGTCTTACTTTTCTCACTTTTCACATCCTGTGGTGGACTGGGCACATATAGAACATCATGTGGGTAGTTCCATACTCTACATTGTCCCAAATGGCGAGACTTCAAATCTTTATAGTCAAAGGGACATCCAGATTCAAGTTCTGGCCTTTCTGCAAGTTGCCTCCTGTACAATTCTTCTGCTTGCTGTGTGTCAAGGACTTTCTGAAATTCGTTTGCTGGTGGCCTTGCATCCAGATAGCCATCTTTCTGGTAATGTATCTGAGACAGATCAGCCCGCTCTGGGCTCACATCCCATTGCTGATCTGTATTTTCTGTCACCTTGCACTGTGGACTGGTTGTTGCTTTTGATTTCGTCAGCGCTGTGTCTGAGTAGCTGGGTAAAATGGTATGGACACTGTGTAAAGGTGGGGGCATCTGCACATGGGAGACGCGTGGTTCCTGCAGAACTGATTCATGGGGCCGTCGACCTTGAAGTAAGCGTGCGATGCGTCCTTGGAGAGGCCTCACTTGTGAAAGACAAGGCAGAAATGTTTCTTTCTAATGGGGGAAGGAACAGAATTAACACTCTTATCTGAGACTCCTACTTTAGCAGGGGTTCGTGTAACCATTGTCTGCGACTAGTGACATGGTTCAGTTATGGATCTACCTTTAGTGCTGCCCATTGTGGAAAATGAAGGAAGCAGCATACCAGGGAACCTGGAGAAGTGTCGTGCTAGACACGGGAGCTACATCACTCATGGGCCCTGCTCTGCTCTGACAGTACACAAAATGGTGTACCTGCTGGTAAAGGCAGGCAGCCCACACATTGGTCACTGTCCAATATACATAGGTATATCCAGTATATCTGTGGACTTCAGATTCAGTCTTTATGCTTTGAAAAAGACAAAATACTTGGCCTAGCCCTAGGCACAAGATACAAATGTGTAGAAGTGTTCTGTGCCACCTGCACCTTTCTTCTGCAAACACCTGTCTTCCCGTTTGTGATCCCTCAATATGACAATACACAGGATGACTTGCATTACTGTATATTGAAATTTATTTATAGTTACAAGTGGAACTAAGGGGGCTCACTGGCCTGTGGCCTTTTAGGTCTTTCAGTGACAGTGTGATTCACTGCTTGAATATTGTTATCCTATGTTAATCATTTCTGGTATTAATGCTTTGGATAGCAGCACAGAGTCAAAGCAACATTGTACTAGGGAGTATGCAAACAAAGTAAATCAGAGCTGTACCCAAAAAACTGTCAGTCAGGAAGTCAATCTGCTGAACTATCTGAGTATTTGATATTAAATGTATGCATCCTTAAGCAAGATGATCTTGTTCAGATAAAACAGCATGGCCCAGGGTAGGCCTTTTCCAGTCACACTCTGGAAACTGTGGGTACACTTTTGAAACTAGAGGGCAGTAGGGCTGCTCTGTTTGGAATTAAAAAATGCCGCTGCTTTGGATTTTCCTTTCCAGGAGGAAACAGAATGAGCTGTTGAAAGTGTCCCGTATTGTTCATTAGCATAAACTAGAATATCTTTTTCTTCATCACACTGGAGAGAAAGTCAGGCAAATTTTCCATTTCAAATACAGGGTTTCAATTATCAAAAACCTGCAGATACCCTTTTAAAGGGATTCCATTACTTATTCTTTTTAAAAAGTCCAATCCCTGACAGTGCTTAAGAAAAGTGTAAATGAGGTACTTAAGGATCTGATTTAGCAGACATGATGGTGAGGGGCTTATGGTTGGACTGGATGATCTTGAAGGTCTTTTCCAACTATAATGACTATGATTCTATGATAAAAAAGAAAAGCAGGGCAGTTTTGCTACTTTTCCTCTAGGAGTTTTCTGGTGTGTAACTACAAGAACTATTACTTAGCTGTCCATCTTCTTGCTTATTTTGCAACCATACCTGAGGGCATTAGAGGCAAAGACGTCTGAACCTGCGTGCTGTAAAGCCAGCAATGCTGTGGGAGGCTGAGTGGGAATCGACTCTTTCTTGAACTATTTATTCAGTTACAGTCAATTAAACTTGTATATACACTGTGCATGACAAGGCACAGGTGTTGCTGAAAAGGCTTGAGAAATAAGTAATGATGCTGGTGCAAAAAGCAGCTCAGCTGGATTTGCTATGCTTATATAGCATGTAAGGCTTTACTTGCACATGTGGTATTTAAGAAAAGCAGTATCTTTTCAGTTTTATACAGACCACATTGAGCATTGGAATAGTTGGAGACAGTAAGCATGCAGTTTCCCAGAGTACCTGGACATTAAAATAGAATACAGTGATTTTAAGGAACTGCTTATTACTGATGTGCCTTTGAGGGAAAACAGCAAAACACTCATGTAAATGGAGGAGGATGGATTGTAGATACACTGTGCCAAACTTAGTAAGGTGGTAATAGCTTGCAGGGGTACTGGAGCTTTTATCAAATGAGACAATATGTGCTAAAGACAGTGAGGTGATGACTGGAGTGGGGCTGGTTACATCAGCTCAACATTTGCCCAATATTTCAGTCTGCAGCTGACAAATCACTTTATGGAATTTATTACTCATACTTTACAAGGGAAATTGTCCTTTTAACTGCTGTCGTCTGTTGGTGGCAACTTTAAAAGATAAGATTAAAAATAAGCAGATAATCACAATAACCTCCTGCTGGGCCTGGAACAAGTCACTAATGTATTACAAAAAATTCTATCAACGAGCTGCGTCAGGACTGATCTACTATACTGAACTTCTGTCTGTTTTAGACTGAGGTGTGCTTCTGTATTACCAGAAAGTTTAATTCTGTTAGCTATGTCTGGGAATACTCTTTCCAGCAGCACTTGTGGCAGAAGCATCAAATTATCAGTAATTGCAGTACTTACAACTTCCACGTTTTCTAGTTCTTGTATTAATCTGTCAAGTGCCTTCACGTCATAGTCATCCAGGTTAAGGGGATTCATAGGACCTCTGCCTTAATGGAAACATGTTTTATTGTCACACATTCTTCCTATGAGAATGGTCAGTCACACAAACAGAGAAAAATCTCAGATAATTTACAGGTTTTGTGATCTTTATTACTTAAGAACTAAAAATGAATTTTCTAGAGAGAACTATTTACTGATATCCTCTGGTCTTTCCCTGTTACCCCAGGTAAAGTATTTTAACAAAAAATGCCTACCAGTGAAGTCCCGACTGTATGATGTGATCCACTGAGCCCTTTCACTGTTTCGTAACATATTGGTTGTTCTGGGAGAGAGGTTATGTCCTAGGTCTTCAAAAGTGGAATTAGGAGCCACTATCTTCGGTGGTTTGGGATAGTATCTTTGCCCCTTTTGTTGAGCAAACTTAGGAACCTGAAGGATAAAAAGAAATAGGTAAAATGTAAACCAACTGTGTTTTGGATAAAAATATTGCTTTAAAGCTTTGAAATAAACCCTCTAGAAATTATCTGTTTAGAAAACCTTAATAAAATTGTAGTGGAAGAATATCTTCAATACTTCATGCTGCCCACTGGGAGGTTGAACACAATACAAATAACTTCTCATTAACCATACCTAGGCAGAACATTGCATAGTATCCTTCTGAAGCCATACTAATGACTGCCATTTAGTGTTTTCCACACATCTATTGGACTCTGTGTCTAAAAAAGGCAGTATATGTATATTTATTTATCTCTGTCTTTCCCTGCAGTCTTCATGACTTTGATCTGACATCAGACTGTAGGCTAGATCCCTTTGGGACGTGAATTACTTTTTAACCAAGCTGAAGAAGAGTAGAAACGTGGCCAATCAAATCTACTTTTCTGCCTTATGGACCAGGCCAGCCCTTCCATCACTACAGCTATGTAAGGTAAGAGTAGAGAAAGAGATGCTCTACAGAGGGGGTATGCATTTCCTTCAGGACATGGAAGGAGAGAAACCAGCCTGGCCATATGATGGCAGGGCTTGTGAAGAGTTAAAGATGGGCACAGATCTGCTACTGTCCAAGCCTATTTCTGTGAAACACAGTAGAGCCTTATCTGGACTAGTGAAGGGATGAGCTCCCCATCCTGGATATGGTCAGTAGCCATTTTTGCTGCTTTCTTCCTTTATTTCTTTTCTTCACAGCCACTTAGCTAGGTCCTAGAAGATGTAGTTAGTCCTTAAATTAAAAGACTTTCATCACAAGACCGCTTGTTAGCTTCTGGTCTTGTTTGTATAATGTTGAGGTGGATATTTTGCTCTCTCTAAAGTCCTTTGCTCTTTGGTTTGTGTGTTGTCTAACTCATGAATTGCAATTGTTTGGAATTATGTCATACTTCGAGGTGTAAAATTGCCCCCCGTGAAAGAGATACAGTCAGGTTTGATTAAGATAACAGTGAAGGGAGTGACATTTGCTCTGCTATGCAAACTACATACGTGGAAGAATGTGTGCTGTCCTGGCCAGTGCACAGCCTCCTTCTTGGAGTCAGAGGGAATACTGACCACTTCGTGCCTATATGGATTACCTGCAGCAGAAATATTTAACATATTCCAGTGCAACACTATTGATTAGAATGACAGGAGGGTCTGCATTTTAAGCTATAGACTTATGCTCACTATACAGATAGGCAGATGTGTTGGTGGAGAAGGTTACTTCTGTGAGTTGCTGATTGTATCTTTGCTACCTTGGGAGACTGACCTCATGGAACTGCAGGCAGAAATCTTCAGCGCTATTTTGGCACCAAATCAGCAGGGTTAGTCCAGGTCAGCCATTTAATCATCTGAAGTTAAGTGCACTGCCTTTCTGGAAGCTCCAGGTAAGTACCTCCACCACCAAATCTGCGGGATCAGTTGTCTTGGGCAGAGAGGCAGGGACAAGCAGCTGAGGGCTGAATCCCTGAACACAATTGATTCCTCAGAGAGTCACCTGCCCATGACTCGCTGCAGGAGGTCTGGATTAATCCAGACAGGAGCTAGGGAGATTCTTACTGTGTTTTGTGTGAATACTTTTTTACAAACAACAGCAAGACAGTAAGATTAATAAAGTGTGATTGATTGTGAAAGTGGCTCTATACCTGTAAAGTCACATTTTGAGGAGTAATTGAGTGCCTGTAGGTGTCTTACAAAAATGAGAGTGCAGAGCATGCTTGAAAGCACTTCATTTATAACTGGTGCTTTCAGTGCTTTTTTTCTTCAGCTTTTCTGCCTCGGTTTCCCTATGTACTTCACAGTGATGCTGCCAGGATTAACTACATAATGTGTATCCTGAACTTTGTAGGGATACAAAATTTTTAAATATACCCTTCCAGTAAGAAAGTCACCTAGATGCGCTCTGGGTTATTTGGACTTAGCAAGAGATTCTCAGCTCAGTCACAGAGAATGGGAATATCCTGGTCTCAGAGGAAGTCAAACCATTGGGAGGAAACAGCAGATGAAGTTCAAATGTTTTATAACTGTCGGCAGTAGGTGCCCCTTAAGCTAGTAGTTCTCAACTTGATAAGCTTTGCTGGGAATAGATCTTGGCCTCCAGTGATCCTCATAATTGTGCAAGAATAGACTGCAGGCTCACCACCATGTGTGATTTCTCTTCCTTATATTGAACAATAATCAATGAGAAGTGACTAAAAATTATTACTACTAGCATATTTGGTGGATTTTTGTTTTTGGTGGACTGAAAACTGCTCATTTATACAACTAAAACCATTACTGTACAACACTGTGGTGATGACTGAGAACAGCAGCTAATTAATGCAAATTGACATCCTGCTTGACATTAGCAGCTTTTACTTTACTGAAAGCTTCTTATCCACAGCAGCATATGCTTTTTTTTTTTTTTTTCTTCTGTTTTATATAGTTAGTGTGAAGTCCTTGCCTGGCAAGCACTGCCATGGCAAACTGAGGTACTGGCAGACACCTTCTTGCACTAGGAGCCCTAGTGCTGTGAAGGGTGCTCCTGCTTTCTCCTGTCTCAAATACTTAAGAAACCTGAGGGGGAAGCAGCTGTAAGAGGTGCTCATCAGTTCATGCGGGTGACCTGCAGAGTCTTCCAAAATAAATAACTGCCTCTTGGGAAAACCAGACCAACACCAAGACCCTCCTGCTCTTTTGCTGCCACTCTCAGAGCCAAATGCCATTAAGTGGAACTGATGACTGATGACTCTGAGGTATGCCAAAATGCAGTGTAATTGAATGCTGCTCTATTCTGCATTAATTTTCTAGCAAAAAAAAAAAAGTTACCTTGCTAGAGTTAAAAACAAATACTTCAGTGATGGCTTATATGGTAGTCTGGGTATAATGAATGGCTAGGGCTTCATTTCAGCTTCATGAGGGCTAAAAAGGGTTGTCACTCTGAAGCTTGTTTTGCCATCTGTGTAGTGATTAAATATTTGTAATCATTCAGCACTCGTTATTAGGGTGCCTCTGTTGTCCTCAGTGGATTTATGTCAGATATGTCTTTGAACTGCAAGGTTTTGGTTTCTTGAATGCATTCTTTTCCTTTCCTTTCCTTGCCACTTCCTGGGACTATGAAGAGTTATTTACCTGACCAGAGATATCAGACTGAATGATGCACCTTGCCTTTAAAAGGCAATAATAGCCAGCGTAATAGCTCCATTGCCTCCTGAAGCTGCAAGGTGCTCACATGAGACAGAGGTTAAATCAGAATTCTCAGGGCCCAAGTATCCTCCTGCACTGAGAGTGCAGTTTGCAGCTGGAGAGGTCCAGTTTAGGTCAATGCACTTAGCTTGACCACTCATAATCCTTAAATTCTTGTTCTGTTTCATTTTAAAGGAGAGACTTCAGTGATGTTTCTAGGTAGCTATCAGGAATAAATGCCAAACCAACCAAATGTTCTCTTACCTTTGATCTTCCGCAAAACAACCACGTCAAAGGCTTTGGCAGGGATATTGGGATGAAGAGGCCGATGATGGCTTGCCTCAACCCCAGTATATTGATCCTCAGGTGATCGAAAGTTTGGAAACATGGCGTACCTTGAGATGTGTGTCTGGTAGGGGTGAGAGGTGGGAAAGGGCAGGCACAGTGGCCTTGGATTTTTTTGGGTTGTCAGGAAAGGCAGAAAAAAGCAAAGTGTCATTATTTTACATTTGACGGACATTCAGCATTTAAGATAACACTCTGCAAGAACTACAAGAAGACTAGCAGGGAAACCTTAGTTCCTCAGTTCTTTTGCTTGCACCCTACAAGGAATTCATGATGATCTCTGCCTGCTTATCAATGAATGACCTACCTGTTTTGCTGCATAAAAGAGAGCCACCATGTTTGTTCTGCAACTTTCAGAACTGGGTTCCTGCATCACTGACATCAACATAGGTTACTATGTCTCTTGGACAGACTCGGTGAAATGTGGTACATACTGAATTCCAAATTTCTTTCTAAGGTTTTAAGATGGATCCAAGTCAGACTCTAGAAAGGATGCCTCAGTATCAAACCCCAGATACAAATAAAGATGTTAGCTTCTGCCATTTCAGTCTTCCCAGTAGCTACAATTACATCCGAAGACAACTTGCAGAACACTTTTCTCAGGAGTTTATCACAAACTGTACTGTGTAGCATCATATTCAGGTTTTTCCTCAGGTTTTAAAGGAATGTGGGATGGGAGACTATGAAGAGAGGCTCTGCGGAGCAATAAATTACTGAAGAACTTGTGGGAAGGACTTCTAGGAAAAGTATTTCCTATAGACAACGGAATTGAGAGAAATGAAGGGAAAAGTAAAGCAAGATCATCATGAAGAACAGTGTGAAGAAGAGAATGGGAAAAATAACTGGTCGAGAAAATCCATCAAAACAGAAACAGTCTTATCTGCTATATGCAAGTGTAACCTTGAGAAAAGCAGATTTCGGCTTTAGGAAGGAGCAAAAAAGGATGGCAGTTGCAATGAGATTAATATGAAAGAAACATTGACACTGCTTGCAGAATGGTAATAAAGGCTAAGGCAGAAAGCAGAGGAAGGAGCGGAGGTCGCACACAGCCATTGCACAGATCCCGGTGCTGTACAGAAGACTATAGTATCTCTAGATATGAGTCACGCTGGGTGTGATTTGCGATGGCAGTAACTTTTTCCTCCATAGCAGAATCATACTTTGACCCTTTAGATATAATTATTTTAAACACATCTGGGGTTTAGTTGAACAAAACTATGAAGCAATACACATTAATATTCATATGAGGATTTAATGTCATTGGTTCAGAGCATTGGTCGCTATTCACGTGAAAATAGGTTATCTGTCCTGCTAGATTAGCATCCAACTTCAATTGCTCTGGTGGCTGCCAACCTTTTATCACCATAAAATAGTCAATTATAAATTGTGCTTGCTTACAGATACTCAAATGAGTAGCCAGAGGGCAAATGAGAGCCAAAGGGCAAATGAGGACCTGCAGCTTTACTGACAGTGTTGTTCCTTAGCAAGAAAAGAACTGTGGCTTTTGTACATAGTCAGTCATAGCTATTCATATTTACTTTTATGTGGCTTAAGGAAAGGCAAATGTGGATTTCTGAATCTTGCACAGCTCCGGTTAATAACAGCTTGTGAAATTAAAATTTGACCCTGAAAAGACATTCACTTCTGGGAGGAAGGAGAGTAAAGCTAAAATAGAGCTTTGTGGGATATTGAGAATTGGGATTTCATGGAGAGTATTCACATTGCTGTGGCTGATCTTTCCGCTTTTGTTTTTTTCTTGATGAAGTAATTCAGTAACTAATTAAAATACGGAAATGGCAAAGGTCTTCCAAAATGAAAATGAAACAGTGGTTTATTCCAGTGATAGAGAATAGCACTAACTCTATTTTGATCCCCCTCAATTTTCCATGACTGTCTGTAGTAACTTACTGCGAACAAATACCTTCCTCCTGCTGCTGTAGAAGACAAAACCAAAAGAGCCTTCTATGTGCATCATGAGGTAACAAGATTGCACCTGCACTTTTACTAGGCTTCTGTCCCATAAATCTGCCGTGTCACATATCTGTGCTTCCAAATTCTTCATGTCACATCATTTAAATAAGATAGACTCAAGTGAGCCAGGAAACTCGCTTAGCCCGTAGGATGGATGCACTAGGCAGGCACTGCTGACATGCTAACCCAGTCAGCACAGGCCTTGGTCAAGAGAGCTTGCTAACTTTGCTGCTGCTTATTGCCCAGGAAACTACTGCCAGTGTAGACGCTCTAAGACAAAATACTTGCCTTTTTTATTTCATAAAGGTACATATAAGAGAATTGTACTTACTTAGCCAAACTATCTGGTGGCTTGTGAAGCCTATATTAGAGAAGAAAAATACAAAGTTATTTCAAATCCCATGTATGTTTGCACCTCCCACACTTAATCTAAAGCGGCGCCATCAATATACATTAGAAAAAAATCAATATGTAAGCAGTGCACACCACATTCTTACTGATATCACTTGTTCGGTGAGAAATGCTCCATGTTGCTAAGTGCCAAGGCTGAAAAGGCTCCTGGAACAAGCGATGCATGGAAAGCCTTTCTGAAAGGAGTGAGCGAAAATACCCAGCCTCTTACATTTCTGTGTAATGTGCTCTCTAGTAGCAAGCAACTGCATGCACTACTTATTAAAAAATCCTTTTATCAGTAATATCAAACAAAATATATCATCCTAGTCACAGTTGTGCAGATATTAATTCATTCCAGACTTATATTTTTTTTATATTCTACCTAGAGACTTATTTGATGCTTCAAATACATTTTAAGAAAGTAATCAAAGGAGTATGTGAACTCTAAAGGGCAAAAATTTCATAAATGAGGCTAGCTAAGAATCTCTTGGCAATTACAGCAAGACAGAAAAATATCTTAAGAGTTAAAAAAATAATTTGCTCTAGTGGTTCCTTGCAATATGATGAAAAAAGAGAAAAAAATGTCTCAAAGATTCTATTACTGGGCATTTGTATGATCTGATATAGAAATTAAGTGGTTTATGAGGAGTTCCAAAATCTCATGGGTTTGATGAAGACTAAATTACTAGATATTACTTTAAAGTGCCTTAGCAGAGTACAAATGAGAAAGTTTGCCTGATAATAATCTTTTTTTATTATTATCTTCTATTATTTATTGGTCATATAAATGTTTCTAATTCTACAAGTCATATATAGAGAGTATGACTTCAATATTGCCTAGAGCCCTAGCATTTCTTAGTGAGGAGAGAGAAACCTGAGATTCATTCCCAAGTGAGAGATGGTGGTAACTTTTCAGGTTTTCCATGGCTGAGTTTGAGGATGCTGTGTGGGATGCATTTAGGCTGCACTGGAACTCTATCATAATTTCAGCCTCAGCTGTCCCTGGGTTAGCTGGCATAGCCATGGCAAAGGAGTGATACTCAACCTCTGTTCAAGCCTTCTGTGACTCAGAGCTGCAGTTTGGCCACTCCATCATTGAACTGCACTCCATAAAAACAGATGTTGTACAAGTAAAGTGAGGAAACCTGGCCCTTTTCTCAAAGGGTTTCAATGCTAGCCTCATTCATTTCCATGGGTGTTTTAATGAATTACATATTTAATGCTAATCCCTTTGGAATTAGAGTTATTGAGAGATGTCAGGGACAACAGAGAGAACTTCTATAAATATATCAGCAACAAGAGGAAGACTATGGAAAATGTTAGTCCTCTGATGAATAGGGAGGATGCTTTGGTGATGGAGGATGCAGAGAAGGCAGTTACTAAATCCCTTCTTTACTTCTGTCTTCACTGCTAAGTCTGGTTCCCATGAACTACAGAGGCTGGGTACAAGAGGGATAAGCAGGAGAGATGAAAACTTTCTGCTGGTTGAGGAGGATTGGGTTGGGGATTATTTAGGCAAACTGGATGCCCATAAATCTATGGGCCCGGGTGAGATGCACCCAAGCGTGCTGAGGGAACTGGCAGAGGTTATTGCTGAGCCGCTCTCCATTGTCTTCAAAAGTTCATGGAGAGCCGGGGAGGTGCTGGAGGACTAGAAGAAACCAACATCACTCCAGTTTTAAAAAAGGACAAGAGAGAGGAGCTGGGAAACTACAGGCCCATCAGCCTCATCTCTGTCCCTGGAAACACCTTTCCAGGAGCAGCACATCCTAGAGACACTCTCTAGGCATATCAAGGAAAAGAAGGTGCTCAGGACTAGTCAGCATGGATTCACCAAGGGGAAGTAATGTTTGATGAACCTGATAGATTTCTATGGTGGGGTGACTGCCTGGATAGATGATGGGAAAGCCGTGGATGTTGTCTACCTTCAGCAAGGCTTTCAATACACTCTCCCATAACATCCTCACAGGAAAGCTCTGGAAGTGTGGATTGGATGAGAGGACAGTGAGGTGGATTGAGAACTATCTGGATGGCAGAGCTCAGAGTGTGGTGGTAAATGGTGCCAAGTCTAGTTGGAGGCCTATGGCCAGTGGTGTCCCCCAGGGATCAGTGCTGGGTCCAGTGCTGGTCAACTTGTTCATCAATGACTTGGATGAGAGGATAGTGCACCCTGAGCAAGTTTGCTGATGACACCAAAGTGGGTGGAGTGGCTGAAACTCCAGAGGGCTGTGCTGCCATCCAGAGGGACCTAGACAGGATGGAGAGTTGGTCAGAGAGGAACCTCATAAGGTTCAACAAGGACAAGTGCGGGATCCTGCAACTGAGCAGGAATAACCCCAGGCACCAGTACAGATTAGGGGCTGGCCTACTGCAAAGCAGCTGCGTGGAGAGGTATTTGGGAGTCCTGACTGACAACAAGTTAACCATGAGCCAGCAATGTGCCTCATGGCCAAGAAGGCTAATGGGATCCTGGCCTGCATCAGGAGGAGCGTTGCCAGCAGGTCGAGGGAGGGGATCCTGCCCCTCTGCTCAGCCCTGGTGAGGCTGCACCTGGAGTACTGGGTGCAGTTCTGGGCTCCCCAGTACAGGAGGGACGTGGAGATTCTAGAGAGGGTTCAGCAATGAGCAACCAAGATGATTAAGGGACTGGAGCATCTATCGTATGAGGAAAGGCTAAGCGAGCTGAGCCTGTTCAGTCTAGAGAAGAGAAGACTGAGAGGTGAGCTGATCAATATGTATAAGTACCTGAGGGGAGAAAGTAAAGAGGATGAGGCTAAACTTTTCTTGGTGGTGTCCAGTGACAGAACAAGGGAAAATGAGTATAAATTAAAACACAGGAAGTTCCATCTCTATATGAGGAAGGACTCCCCTTTACTGTGACGGTGACAGAGCCCTGGAACAGGCTGCCCGGAGAGGGTGTGGAGTCTCCTTCTCTGGAGATCTTCCAAACCTACCTGGATTACCACCCTGTTCCCCATGCTCTAGGGGTCCCTACAGGGAGGTTGGACTAGATGGTCTCTATAGGTCGCTTCTATCCTCAACTGTGATTCTGTGATCTGAAGGGATGTTATGAGCTTGTAACCAGGTTGTACTTGTCTGCAGTAGTTCTATGTCTCTCCTCATGGCATAGTGCAAATCAGTGGATGCAAAGCCTCAGCAGTTCCAAAATGCCAGTAAAAGACACACTGAAATCTGCATGACCTCTGTAAGGCTCCAGTTGCCCACAAGATGGGTGTTGTGAGGCCCATGGGAGGTACCTCCACAGAGCTGGCAGATAGCACGGGTGTGGTACACGTAGCTGCGTGGCCTCCAGCTTCTCTAGATTAGGCCAGGGAACTTTTCACTGCCTTTTTTTTTTTTTTCTTCCTTTTAGTTACCCATGTACTTAGTAAATTATTAAGAGAATAAGATTTATTACTCTTGCCCATTTTAACGGGAAGAAAATTGCTATTGGAGAATAAACCAGGTTTCACGTCTGTAAATTGGCTTTCTTTGCTGCCCTTGATTCCTGCAAAGGAAACAGTCACTTATCTTACCCAACCTTAAAACCTGCTTGGTCAGAGAGCTGCAAGTGAGGGAATCAGGGATGAGGGAGCAGGGGGGAAAGCCAGAGGAATGACAATGCTATGTCGTGTGGTAAGCAGTGTAAAAGATTAAAACCCACACAGCAAAATGAAAAAACAAACAAAAACCCACACTATTCATATGCTCTGTCACCGAATCCCCCAAAAGCTCCTTGGGATCCCTTGACTTTGCAAAGAGAGCTACAAACACTCTAGCCAGATTGAGTGTGTGTGGAACTAGTGACACCAGATGATCATCTGGTTGGTGTGAGCTACTCCAAATGGCAGCAAAGGCCTTTCAGGCTGGTTGAGGCCTTGTCCAATCCCTTTGGATCAAATGAACTTTGGAGGGTGCTTTACACCTTTCTTTGGGTGGGAAGAGGGGGTTACTTCTCTCTCTTTAGGACTTTTGACTGACAGGGGAGATTTGGCCCACTGCTAATGCACTTACAGAAGCAGATGTGTATGAGGCAAATATATGTGGTGTACATACAAAATTGGCCCGTGGAGATGTATGGAGTTACTGCATATGCCTTTTGTTTCCCATGAAAGACTAATGGAGGTCTTAAAGGAGGCCACACAGCTACGAGGTAAACAAAGTAGTGTTAATAGCTTCCTAGTAGGCCTGTGGAGCAGCATTCAGTGGGCATTTTACAGGAAGGGTTCAGTATGGCACTCACCATCTGAAAGTCCCTGACAGCAGAGAGAATAGTTCCTGTAAAAGATCTTGAATACACGTGGCAGATTTGTTTATATACATTCCCTTTCCTTCAGCTTAAAAGTCTTTACAAGATAATAAATTATAAGCTAATAGGAAAGAAATTGCTCTAACTAGTATAAAGCATAAAATGTTTTAGAGACCCATCATGTTTCAGGTTGTGAGGAGAATGCAAAACTGATAAAATAGTTCAATGTGCAATTGGTCAGACACTCAGAGTCTAAGGTCAGTCCTTTTCAGTAGGTACTAGAGCAGAGTCTGATCTACCCTTATGTAAAACATCCTTCTTCCTTATAGAGCTATTGCAAGGACAGATAGTCACAGCAGTCTTTGGTACTTCCTTTTAACGAAGCCAATTCCCAGAAAGGTGCCATGGCCTCTGTGCATGGATAACTCATTCAGGTGAGCGACTAGCATGAGGGACCTGCTCTGTAGAAAACCAATGGGTCCCAAAGCTGTTTGAACTGTGATCTGTTGGACGTTGCCTTTGCCTAGGAATTACTGGGAACACAGCAGGCCTCCCGGCCTGTGCAGTAGGTGGTTTTCCCTTTTGTTTCACAGTCTCTCTGTGCTTCTGCTTTTGCATCGGGGTTACCAATATGAGTGTCACATAACAGGGCATTTGTTTAACTTCAGAGGACGTGATTATTTCCTGCTTTTCTGGAGCATGTGAGATAGCACAAATTTGGATCAGGTACCTCACGTATGAAGAGCTAAAGGGGAACTACTAGGGATCACACAGCCAGCCCCACAATCCTGTAAATATTACATAACAAAATAATTGCAGAATTATTCTCAGGCTTCTAAAATAATCTCTCTAACTATATTTTGATTTATAACTATGATAATTCTAATTAAGAATAAATAAGAAGAGTAAAGAGTAAATAAGAAGAGTAAACTGTTCATTTTCTGCTTTTTATGTTTTTCGTTACCTAAAATGTAGAATATTGGTGGTGTGTAGTAGAGCTCAAATGCTTTGCTGGTGCCATCAAGTGGCAAATAATTGGATTGTAGCAATCCAGCAACATCCGAATTTACTCTGTGATTTTGCTAAACAGAGTAGCACTGAGGAAAACAATCTGTGTCAAGACTCTTCTTAAAATATTTCTGTATATATATACCAGCAACACAGACTGATATACACATGGCCTCATGGCTACTTTGGTTACTTCTAATTTAATCTAGATCCTAACTAGCAAAAGACCAATATTTTTGAGTATTGTATATATATTGTGTGTATGTGTGTATATATGTATGTAAAATATATATATATATATAAAATTGGTTAATGCAGAACCTGTAAAACAGATTCATAGACCCTTGTTGAAAAATACTAAAATGAAGGGGCACAGTGTCGTATTCTGAACATCCTTCTCAAGTTTGTTTTTAGCTAACCTCTTTTCACAGGATATGTCCCTTCACCTTTCATATCACATGTGCACTTCATATTGTATGTGCATAATACGATTGGCATGGAATGAATATTCAGCTTGCTGTTTTATTCACTAAGTGCACCATCTGGTTAATACAATTGAAACTTACAGCTCATCATTCATGCGCACATCGCTTTTTTTCAACTGGGTCACATAATAATATTGCTCAATGGGAAGGCCTCTGCACAAAGAGAAAAACATAAATATGGAAAGCAGACGCTAAATTCGCTTATAATAAGCCTGAGCAATTGTAATAAGAGATATCGTTATGTTTCTGTCTTGATTTCTGAGATAACCCATCATAACTAAATTCACAGATACTGCCAATATGGAAATCTATTCTCAGGTTCACAATCTAAGTCACACAGGACCAGAATTGTTAGGTGCTGACCTCGGACACCAATAGCTGCTCTGGGCATGGCCAGGACAAGTCTAGGAGACCCTGGTGACCCAAGTCCTGTTGCTGCTCCTGAGTTCTTCTCCCACTGCTCTGGGCACCCTCACATCTCCTGGGGAGCACTGGACTTTGCCTCAGTTTCCTCTGAAAACCAGCTCTGCAGCTCATGTTAAAAAACAAACCAAAAAAACCCGCCACTTTGGATATGCCCTAGTTTATACAGAGAGCAAATGAACCAGCAGGTATAAAAGCCACATACTGGTTATAGAGAGGTGTGCTGAGGAAAAAAATTTCTCTGTTTCCTTCCTATAAAATTTCATAGATATCTGGTTAAGTGGTTAGAGAAATGAAGCACAAACATACACATCCTTGCTGCTGCTAGTTTGTGTGCAAGTCACAGAGTCTGGAATGCCCGTGTTTGCCCTATGCATAATATTTCCACATCCTCAAGTCCTACAGATGTATAGAAAATACCAGTATTAACATAATCTAATAACACCTTATTTACTAGAAGGCTATCTTTAAATCAACCCCAACTCTAGGACTTGTTTTTTTGACAGTTTTTGTGAAGTGCTCATGAACAAGCAATATTTACTCTGTAAAAATAAATTATTTTTCACTGTGGATATTTCCTAGGGTTTTATTTGCAAGCTGCATTACAAGCATGCTTATTTGGGCTTCTGATATCTCTCTTGCTGAAATTTGTATCCGTGCTGTCAGAGGTGCAGCGACAAAAATCTTTCATTTGCATCTTGCTTACTTCAGCTTTCTCCTCCATAATCGTTCACCCTACAGCAAGTTCCTAATTAATTTCTAGCCTCTATCTCTAGTTGGCTTCACTGAGACCTGCAAAGGCAGCATCCATGGGGGCACTGTAGCTCTGCTACTTGTCTGGAAGGCAACTTGAGTAACTCAGAATCTCACTGTGGAAGAGACACTGCTTATTTTGCACCAGGAGTGACCTCATCTGGACTGTGAGCACTTGGTATGCCCTGGACAGGGCTCCTGCAGAATCCTTTTGCTGTGGCGACATGCAGCAAAAGGGTGACACCAATATGGAATTGCAAACTAGTTGCAAGCCTCTTCCCCTTCTGATTGCCAAGTTGGTTTTCTAGGAGAGGGGATTTAGTTCCTTTGTCTTATTTACCTGCCTACGTGCTGTGCCTGAACTGTGCCAGACCTCTTCCTGCTTGCAGCGGGAGGGCAGGAGCATTACACAGGCAGCGTGACACTGACACTTAGTCACGCGCCATGCTGTGGAAAAAGGGAGGCTTCATTCCTGACCTCTTTTTCTCATCAGACTGTGATTCATGTGGGTGGATCCGGGTCTCTATGCTAGTATGGCTAGGTAACAAATAAGGAAAGGAACTGCATATTCAAAAAAGAAAAACACAAGAGCGAAGAAAAGTCTTGGGCTCATTATGCATTCCTACACTGATCCTGTCACTGTGGTATCACAGCACCTGTCGCACCCCTGGGAGAGAAGTCTCATCTACCTCATCTTACAGAGTGGCTGATTCATGGTCACAAAGAACAGAGCAAGGACAGGAAAGTAGTTTCCAATCTTTGAATCATGTTTTAACTCTTGATATGACCATGACTATCTTGAATATTCCCTTCCTGTCCTCCAGGGAAGCCTGCAGAGGTGATGTTATTGTGATGACTAAGAAGGTTGGGAACTGGTCTCAGAGTAAATGGACTCAAGCCCAATATATTTTGAACCTTTGGAGGAAGAAGCAAAGACGTGCTGTGTGTCTGACTTATAGTGCAACAGGACTTCAGCTGTGAGGGTGCAAAGTCATGTGGTGCCTTAAAACGCCACTCCCTGATCTCTAGAGATATTTTTATAGGTCTAGACAGGACTTTGTTAGGACTAGGTTGCTCACCGAGGGGTTATGATGATATTGTTAGGTCTCAGGTTTACAGGAATCATCATARGGGAATTTATGATAGGAGCAGACCTTAAGATCATGCAGATCAATGAGCCAAACTTATGGCTGGATTTTTCAAACTCTTTACCAAGTAAGGCATGTTCTGGAATGCTCACTTCTAGAGGAGGAATTTGTGTGGTAAGCAGGAAGGATAAGGAATTCGGACTCACAGAGCTCTTTGTCTTAGCTGCTGTCTAATGAAGTCTGATCCCTTCTTTAAAAGCAGCTTTCCGAAAAAAATGATCATCTACTTTTCACATTTATGCTTATGGGATTTCTTGATGCTGAGCACTAGTGTAAATCATGCCACTAGTGACATTTTTAAGGTCAGAAAGGATGGCTGGGATAACAGCCAACAGAATAAATTATTACTGCATTTTTGGACAAAAAAGAACTGAAATATGGAAATTTGGAATTTCAAGAGATTCAGTAAAGCACTGCAGAGGCTTATGGGTACCAGTGTATTCCTACATTAATATTTAGAGCATCATGCAAAAGGGCAGTGGCATTAAGTGGCCCATTTCTGGAATGCAGATATTTGCATGGCTTGATTGGCTCAGTCTGCCTCGTACTCTAGCTTGTTTGCTGCTTATTGCTGTTCCTGTTAAAACACCCTTCACTTAAACATTTTGAATGTGTGAAGTATTTGTTCATCCTACCTTGGCCAGGGATCTATAGCACTACCGTATTGTTGATGGCCTTTAACGAATGCCTCAGGAGGCTCGTCCTTTGCCTTGTGTCCCTCTGGCTGTAGAAGCAGGGCAGTTCCTCCGTGCGCCCTCTCTGTTCCCCAGGGAAGCCTGCTCCACTGAAGGGAGTCCCTGAACTTCTCATATCTGAAAGAAAGAACCCCCCAAAACGTCCTTTAGTAGCAGTAACAGTCTTCTTTCAGAGTAAAGCCATCGTGATGAACTGGCACTGGAAGTAGCACTAGGGTGAATGGCTTTCATTTAATGAAGATGGAGGGAAGCCCACTATGTTTTGTTTCATGAGAGGAAGGAAGAAGCGGACAGATACATGCAACATGTACACATGCTCAGGGTGCAATCAAGGCATTGCTGCCAACACACAGATACTGTCCCTGTAGGTACTGCATAGTGGAATGTGGATGGAGAATACATGCGATGGCACAGATGGAAAGTTTAACTTCTAATTCCCACTGACTTGAGGATTTGTTATTATTTTCCTTTGAAAACCTCCACTATCCATCTCTAGAAAGGAGGAAGAAATATTCTTTAGTAGCTGTATTTCACACTGAATGCAGGATATATCAGACACTTCACATGCCTACAGTCCTATATATTTACTACATTTCCATCTGTATTATTTGAAATCAAGTGTCGTTTCCGAGTCTTTAGATGCATGCTCAACTCTCACAGTTTTGGTTTAAAGCAGAAAGTGGATACGCAACTCACTGATAACTTAACAATTCATTTTCTTTTGAGTGACAGAGAGAAAATCTGCCTTGCCAACCCCTTTCTTATTAAAAGAAATAAGATCCAAACAGATAATTTAACCATGACTTAATTGTCCAGAATTTTCTGATGAGCCTACCAAGGAACACTTTTAAAAGGTAACTCACACTTTGAGGAATGGGTATCTGGATTAAGCTATCCTAGAAAAAATGACACTTTGCAGATCCTAACTGGATTAGAGTTTATGGTGGTTTTGCAATGCAAAATTCCCCTGTGACTTGATCTTGCTTTGCTGTGAAGGCAAAATAACATTCCTGAATCCACACCTCCTAAACTGTGACAAATAATAAACTAATTTAGCTATGAAACTATAATCCTGGTCTTGGTCACAAGTTTTTAGAAGTCTTTTAGGAACATATAAATGCAAGAAAAATCTCATTTAACTCAAAAGCCTTTGACTGTAGCGGGTATCCAAATAGACGCTAGGGAAATCACCGGGAGAAATCCTGATCCAGGAGGCAGGGACAGCGCTGCACCCCATTTTACTCTCTGTAGTTTCTTGGCAATGGACGACCATCCGAGCAGCCAGTTGGTTGCTTGTTTTTTACTGTTTTGCACTCAGCTACTGCCCAGTCCTCTTCTTTTTTACCATGGCACAAAAGTTACTGTAAGATGAACCAAAATAAACACCCAGAGCAGCATGGACTGTCAGAGAGCCTTGCTGTCTTTAAGTTGCTGAGGAAGCCGAGCACCTCTCTCTTCAGAAAGTTCTGATTAAGCCTTGATTCCTCTTTCTAAAGGAGGAAGACTGATGCCCAGTCACCTGCATGACGGTTGTATTTGTATTCATTAAGCTGACTCCCGCTGGAAACATTAATAAATCATTCCTGTTGACTCCTGTCTACAGATTACTTAGTTGCAGAACAACCGCTTCACCTTGCACAGAAAAGACAAACATTGTGCAGAAAAGTAGCAGGGTCTGATCAGCCATTCAGGCCAAACAGGGCTTTGCTATGCTTAAAATGCTTCCGTTCTCTGTTTCACAAAGAAACATTTATAGCTAATATCGATCCAGTGATATTAAAGATCTCAAGGACACAAGGGAAGAAAAAAGAAAAAGAAAAAAAGTCTCTGCCCAGAGAATACCAAAGGAAGGCTAGAGAGGGCAGAGTGTTGAAGACTATATAGCGAACAATCTTTCATTGTCTCGGGGTTATAGTCAGTAACTGGATAAAGACTTTCCATTTCTAATTTCCATGTTTCCAGATTTACTTTGAATTCTGAAAGTCATCTTCTAGCCTTGGACTCTTTAGCTCCAATAAAGAGCAGAAAAATATGCTAACATTTGGGAACACATGAATTTGCGAGTCTTCTAGTTGTCCCTTTATTTAAGTAAAAAGTTGCATTCTTGCTTACAACTTTGTCTCATTGTGAGGAACTCAAACCAAGTGAATGCAGCATCCGAGAATGTGAGCTTGCAAGGGGATCCAATGACTGATTTGATGATCACATGAAGCCATTGCAGCTGAGGAATATCCAAGAGCTTCCATAACATCTGTGGAGACTGAATTTTGAGGAGAGTAGGTGGGAGTTGCCCCTACATGAGTTCACATAGGATGCATTACAATGATGCTTTAATTGGATGAGGAGGGCACTTTGACATGGATCTCCCAATGGTCTCTACTTGCAGTGCTTTGGTCTTGGAGCAGATGAACTGGATTCCTTCTGGAGTAAATAACCTAGAAGAGGTGCACCAAGGATGTAGCAGGAGTACCCTGCAGCGCCATATGGGCATTCAGTCCTGACAGCCATGTTAAAGGTAATCTGAAGTTAAAGATGTCTGAAATGCATTTTATCGGGACCTCAAATTGTCAGCAACCACTGTTTCAGTTTGCAGATCTCCTGCAGTCCACAGTTTTTGCTAATGTAGCCATAATCACTGTGCAGCTTCCTGATTTGGGATTCAGAGAATATTAGTCAGTACTCAGCATTGGGAGCCTGTGCCAGTGTGTCCCAGAACGGCATCTTCTACGTTCAGTTTTCATAGGTATAAAACTTAGAGAATTAGTCTGATTGGAAATACAGGATTAATCTTGAAGGGCAGAAGTATGTTCTAAGTATGAATATACTTAGAAGTAAGTTAGAAATAATAAGTTAGAAATTTGCAAAAAGCGTGTGAAATACAGAATGTAACATTACCTTTGCAAAACTGTTTGCCAGTTTTGGTACATTTTTCTTCAAAGAATCAATCAATGAATCAATGAATCTTCAAAGATTTCTTCAAAATCATTCAAAAGAATGATCATTTGTGACTTGTTCAATGAATTAGTAGATGGAATAATACATATTTTTTGAAGTAGCTGAACTTTTTTTTTTTTATTAATGCTTACCCAATAAATGTATAAATAACTACATATGGCATCTTGAAGCAGACAATTTGCCATAGAAATATCAGAAATGCCAGGCAACCTTTACTCTGTCAGGATTATTTCTAGCTTTCCCTATACAACTTGTTGTGTTCTCTAACTTGCAGATTCAGTATCACATGAGTGAATTTGCCTACCAAGTGCTTGTTATATGGATACTGAATGTCATCATCTGATTACTGAGTGGAATGCTTAGAGCACCTGGCTTGCGTAGAGATACAACCACACAAACATTCCTCTGTTTCTTCAGGGTACGGCTTATCAGCGGAAATGCTGATAACAAATAATCTGGTCCAAGGTGATAAACTAATAAAATTCATGGATGCAGCTTTTTAAATAACTGAGACAACTTGTCTGAGCTGTCAGACAACTGAGACAATGTTCCATTTGTTTAATCTGCTTGTAAACATATAGCTAGACAAAAAAAAAATTTTTTTAAAAACATGTATGATATTCTAAAACATATGGCTACCTTATTTTCAACTATAACTAGGTGAGTTCATTAAAGTATTTGTTTACTTTATCAGAAAATGTATCTTACTATCTATATTGCAATTCATATTTTCCTGTCCATGGAGGAAAGACACTTTATGACCTAGCCACATTTGTTCTTATCTGCATTTTATTATTGGGCCTAATGACTTGTCACCTGAAAGATGCTCTGCTGGTGTATTGAGACCCATTTGAAGAATGATTTTCGAAACCAAAATGAAGTATATATGGAAATTTTGAAATGGTAGAGGTTATTATTTATGCAGCCTGGTAAAATCTGGTGAAATCTTTTATTTAAAATGTAACAACTAAAGTTTGAACGCTTTATAAACAGATCAGTTATGGGAAGCTGTCTTCATAGCAGTCCATGCAATGGTAAAAAGGCAAAAGGCAAGTAATTTATTTTTGCAATTACAGTCTAGTCTAGGATTTTATAATATTTTCCCTTTTTTGGTATGAAATACAGTACCAGTGATTTAAAAGGGATGTGATGTGTTGTGCTTCTCTTATGGATAGAACAGAATTCATTATTAAATTCATAATACTTCAGGAACTATTAAACATTCTAGTCCCTCTTGTATGTGAGAACATACTTACTTTTGTGTTAGGTCTGGCAATTTGACTAAAACACATCCCCAAAACTCCACAGGGCTTAGTTTCCATGAATGTAGAATAGTTAAACAGAAGGCTCTAAGTAGGATTGAAACTAATAGTTTGTTTGCCTAGCAACAGAGTTAAAATCTGATGTCAAAGAACAGTGGAGGACCGGAGACCAACTCTTGAGTCTCCTGCATGCGGTTGAAGAAGAAAACGTTACAGAATTTCTGGCAGACTAGAAAAATATAACTGTTAATATATTGCTAACAATAGCAAATGAATATCAAATACTATTAACAAATTTACTTTTCTCTACAAGTTCGAGTCTTACCTGTCTTGTGAGACAGTTGGACGTGAAGGAATTTGAAGTGGAGTTAGCACCTCATTAGACTCAAAGGTCCTCGACAGAACATCAGTTCCTGCCATTTCTTTAGAGTAATGGGCCAAGTCATGTAGTATCTTCAGGTTTCATATTTGAGCTTCTAGGAAATAATATAGGGATGAAATATCAAATAATCAGAGGTTCCACTAGTACATCATGAGAAGGAAACATATATGTGTGTATATATGTGTATATGTGTATTTTCTGCCCGACTCTGGTCAAGTATAGAAACAATGCTTGCTTTTGCTACTGCTACTATTAGTTTGTATCGGATTACAGAATAGAAGGAAAAAAAGAAAAGAGTCAGAGGTGAAAGATGAGAGCTCAAAACCATCTGCTTTCTAGCACCCCATAAAGGTGTTCATATCTGTGCAGGTTGCCTCTGTTCTGAGCTGCTCAGGCATGTGAGAGAAAACCTGTGGCTTTTTTGCCCGTGTCCGCTGTGCAGGCAGGTCTTGTGGTACTCGGACTTTCCTCTGCAGCCCCACACGAGGGCTCCGCACTCCTCCGTGCTCCTGGGACACGGATCCACACCACCCGTTTTGCTTTCTCACGCATTTCAGCCGCAGTCCTAGCCACTGGGTCGGAATCCCAGTGCTTGCAGCTCTGAATCCCCTGAGACCCATCTGCCATCTGGCCCATCACACCATCACCGGTCCATATCCCTCAATCCAGGGAGATCTGACTGTACAAAGTCCCTGCTGCTGCTCTGCTCCAAACCCACCTCTGAATCCTGAGGGCTGCATCCGGATCCAGACACACAGTGCCTTGCCTAGCACTTCTAGGAGGCCAGGATGGGAACCACAGGTAATTGCCTGACCCTTGACTACTACCTTTAGGAGCAGATCCAAACCAAGGGTCAGGGCATCCCCATGAGGTGGTGCTCCTCTGGCACAATCCCACACGTGCACAAGGAACCTCCGCTCTCCTTCTAGTTCYGTTTCCTGGGAAACTAGCCCAACTCCTCCTGCCGGCAGTGAGGCTAGAGATCAACAAGGCCACTGCTGAGGCCTGAGAGGGCTCGTAATGGAGGGCTGGAAATGAAATGATGAAGTGATAAGCCAGGTTGCAGGAAAAAAGTTTCAAGTCCTTCCTGTCCCTGGAGAAATCACTCACAAAGCGCAACCCAAAGGAAATCAAAAATTTCCAATGATGTCTCTCCGAAGAAGGAATCGCTATTTTTCCTATTTCAATGAGAGGGCTTTCCAAAATCCCCAGCCAAGAAAATAAATTATCCCACTCTAAGCTAAGAGGACCTTACATTGATTCCATTTGATGTCCTGGGGAATGATATCTAAGTAAAAAATAATTTCTGAATGTAATAGGTTTTTCAATATTGTGTTTTCTCAGCCCCAGAGAAATAGTATTCCAGAGCGTAAGGAAATGTTTGGGGAGTGGCTTCTTCCAAGATTAGTAGGAAACTGGAAACTGAATGGAGCAAAACTAGGAACTAAGCCTACCTTCTGGGTCAGTGAGAATATACTGTGGCCCCTCGTCTTGTAGTTGGCGTCAACACAGCGAGAGGGCAAAGCTAAACATCTTTGGAGATGATACATCGAATATGACAGCTAGTGATATCAACAGATGGTTCCCTAATGCACTAGTGCATGAAGACAACACGCTTGGGAACTGGGATCTGAGAGAGAAGTAACTGACAGTCTGTTTTAACCCTCTTCAATAGTGGTAAAAGTAGTGGATAAAGTAATAAATGCAGTCATGTGCCAAGCCAAAAGCCAGGTCCTTACAGAAAAAATGACTGTGTTTGAGTGTGTCTGGGAAGAACTCAGTGAAGTAGTTTCAGTGTCAGTTCAATTCTTCACAAATAATATCTCAAACAGGATAGGCAGCACAGCAGCAGGACCTCTGAGAATTGCTGCGCCTGTTCTCAGATACCGATGTCTTTTGCTTACGTCTTTTGCTTAGGTTTAGTGGTGGGCTTTCATATTATCCGTTACAATAGCTGGACTCATTGGCAGAATTTGGATGCTGGTTAGTTGGCTTACTGGAGGTGAATTTCAGTCTGTTTCTGTTTGACAGTCAAACTGATAGATTTATATCTGTTTTGCTTTCTTCTGCTGACCTTTTCTCTCAATTTGTTTTTTATTTGATTTGAATTAGTGTAAATTGATGTGTTTGAAAGTGCACTTTTGTTCTTTAGTTTCTCTCACAAGGCAGGGTAAAACATTCTCCGAGCTCCTTCGGATGCATCTTAGGCAATCCAAAGCACGCTTTCTTTCAATGAGTGCGTTATTCTCCCACAGAAACATGGGAGAATGAATATCCTTTCTGCCCTCTTGTGGCCACACACGAGTTTTGCAGATTATTTGGGTTTGTTATGACTTGTACTTTATTTCCATAATCACAGGTGTCTTCCTTTGCTTTAGGGAAAAAAAGGCATATCCTCAAGCCACTTTCTCTGCATACATTATTTTTATGTCTGTCTTTCATTTGAGTAGGGCATTTAACTGTTTAGATTGTCAAATTAATTACATACAATTTTCTTAGTTTTACCATATAAACCAGAATAAGATGTGACTTATGAAACACATAAGAGTAATTTCTTTTTTAGCCACTCATGTAATTTTAGTTCTGTCCTCCTACATGACCTTGCATAATTGCACAGCAGCTTCACTTCTTCAGTGATTCTTTAGTTGAACATCCCTTAGGAGGGATATACAGTTTTAGTTAAGGTGAGAGTGATTTGCCACTGCTTATCATCTTAAGATCAGGTATATAGAGATGGAATATGTGTATATACATACTCAGTAGCAGCTCTAATGCTTTTTAGTTGGTGGGGATCTGAGCAGGAAATTTTGTAGCAGACATATATGCATATGTATATGCATACATATAATGTCATGGCTATTTCAGAGAACTGTATACAAAATAAGAATATCGTAGATTCACTTTCAAGCTAATACTGAAAACATAAGAACAGTTTGCTGTTATATGTTAGAGAATAGAAATAAACAGTCATTAGTTTCTCCTGTGTTCACAATCAGAGCAAACCACCATGTCCTCGGCTTTTGCACTTCTGAGGTGAGTAGGTAAATCTGCACTCAGAACTGCTGCACAGGCACAGCTTACACTGCTGTATTGTGCCAGCGTCAACACGTGCCCCATCTGTGCTTAGCACAAGAGGTGCATAAGACCCTGAAAGAATTTATCGCCAGTTGTAAAGTTCAGGTGAGTTCTGGTGGGTTCTGCAATCGTTCAGGCCGCCCCTGGAGATTCATAAATTCATGTGCAGTATAAATCTGTGCAAGTATTTATTTGTTGTGAAACATCTTGGAACATGGAGCTTTGAGAAGCACATGGCAGTGGCTGAAATAGTGCAGGATGTGCATTCTGTCAACTGTTTGCTGTTTTCCACTCCCCAGCTTTTTTCACACAAAAGTGACATTTCTAGCCCAAGAGCAGTTCAGAATCACCTGTATTCACACTTCCCCATTGCAAGACTTCATAAGCCATATGTGATCCCACTATAACAGCATTATAGGTACCCTGGTGTACCTTCACAGGTATTTAATTTCTTCATAGGCATGAAATTTCTAAATTAAACTGGTACATGCTCTTTCAGCTGCTAGTGAAAATCAATGACCGAATTAGGATACACCATTTAATTCAAAATGTCTCTTCAGAGAGGGCGAATTTGCAGCTCTCAGAATTGATGATGGACTATAAAGGGAAAGTAGGTATTTGATTAAAAATGTAGCTGCACTTAAAGATGAGTTCAACACCTCCAACATATGTTGTTCTTTGAGCCTCTCCAACAACAAAGTTCAGAGAAAGTTTGTCTCAGCTCTCTTACGAATACAATTCTTCATATTAGTCATATAATGCAGTGAATTCTAAACATTTTTATTGCCTTTGGGTGCAGATGTATTATGAATACTCGGAGAATTGAGCAGCTTGCAGCTGATTTTCAAAGTTCATCTCTGTTCTCCCTCACAAATTCAAGCAAAGGGGCCATCTGAGCCCTTTTGTGAATGAAAACACATGGAGCTCTTCAGATCTTTCTGGCTGTTCAGCATCTCCACAAATTTTAAATCTGTTTGTTTTAAGCTGGAATATTTAGTCTGAAGTTCCTCTGAGATGTAAGGTAACCTTTGTATACTTTTAATCGAAGTAGTGTGATGCAAAGTGATACAACATGTTCCTGTTGTGCCAGGGTGACTTTGGGAACTAAAGGTCAAAATCCAACCAGGGTTTTGAGAAATGTCTCTTTGCTGTCATTCTTAAAAATGTCCCTTGACTGGTCTTGTCATATGTCAACCTATTCTCCATTTATGTATGCACAGATTTCTTCTTCCATTTAATCAGCCCTATGTTATGTATGATTTGTTTCAGTCTCTCTCAGTGGCTGTTTCTAGGTGTTTCTGCTAGGTGGCTGCAGATGTGTTCTTCCTTTAGACACAGAAGCAGAGGGACCTGGTAATTCCCTTCCCCTATTCCACTTCTGCTTTCCCTTTCATTAGTCTTGAAAAAACTCTTGCGGTATAAAAGCATGAGATGTAATGTATATATTCTTGCATTTTATTCTGAAAATTAGAATATGGCTAATAGTTGCCTCTGTTTCTGAATAATTGCTCGTCTATTACTTGTTACCTGCATATGGAAAATTCTAATGGGAATGCCCATTAAACCAGCTATCTCCTGGCCAAACTATTGCTTACCACTTGAAACAGAATTTACATGCCTGTTTCTCAAGCTGAGAGGACAACTGAAATTCAGAATCTCAAGTCAAATTCTCCTTCCACTATTTTCTGTAACATCTTCTCTTTACATTTATTTTACAGGAAGGGTCATCCTGCCGTAGCAATCAATATCTCCATCTTTCAGTATTTTTCTGTCACATTGTGTGATTTAAAATGAGAGTGTTGCAAAAGGCACATGTACAACACCCAGACAAGGCAAGAGCGTTTAGGAGACCTAGAACCTTGCCTAACGTCAGCCCTCAACAGGAAGGGTTTAAGCCCCAGAGCCTGTCAAAAAGTATGGCTGGTTTCATCACAGCAGGATACAATACTAATAAATTGAATTTCCAGCTCAAGTGAAAGCCCCTTCCAGGAGATCTCAGATTGCCTCTAAACATGAAAACAGCCTTTCTTGCTCGGGCAAATTCCTTTGAGACAAGTACCCTAGTTCTGTCAGAGGCCGGTAGCAGATATTGGGAAAATAAAACAACAGATTTCCTGTCCTGGATGATATTTCTCCAGGCTACCTTCCCACCCTCTGGCACACTGTGGCTTTGAGACTCTCTGAAGTACAGATTGCATCTGCACTGTTGTGTTTAATAGCATTTTCTTCAGGAACTTGTGCAGCTGTTTTCTGAGCTGAGTTTTGTGTATGATCTCCACAGCATCCCATGGCAATGAGTTCCATCAATACCATTTTGAATGAAAAAGGACTTCCTCTAGTTTACGATAAAACTTCTTACTCACACTTTCTTTTGATACCCTTAGTTCTTGTGTAGTCAAAAATAATGTATAATCACTTTCTACCCACTTTCTCTGTGCTAGTCCTTATTTTTTTAGTCTTTACTGTTCTCCCTGTTGGTCAGTTCTTTGCCCACTTGAGAAGTGCTGGTCTACATAGATGGTTTGGCAACTTTGGTCTTCAGTTTCCAAGTCTTGCTACTGGGTGGGTGCTCTTCAGGAGGGAAGCAATGTTTCACACGTGTTGTTCAGTGTTTGAAAAGTTCTATTGCTCTCACATTTTCTAAGCACTTGGACCAAAGCTAACTCAGTTGCCATCTTTTGAAGAAAACAAAGAGGGTGGTTGCAAAAGCAGTTTAGACAAATCTAAGATTGAAAGATTATCTGTGCTCACCTGTGCTGGCCTTCTCCTTTCCTTATATTGACACTACTGCTTGTGGGGGCTTGCCAGCTGATCCAGCAAAATCCAAATCATTGAGATGTTGGTAGGTTCAGGTTTTAGTTTCCATCCATACAGTTTTGTGATGGCTAAAGCTGGAACTAGAGAAGTGACAGGATGTTTTGTTTGGGGGCTGGAGGAAAGCAGGGCTATGGCCAAGAGGCCGTAGTCAGAGCAGTAGATGCTTGTTGTGCACCTGCATGCCAGATTCTTAATATGAGCCTAGAAATGTTCTGAGTTCCACTGTCCACTCTGAGTTCCACTGTCCAGCTCAGGCTGGCTCCCTGCACCTTTGGAAGTGTGAGAGGCTGATTTCCTGCCTCTGCAAAGGAAAATTGACAAAGCAATAGGAATTTTCAAATGCTCAAGTCTTTGGCTCTTTCTGAGGATAAAACAACACTATCTCTTTATATTCATTTAAATTTCTGTGAAATGTTACAATCAAGCACAGAATGAACCCTCACACTTTTAAATTAATCAGTAGATTGTCAGCTGTCCTCTTTATGAGCTTAAGTCAGAATTTAAAATAAGCTTGGTGTTGTTTTTCGTGGAGGCTTTAATGATAGACATAAATATTATGTGTATGGCAGGGAAGGTTGGGAGCTCCTGAACCCTACTAGAATCCATGCCAGTGAGCCTTGATTGTCTGTCACTTGATTTACTTTAGCCCTTTCCTTGCTTTTTCCCTGTTCATGAATAATATCTGTGTAGGGATGATAAATAATCTGGTGAGTAATAGCTATAGCAATGTATGTTGCCTGTTCTGCCCCTTCTCTTCCTGGTGCACTATCCTGTGATTGTTTTCTTGGCTCACACGCTCTCAAAACAAACAGAAATTTTGCACAGCATAGCACAATTCCTCCTTTAAATACTTCTTACCTAGCTCTTCCTCTGCTGAGGGAAAATAAATCAGCAGTCCTGTCCAGGAAGATTGCAACCTAATTGTACGTGCTGCTGGGCCGGTGTTCAGGCTTCTGCTTTCCTCCCATAGCAGCCATCATTAATGGCAATTGATGTGTACCCTCTCCCTGTTGCAAGGTGATATGTGCCTTAAAAATCAGTTCCTATTGCTGCTCAGGGATTCCCACAAATCTTGTTTGCTGTCCATTCACATGATGTACAGGGAGGTGTGCAGGACCAGGACACGACTCAAAGTTCATGTAAGTTCCTTCTGCTATTCATTTGACTATAAATCACTAAAATATCCAACAGTTTTCCTAACTACAGAAAGAATGGCATCCTGGTCTGGTGATGGGCAATAGTAAAACTTTCACTGCATAGGCCAAATCCTGAACTGTGCCTCAGTAGGCAATGTGTTGACCAGAATCCTTCAGCGTGGACGTGACACAATGTGATTCCCAAGTGTCATGCTGCAAAGGGCGAAATGATCCTGTATTTTTCATGGTAAAGTCATTCCTTGTCTGTCTGCTAGTTTCAGGCTCTGGTGGTGTTCGCATGGCCTAATTCTTCCCACCATGACAGATAAGTTTCTATGAATGTAAAGACAGTGCTGTGTCAGAGCAAAACTGGAATATTACCAGCACAGTTTAGGCACCAGCACAGAGACTCAGAGAGAAGTCCAARGGTCGATGTAGTGAACTTTGAACTTTGAGTTGTGATCACACTTTTAAAAGGTACAGTCTCTTGAAAAACTTTATTTGTTTAGGATCCGCCTGTCTCTTTGACATTTTAAGTCTGAGTTGGTAGAGAGACTCCGTGTTTTCAGGACTGTAGTCACACTAGTTTGCATAGTGGGATTCACTAGTCAGAAGCTGAATAGTGCTGTTTCTGGTACCTTCATTAATGCTGTACAGGAGTAGAGGAATGGCAATTAATGGCAATGCAGGCGCTGTCACACCTATGAATTTATCTGTTAAAGGATTGATTTGATTGTAGGTTTCTTCAGATTCCTCTAAGGATACATGGATTGTAACAATATCTGGGTATTGGTTATCCAGTATTAAAGGCAAAGACAGGAAAGCTAATAAATTAAACATTCAGAAGCCCAGATCCTAAGGAACAGGAGAGTACAAGACAAACACAAAGTGCAGAACTCCAAAATCAGTGATTGATGGGCCACTGAAAGCCTAGAGGAGGATCAGCCAGAACTTTGTAACTGATGATCATGGCTCTCAGGAGAAAGACTAAACTTATGGGATGTTTGATGGAGCCTGTGGGACTCTGTAAACTTGCTATGGGATGTTTTAAGGAGATTTGGAGAAAGTGCTAAACTTATTTAGGGATGTTTAGAGGAGGAGCCAAAGTCAGCCAAAGGCAGGGAGCAAGGTGCATGAGGGAGGAACAAGCATGGGAAAATGGAAAGGAGAGGGATAAAAGGCCTGAACTGCATGAGCACAAGCAGGCGTCAGTGTGTCTGTCTGGCCGTGCCTGTGCCTGATCATCACAGCCTGTCCTGTCTTCATATTAAACTATTCCTGGCTATTTTCCTATGTGAGTGAACTCTGTTCTGTGTGCATGTGTGTGTCACTGCATGATCCTGTAGCAAATTTTGAACCAAAGTAGCCAGGCTGGTAGAGTGAGCAGCCTGAGTGCCAGCAAGCGGGGACAGAGACCTCCAAGCAAGGGGTTCTGTAGGTCTGAGGACTATGAGCTGGAAGGACTGGCAATCTGAGCAGCAGCTACTGGATCACCTGAGAACCAGCAAGTAAGAACAGGATCGGGCCGTTGAATGGCTGGTGCTTATGTGAGTCCTGTGTGTGTATGTGGTGGCTGTGAAGGTGTTGCCCTGTTGCCTGTAGTCAGCTGTGCTGCTGTAGTATGTGTGTGTATCCCTATGGACTCTACAGTGTGTGTGTGTGTGTGTTGGGGACGCACAGCCTCCCCACTGGCTGGACCACACCTGAAGGGACCACAGCAGCTGCTGAAGCCGTCCCTGGCTCCTGCAGCCCACCACATTTGACTTCCCTTAGGCAGTTACAAATTCAGCTTCTATTCAAAACTTACTGACAATTGAATTTTGGGAGAAATGTAAGCACAAATGATTCTACTTAAAAGAGAACCGTTTTCATAAGAAATATGGAATGAAAATGCTTCTTCATTTGCAGCCCTTACTGTGTGGCTGTAATGTCATTCACATAAACAGAAGAACTAGGATACCCACAGGGCATTAGGACATTAAAGAGGACATTATTTCAGATGTAAAAAATCAGGATATTTGCATTATATAATGACTTTGTTTGGATGTTATTCCTCGGAGGGGGTCCAACAAACTAGTTTTTACTTGTTAAAAATTCCTGACTTGTCTCCTTGCAGATTTATATCCCAGAAGACTCATAAAAAGCAGGAAAAATGCTTTCTCTACATTTTACTTTTTTTTTTCCAGCCACATATGACACAAAGGTACCGATGGTGTCAGTCCTGCTTTGATTTGTTATTCAGACGGTGGGATTCTCTTTATTCATGCCACATCTCTTTACATATGCTATACTGCTTTAATTTTGCTTAAAAGAAGCATTATATTGAATTCTTCAGTTATACAGCTATTTTCTCCTGAAAATAGTTTTTACAATCAACAGGACATCAGCTTACAAGAAGCAATTAGAATTTATATGCTACTGTCACTGAAGTAAACTAGTACAACAATCACTATAATTATCATTGCCTTGCACATTAAGGGTTTGTACAGAATAAATGCAATGTTATTCATGATATGAAGACAAGTTTGCATTTAAATTCTTGTATACGTTTCCTTCCTACGACCTTTAGGTTTGAGTATAGATTGCATTTTTCTCCAGGTGTTTCAGTTTCCGTCTTCATGATTTGATTCCAGTTTTAACTTAGTAGTTAAAATTCATATCCCTAAAAATAACAGAAAATATCACAGAATAAGAAGTGTTATTATCAAATGAGACAGTGACAGAGAAATTAAAGAAATCAAAATAAATCAGAAAGAAATGTTGTCTTTCAACATATAAGGTATCTTTCCTTATTCAAACTTCTACTATATGCACATGTCAAGTGAAAAGTTGGTGCAGGCATCTGAGGCTGACTGAATTGACTCATCTTAACTTGGAGTGAAAATTCAGAATCGCAAAAAAATCTTAGTGTTATAGTCTGAAACAAATAGGTTTGTATGAGAAAAAGAAAGTTTTTTTGGCATTTCAGAATGCTGCAGTTTCAAATTCGGCCATTTTTTAATGTAATTAGTGTAGATTTAGAAAATGAAAAATCATTTAGAGCATTTTTTGTTAGTCATTTTAAAACACTGAAATGTTATGTATTAATGATTCTGAAGATTTTGCCCCCAAGCTTTAAACTTATCAGAACGAAACCTGATTTCAAAAAGTATTGTCAAACCTAATCTTATCATATGAACTTTTCCAGCTTTGGCCATTTGGTATCTTCTCTTTAGAAAACATTTCATAAAGAGATTCTCAACTAGCTCTTGTGATGATGCTTTTCAATATGCTTAACTCCAAAGCTTTCTTTGAATAAATCTGATTCATGCTCACGGAATATCCTGGGAGGAACGTTTATTGTATTTGATCATTGCTAAACTGCATTTTAATTTACAATTAATACATGAACACTTAAATAGTATTACCTGGCTCAGATTCCTTTACATCCTGAGACAGATTGACAGACAGTGACTTCCCAAATCTCTGTGGCAAATTTAGGAGTGATTGGAGGGAACCTTTAACAAACGGAGATCTTCCAAGCCTGTGGGACAAATCTGGGGCGTGTCTAGGTAGACCCTCTCCAAAAGCTCTTCCAAATCTCAGAGGAAAATTAGCAATTGGCTTAATGCTTCTTTCTTCTGGATCATTTCTTCCAAACCTCAGAGGTAAATTAGCAACTGAATTTGGCATCTTGTTTACTGCAGGAGCGTTCATTTTAATAATATTTTTTGATCCCCAGTCTTTCATTTCTTCAAAATTGAGACTTCTCTGCTTTTCTTCCAGGATATTATCTTTAATCTAAAAGAAAATTAAAAATTGATAACATATTTTTTAATAGAGTTTTATTCTAGCTACATGCCAGTCACATAAGGTATTCATTTTCATATCTCCGTAAAAAGCTGGTGGGGAACATTTTTCTGTTATCTAATGTTTTTAGTACCTATATTTGCTAAGCTCTTCTTTGGTGTGGATTACTTCAGACAGAGACATTGATTGTCCTACAGACTTTTTCTGTTCATTGACCTCGAGAGCATCTGTCTACGTATCAGCTTCTGCAGCTGTCCAAGTGATGTCATTTGGAATGATTCACAAATATTCCTGGGCACAGGTATAAGCAGGCCATGAACTACGTGTGGATGCAAGTCACTGTCAGGTCCCCATTTTATACTGTTACCAACTGAAGCTCTTTAGAGGGAAAAGGCTGATGTTTAATGGCTTGATATAGACCTGAGTTCTTATTCCTGTGCTGTGGATGAGCAGGGGTGGGGAGGATGAGCCATCTGGAGAAGTAGCCCATTTCCTCATAGGCACTGCATGGATGCTCTTGACCCAGCACACTGCTGGGCTAACAGGGAGGTGAGTGGGATTCATTTGGGTCAAGCCCACGTCAAGCCTCTTCTGGCCTTACAGCATAGAGGTTGTCCTGAGTTTTGAGGCGTTTCACTCCTTCACCAGCACACAGCACACAGGATGCCTGATGAGCTCCTGGGGTGTCAGAGCCAACCAGCACAAAATCTACTCTCCTATGGCTCTGCTGGATGACAGAGCAGGACTGACCCTAGGATCTTACCTGTCTCATGATGTAAAGCGCAGCTTTTCCCTGAAAAGTAGCTATATCAAAATGACACTTTCCAGTGTAGTAGTGTTCCTTGGGCATACTGAAAGGCACGAATTCTTTATTTTGTGACAAAATGAGGGGTTTTTTTCAGCCTTAAAAGCAAATATGTAAAAATATGATTTTTTTATTTCAGTTAAAGATGTAAGTACTATTACTCCTAATTTCAGTTTGTTTCCCCAGTTTGGTGATATCCCAAAAGCATCCCCATTGATGGGGAGAGAAAGGAAATGAATGAACTATTCTAATTCATACTCGTTAAGTGAAATGTTAAATAACTCAGCCTTTTCACCTGCATGTTCCTTCCAGAGTATATAAAAGAGCAAGATATGAGGACCAGGCAATTTCACTGGCATAATTATGGTTATATTTTGGTTTGAAGAATCTTTATTACACCAGCAATGATGCCTGAGACAAAAAGAGAGGTTGGTTCTCTTTTCCCAGGGGATATTTGCAGGGCAGACAAGAATATGTTGCAGAATGAACTGTGCAGATTTTATTTGTCATCTATTGAGACACAATAAATGCAGAACCCTGCAAAGATATTTTTATGTCGATTTTCAGGGTAGAGTTTTAAGACCATTAACTACATTGGATTTATAATGTTCCCTGTTTATCATTATTCTTTGAGTATTACAAGCATGCCTTTATTAATTTTGGATTAATAAGGTATTTTTTATATTACGTGTGTAAAATGCCTGACAGGAATGTTAATTGCAGCCCCACTGTGAAAATATGAAATGGATCAGAAAAAGCCTCAGCCTGATCACAAAGCTCTGTTGCAAGAAAATTGAAATCTGAATTGATTTACGCAGTATGTGTGTCAGAGCAAATAAATTTCCAGAAAACTGTCTCAACAAGTCTTTTTCATACTGTTAGTGGGGTAGCACCCAATCCTGTGCAGTGAAGTTAGGGGAACCTTTGCCAAAAACTTCGCAGCACACATCATCAGACCCACAGTTCTTCCAAATAAAGTCATAATAATACAAACCTTACCTCATAGTATTTGTCATCATAATCTTCTCTGCTCTGCAGACTGGACTTCATCAGCTCTGCGAAGCACGCGCTCTTCGATGTTGTGAAGACCGCTGTAGCTAAAACAAATAGAATAAACTTCTTGATTAAAAAGAGTTTCATTTTTTTCTCAAATTAAGCTTACTTGGAGAGCTCACAGTCTGTAGAGAAAAAGAAACTGCCATCATTTTATATGATCAGAGAACAAAAAGAGATTTTGTTCCCTGTGACATCAGTCTCCAAAGCTTTAATTCTTAATGTTAATTAGGGAAGTAATTTGAATATATTTGAACAATGTTGGGAATTTCTTTTGTGAAGACTTTTAACTGACATAGCTTCTTGTTAGGGACACACTGACTTTGCAAATATTTTCTTCTGATGAAATACCTGTTAATTAGCTAGATTTGAGAGCCATCACAGTGGGGACTTAAAACGGTCACAATGTTCCATCATTATCTGTACACAAAAACACCTTGTTTCTTGCTCATTGTATCAGCCCCCTCAAAAGGACTATGAAAGGAAACTTTCTTCCTGTAAGTATTCCTTTTGGACCTTATGATATTTGGGTTTTAGATATGTACAGCTAGGGCCATTTGCCCCATTGAAGTCATCTGAAGCCATCTACTGAAGCTGTTGATCAAGTCCTGAAAGACGTTATGCATCTGTGAGAACTATTGATGTACATATTAATTTGAACTCAGACTGAATTAGGAAAATGCTTTTAAAACACGGCCATAGTAAAGGTTTTATAAGTTTCAAAAGGTTATACTGTATAGATATTCTTAAGGCCGTATTCCCAATGGCAGTTTTTAAAAAGGCACTTGTCACTGTTCTTCATGCAAGGGACAAACTGTGTATGTTCTGCTCTGAGAGGTGACGCAGGCTGCACACTGAATATGTCCTTAGGGGGCATATTGAATCAGATGCTAGTTAGACTGGTGAGCTAGGATGCCATAAAAAGAGCATATTGTTTTGTTCTTCCATTTATTATTCTTAAATTCCTAGAAAGGTTGCCTAAATCTCACATATGAATACTTATATTCAGCTGCATAAGTATAAATCTGAGTGTTCATGGTAAATACCTGTACTGGAAATGCGGACTTCAGACAGGTAATTTTGCAGTTCAGCAGTGGGAATGTAAAATGCCCACTCCATCACAGCACCAACCAAGGCGTCCCAAGAGGACATATTTTATGCTTTACGCAGCCCAGATAATATGGACCACTTATCTGAAAGAAAAAAAAAAAAAAAGAAAGAAAATGAAAAAAAAAAAGAAATTTCAATTAATTATCTCCCTAGGGGGAATTATGACTTTTCCTCTATCTCCCACAATTTATTTGTTATCTAGCAGCACCAGGAGCAGCACTCCCTTGTTCTCCCTTGGACTACCATGTCCCTATTCCCCATAGATCCATGGTCTCTTTCTCCTCAACATCTCCAATTACTGAGGGATCATCTAGGGTAGRAGCACAGTGCATCAGGGTATCTTCTTGAAGATGATGGCTAAGCAGCTGGAGAGGGACCTCCTTATAGTGACAGGCTGAAGGGTGGGACTGGAGACATGTTGCACAGTGCCAACTAGGAGCCTTTTCCTCCCTAGTGAAGCATCTGGCAGACTGCTATGGGACAGTGATAAACGGCGGTCTGGGTAGGCTCCGTGCCTGATGTGGCTAGTAAATCTTGTGAAATACTCATCTTTCAGCTGGGTTTCAGCGCCAGCCCACCTGCCGTCGTTGTGCATTTTCTCTGCAGGTGGACGGTGTACCAGATTTGAAGGGATGATGAGTTTTCTCTCGCGAGCCTTCTGAGCTCCTAGACATGAGTTGCATGAAACCTCCCCTCTGTCCTGGAGATGAGGACAGCAGGACATTCAGACGTGATGGCACAGGGTGAGCCTGCCTGGCAGCGTATGAGAAGGGAGGGTTCACCCCCTCCCAGAGCAAAGGGGAATCCTACTGGCACAGAGCTGGATGCAGAAGGGGAAAAGTTTCAGGTAAACTTTCTTGGGTAGAGAAGGTGTGAAAGACTCTGTCCATTTGTTGTATGTGACAAGAGATCATTACATTATTAAAATAGATGGAAATGCTACCAGTAACCTAATTAGGAGCCCCTAGGTGAAAAGAATGATTTTTAATCAATCACTGACTTTTGTGTGCAGCTTTCCAATGTTCTTTAGGCATTATTTACATATTTTTCCTTTATTTATTTGCTCTGAGTCATCCTAATGGCTCTATCTGACAACAGAAAAGGATTCAAAGAACTGGGACTTCTTCAAAAAATGTCAGGACAAAAAGAGAGATGGGAAACTAAGAACAACTCTGCACACTCAGAACAGGCAGTGCTTCCTTTATCATCCTCTGAGCCCTTTTTACATGATGTTGTTTCACAGTGGACTGTGCAGGGTGGTGAGGTTTCCTATCATTCCAAGAAAGTTGTACAGATCCATTATGACTCACTAGGAACAGCTGCACTAAGATGTGTGTTGGAAGAAGGAAACCAGTATCTGTCCTGAGTGTCCTTGTCTTAGAGTAGAGGATTTTTCCCCCTCTAAGGCTTATGGGAGTCAGAAAGTTTTGTGAATACCAGATTTTTTTTGTAAATCTGGGTCAAATTTTTCAGAAAACAGAGGGGTTATAGTGAGGTATCAATTGAGAAAACCCCAGAAGGAGATGTCCTCTTGGAGCTCTGACAAGTTGGGGCAGTAGTCGTCTGTTTTCACTGAAATCTTTGAATTGGGGGTTCCTGATTCTCTGGAACATCATGTCATGGGCTTCCATCTGTGGGAACAGATGGATTTTCCAAATGTATTTTCTTTATGGTTACCATAAAGAAGATAATGAATGCAATTCATGTGCTAATATCTTTCTAACATGTGGTCATTTACCATTGGGCTTTCCTGTTACATTGCTGCTGGACAGTAAAACCTCCCTTGATCGGTGGTCTTTCAGTTACCACTATGAAGATATTTGCTCTCTCAATTAAATGGAATTGGCAAGATCCAAAAAACTCTCCTGCATTATATGGCACGAGTACAGATTCTGCTTTCCCAGGATAGGACAGAAGATGCATTGCTGTAAGCTGTGGCAGACTTTCCTGATTTTAAGTTTGCCTCCTATCTATTGTCCCTTTATATGTTGATTTTTAGTGCTATCATGAAGTGAACTTTTCAGGTATGCTGTATGCCAGGCTGTTGAAGAGTTGCTGAGGCTCTCTACTTTCTGTTGTCTGTTTAGCTCTACCTGTGGTGGTACTACAGCAGAAAATCTCTGGAAACTTTAAGTCAAGAGATTACCACAGTTGCTCATTATCTTTCCTAATATGAGGCTTTGCACCTCTGGGGCTGAAGTATCAGAACGGATACTCCTCATCACTGTAACTGCAAAGTCAGCTACATCAGCTTAGATCACCTTGAATTGCAGCATAAACTGCTGTCTTGGAACTGAGGCAAATGAGGAGTCTATTGAAGTGCTTTTTTTGGAGAAGGAAGTGCCTTAAGCTGGGCACTAGCAGAATGGTGGCAACAGTGTTGGGGCAGAGGACTGTTTCTACTTAGGTTGCTCCCCTCCACAGTCAATCCACAAAATGCCTGATTAATGTATATGGGAGGATCTAAGCACTGCTGAAAACAGCTTTTGAGTTCTTGTCCCAGACTTGTTTTGTCCCACTGTCTTGTATCATTCATCAGCCAGTCTATTCAGAGGACTTGACCATAACTGAACTGCTGCTCAAAAAATTCCTGAAGAAATACATAGGAATGAGTCCTCTCATTTGGGCGTGAACAGGCCTCCCAGGCAGGGAGTCTGCCTAGAGGTGCATGCTATAAATTAGCACAAGGTAGTGCTTTTTTCTTTCTTTTTTTTCTTCTTTCTTCTCTCTTTTCTTTCCATTTGATGTAGGTAGGTTAAGGGAAAGCATTCCATCTGATCTGCAATGAGCTCCTGCGGTGGCTTGATGTATATCTACTTTAAAAAATGGACATTAAAATGTAATTAGTAGCAATGGCATGAGTAGCTCAATTTCATAAGCAAGTCAATGCATAACAAGTTGTTTGATTCCAGTGAAAGAACAAGTTTTAATATTGCTCCTTCTGTTTCATATAATAATATACTGATAAATCCTTATCCATTATTAACAACATATTGTGTGAAAATTGCATGTTATATGACTCATGTCACCAATAAGCATTTCCAGAATGATAAATCATTCATAATTCATTCATTTTGCCATTATGTGTTATACAACCTATTTGATGGCTCATTTTGAAATAAGAAGATTTAAAAATGTATACACTTATTTCATTGGCAAACAATCCCATATATTTTCCACCCATTCTTATGTCACTCAAGGGGTTGTGCTCGGTTTGCTGTGATGGTCCTAGGCTCTGGGAAACAAACCAGCGTGTATTTATTTCCCTGGGGTACAAACAGGTCTAAAAGTAGACGGTTACACTGTAGTCAGTGCACTGCACTGCAGTCGGTGTCCTGGTCTGCAGGCCTGATGTTCTTCTCCTACCAATAATAAATATTGTGATCAGTGATCAAAGACTCTGATGAAACTTGGTGTCCTGTGAATTTCTGTTTGTAAAATAGATGCTAATGTGGGCTCTCTGAGGTGCAGTAAAGATTAACCTTACTGTGGAATTCCTGTGTGAGTTGCATGACTATTATCCTCTCTTGCTTCACCTGTTACCATGAGATACAATTTCACTGACACCTCTCTCCCACTGCCAAATTTCAGCTGAACTTGGCTTCTGGATCTGGTAGTTGTCAAGGGTGACTGACAGGTACAAACACACAGAGAAACGGATTTGCCTCATTTCATTCAAAAGCAACGACTCCAGTGAAGTACCACAGGTAAAAAGCCTCCAAATCTGTACCATTCCTGTTGGGCATGGCGATAATTTCTGTCCTTATTAATGAGGCATAGCAGTTCTTTTGGGATTGGGCAGGAGAATAGAGGAATTTACTATGAAAGCCCCTTCTTGATGTACTGTAGCTTGCTAAGGAAAAACAACCCCTGTGGAACTGCCTTTCCTGGATTTCAGAATTAGACTTTTGATTTTAAAACAAGTTTTTCATCTTCATGTGTCTCTGAGCTTTCTTGTTAGCTTGGTGCTTATAAACACAGGAAGAATGTGCACAAACATCATGTTACAAATAATCATATTTGAAGGCTAACCCTTATGAATCAGTAGCCAGTGTCAGAAAATATTTTCCCCCTTGATTTGCTAACTCCAGGATATGAATTTTATTTTTTTTCTTGGGTCTTTGGAGCAGTGAAACAGCATGAGAGACAGAAAACAATAAGAAGCTTGAGTTATTATGGCAACAGCCTGGAAACAACTTAATCCTCTTGGTAAATAAGGTGTGAACAATAATTCCAGGTTAGACAGGCTCTTCAATTATGCATTCATGTTAGTAATAAAATAAACATGTTTTCAATAACATTTGGGCTATAAATACATTTTTCTTTGTTACTAACAACTCTGTAGAGTGTAATACTGTACTTACAAGTCTACTACTATGTGTAGCAGCTCTAACCCATTCTTGTCTATTAAAAATTAAGCCCTTTTACCATACATTATTAAGAGTGCTTCGGTTGGCTGCAATTCAAGAAAGACTTCATAAAGTCTTACAAGGCATGAAAGCAAAATCTGATTAAATCAAGGGTCCATAGGCAGCAATGGAAAATGCATGAGAAAAAAAATATATGTCTTAAAGACTCTTTCAGGATTTTAGAAAATCATTAGCAGCTTTTATTCAAGATGACTGTTAACCAAGGGACTTTTAGTAGATCCATTATTCCATGTACCCCTTCCACTTTTCTGTTTGGAAACTATGTTACTTATAGTTATTGCTGGCTTTGGTTCTGTGTTCTTCCCTTTTTTCCAGTGAATTTCTTCTAGCCATACAGTGGCTAGTGGCTTCTTAATAGCTCTCCTGTGCCTTTTATATAAACACAAAGGAATGTGAAGATTACTCTATTTGTTAGCTGAATTGTGAGCTGCAGGGTCTGATTTTCACTTTAGGAGAAAAAAAGTAGGCAGTTTAAAAGAGGGAAAAAAAAGCAAAAATTATATTTCCTGATGGGAGGCACAGAATGAAAACATTTCACTGACATCTGCTGCTCCAGCTTACTTGAAATAAAATTTTTCTTTTTTTTTTAATGTAGCTTGTTAAAGGGAAAAGAGGAGAGAAAAATCTGTTCTTTTCACCCTTGCTGTTTTACGACAGTGATATTAGACAGCACCTGGAATGGCAAGCAGCATTTGGCCAGGAAGCGCTGAACTTGCACGTCGCCATGAAGGACACGACTGTATCGTGGTTTATCCTTGAACCTCGTTAGCCGTGTGCCCGTGTTCTCTCTTCATGTTGTGGAGGAATGACAGGGGATGTGAAGCAGCACAACCCCTGCACTGGGGCTGTGATCCACAGCGGGGAGTCTTTGCTTTGCTTGTAAGGAATAATCATTCACAATCCTGACTGCAAGGCCAAGAAGTCCCCATCTCACCTCCAGGTTGTCCACACAAGTTGTCCTGCAGCTCCGCTGTGGTATCTCAGGCTAGCTGTAAGGACCCCCAAAGATATACATAAAAAGTGCTGAAAGCACAAATCTACCACCTGAATCGCAGGACACAACAGGCCATTTTAAACTGAAATGAATGGAAATAAATGGGATTACTCACGTGCCTGGAGTTAGAGGGTATTTGATTGCTTTGATGGTTTGGGACCCACATAGACTAAAAAAGATATGTGGATCCTCAATTTTGTTTTAAAAGAGAAGATTTAAAAATCATTATATAGAGTGCCTCAAATTTGTGAGTAAAGAACATTATTGATCCTGTGTGGAGTTACCAGCATTATCCGACATTTCTGGAATGAGCTGGTGATGGCCTGAAAGAGACAAATTATAATTCTTGATGTATTGGCTTGGACATCTGATAACTATGGGCTGGAGAAGGTTTTAATAGTGTGCTGTCCATCACAATCCTTCTCACAAATGGCAAGTCAGTTCATTTGTTACTTGGTTCCCTGAATTTCGCACAGATTTTCTTAGAGATGAAATCAAGGAGTCTTATGTCCTACTAGTGAAACCAAGCTATAATGGCAATGTCTCCATGCTAAGGGAAATGCCAGGAGCAAGGAGAGCTCTGTGTGGCACTTGTGAAGGAAGAGAGGAAAATAGGCAGAAGCAGAAGGAGCTGAAAAAATGGTAAACCTGGAGAGTCTGTGCAGGACGTTGATGCAAAGCACAGATCCTTACTTTATAAAGTGTAAGAACTAAGTAAATTTTGAGTTATGGGGCTATAATTCCTTCACTGGATTGTGGTGACTGTATAAGGCCACTTGAGCTTTGCCTCTGTAGTTTACGATACCACCACAATCCCCCRGTGGATTTACAGCCCTGTAATTTTTTACAGTAGTGAGCTATTTATTTTTCTATTTACTACAGTACATCACGTGAGATACTGATAACAGTCACCTAGCTGTATCGCATAGCTGCCTATCCTCTCACGTTTGCTCTTGTAGAAAAAAATYAAAGTGATTCTTTAGGAGCAGGCTCTCAGAGGAGGGGGCAGAGGGAGGAAGCTACTTTGGCTGCCCCTCTTTGTCTCCTTAAAGACTGTTTAATTTAGTAACTAATTGTCCGGACGCAGGAGGGCATAATGACTACCAATTTCACATCACTGCGTGACAAACAGCTGTATGCTTCCCCTTTTCACATATTTTCTTTGCTTCTTCTTGCCCCCTGCTGTGTATTAATTTCTCAATTAAGGTTCATCTCACCAGTCTCTTGTACAGGTTGTCACTGTAATGGGAAGCTGAGGGGAGGTCAGCGTGGTACATGGAAGGCAGACGCCAGGCCTGAGCAAGAAATAGATCTTGGGCTTGATCCCGCACTAAAGCAGTCCCATGGATTGTGGTTCAGAGCAGATGGACATAACAGTTAATTTGATTAGTTGTGAGCATGGCAGGGAGGTAATCACAGCAAAAGGGGGAAGAGCACGGTAGGTAGCTAATTTCAGTGTCATGCTCTAGGCTGCTGTAGCATCATAGCTGTATTCTGCTCTGCAGGTAATCATGCCAATTATTTAATGCAAATAAATAAGTCGCATCTAAGGCAAAGCTCAGTCAGCCTGTCTACCCACTGTGCCCTAAGCACTGAGAGAAGAGGCAGCAGCAATGATGGGGAGCCGCATAGGAGGGTGAAAAAGGGTTGAGGGGAGAGGGAGGCAACGTCCAGAGGCTTTTGATTTCTGTTCATGCAACTGTCCTTGGCATTTAAAAAAAAAAATCTCGCATTGTCCCTACTTGGATCCTTAAGTACAATCTTCAGTGCTTTAATTAGAGGACAAAATGTTTGTCTGCTGCTGAGAGGAACTGAAGCCCTCTCTCTGCGTGCAGACTAATGAATGTATAATAGCCTTGTCTGCAGGACTGTGATTTTAGATGAACATAGATTTTAGGAATGGACTTTTATTATGGACCCTTAGTTCTCTCCACTTTTGACCCAGAAAATTGCCATTGCAGAATCATAGGATTAGTCACAGGAATTAGTTTTTTGGTTTTTTAAAGAGTTTTATTTTCATTGACAAGATGCTAGATTTGAAGAATCATAATAAGTCTGCTTTATTCTTCAATCTGGATTGTGAATAAATATGCTAAGAAGCCTATCTTGATGAATCTGTGATTTGCCAAGACACCCAAGATTGGACATTTGTTTAGGAAAAAAAATCTCAACAACTGTCCCTGCCCCCTTCAAGCTAAATTAAATCAGTTGATTTAGATCCAAACCTGATATTTTCATTAGGCATTTTTAATTATATTATTCCCAAAAGTGTAAGATGGGTGGTTATTAATAGGCAAATTTTAGCTAGTGCCCTTCTAAACACTCACCAGTGCATACTGCAATTTCAAACGAGATATTTTTGCTGTGCTTTTGTGCTGCCACTCTATCCGAGGCCAGGTCATGGTCGTGCCTACAACACTTCCTGCATTCTAGTTAATTCTCATACACCCTCATTATTGGTAGATCATCTCAACTAGGCCACTGTGCAGTTTGGTGATCCTTCTTTCTATGGGCACACAATGGTGTAGATAAACTGTATGCAAATAAAATGAAGCAGCTCTAAAGGGTATATTCAGCATTCCCTCAATTTTACCACACGGGGGCATGAGATACTTATCTAAGAGAATTTTTTAGGGCATGATTGGGAAATATATGAAGATGAGAAACCATACTGGCCTGAATTGTCCCTTACTCTTTAGCTCTGTTCTTGTGATCAAGAATCTTAGCAAACAACTAGGGCAAATACACTAGCCTAAAATACAATAATAAACAAAAATATAGTGTGCACAGGAAAGAGTATCAAAACAGATTTTAAATATCCCCATTATTTACCTGACCTCTATGACACTAATTGGAATTATGATTGACTTTGTAAACAAAATCTGTAATCCTCCATATATCTGACTTAAAAGACTGAACATTTAAAATAAATGCACAGGAGCCTTCCTGCTATGAGATTTAATGACCTACATTTGGAGTAAATCCATTTCATTAATTGCATAGATGGCGTTATTTTTGTCATTCACTTGCAAGATTAGTAATAAACTCTGTACATTTAGGCCCAGATCCAGCAAAGCATATAAAATCATAGCTAATGATGTTAAGTACGCTAGTAGTTCTCCTTGAGCACGTGCCTTAAGCTGAAGTGCATTCCAACACAGAGTGGTACAATCAAGCCTTTAATTAGTTTTAAAATGGAAGTCAAAATGCAATGCAATTCTTTGCACTTTACATTGAAAAAAAAAATGCTTGCTATGAGACTCTCTTGGGACAGAGGTGACTAAACCTATTTATCCACTTTGGTTTCCAAAGGGAATGAAGGTTCGTTGTTTTCTGCTATTATTCTCCTCTAACTCTATACATATAGATGGATATATGTAGTTCAGTCAAGTAGTTTGTTTGAAGAACAATATTTGTATATTTCTGAGTTTGTTGTTTTATGAACTTTTTTACGTCTTGCATTTTATTGGTATTTAAGAGGCTGCAATATTTTAACTTCTGCTTCTGTAATTTTAAATCAAAGCAAAACCAAGCAGCAGCATCACCATGTAAACCAGTGTTCACGATACCTGAAAGTTTGTTTCTTTTCAAAGCAAGCTGAAAATCAGGATTTTGTACTGCACATTTCCAACTGGACTATTTAATGCTCACACAGCTCAAAGGAACCATAAATTTAGTCATTTATTTTGAGCCATGCTCTCCACTCTGCAATTTATGTGCCTTTGACATGATCTCTATGCAAACTAGGTAACCGCACACAGGTGAATTCTTGGTCTAACACTGTGCTCCTCTTTTTTTCAGAGAAAGGCAGCTAAGAAAGGCACCTCTGCACTCAGCCAAACTCTGAATTCACCAAACTCTGCGTGCTTTGTTCTCTCGGTCTGCTTTATTCCCCTCATTGTTGTAAATACKTTTCATCAGGGAGTTAAAATAATACCCAGATTTTTACAAGCGGGGACAAAATAGCTTCTGAACATAATGTAGTCGGTGTAGCACTGTGGGATTTATTCCTGAAGCAGCAGACTGTAGCTGTTGGATGTTTTTACTAGTCCACAAAATCCTCTCGCTGCAGTGCCCAGTTTTAGAACCATTTTGATTGCTCCAACAATTTTTTCTTGACATCTTGCATTCTTAAGCAGTCTGTGAGAGCTCGCCTGAAAAAAACCCTTTCCATCAAATGCTAACTTAAACCTGGAGTGTTGATCCACTTGTATAACAAAGAAAGAAACACACATGTGTCCCTTGCCTGTGTTCTTGCTGACAATTAAAACGTACATGCAAGGAATCACCATAAATAAACACAAGATGGAGCCTATATTGCAGTCTTGCTATAGAAAAATGCCCACCAACACGTAACACACAATTTCTGTCCCCAAAGCCAAGTCTGTGAGTATGTTTGACTGCATTTCTTTCATTTTCCCTAATAAATCTGTTCCTTGCTAGTGATGAAGCACTTGCATATACTAATCTCTAAAGCTATCAGTTCATCTATAGGCTCTCTGAAATGGATGAGGCAGTGAACACAGTGTCAGATACTGTTTTCCGGTAAGTTTTTCTGATCCACTAATGCATTAAATATATTTGAATTTACTACTCACATAACTTTTTATGGAATGCTATTAAGCCAATTTGGTTGATAACTGCTGTAACCTTTTTAGTGAGTTACAGCTCAGTGAGGTCATTATTCCTGGATGTGGCTTGCTGTATCATGCACTACATGCTGATACCAGGACATCCTTGTATGAAGAAGACAACATAGTTTGTTGTTTTGTGTGTGTGTGTTTGTTTAACTGCTTGTTCTTAAACAAAAAAACTGATTAGAGAGAATGATTTAATACTGCTCTGCCTTAAAAGCGGAGGAGTCTTGGGAGAGGATCAAACAGTCCCTCTGTGCTGGCTACCACCTTCCTGACTTCGTATTGTTTTTAAATGAAACATCTGACATGTCCTCCAGCTGGGATGTTATTCTGTTCCTCTCGAGAAAGCAATTCAAAATTCACTGAGAAGCAAGCTGAATGGAAGAGAGATTGATTTTTTTTTTTTTTTTTCGTAGACATCTGGAGCTTTCTTTCAAAGCTGATGTGATCTTTCATCTGGACAAGAAAGGCTTTGATCCAGACTCTGAGATCCCCCTATCTCGCAGTTAATTGGTGTTAGTGAGGTAGGTCTGACAGTCCCTAACACAGCCTCTGGAATGCCTTACTCTGTTAAGACCTGTCTATTGTGGCGCAGTCAGCTCAAAGACATCAGCTTTCTCTCATTTGACTTCTCCTCCGCTGGGGATGGTTACAGGTTTTGCTTGCTTTCATTATTTTCTCTTGTAAAACCATTGAATGCCTGCCTTGAAAAACACTTTGGAACYAAGTAAAAGGCAATCAATTAGAGGCATTCACGATAAGCTTTCCTTTTCAGGAAAACTCACAGGTAGTGCGGGAGAGAGAAAGACTGGTAGCACTGAAAAATCTGCTCTTCATTTTTTAGAACCTTGCCCAGTTTTGAGGTGGTTATGTCTATTATCCTGAAATATATTTATTAAACGAAACAGTAAAAGCAGATGTCTTTTTTCCCAAGATCTGTGGCCCAGTTACACAGCGTGTATATCCATTTTTCAGTAAAAAAAAAAACACCTCATTTTTAAATTTAAATTTTAGTTCAATTAATTTAAACCAAATCTGTGCCCTTCCCTCCCAATGGGACACAGGGGAATAAAGGAAGTGTTGAAATGTTCCTCACTGTGTGGCAGTTGGCATTGTATGTAATAACTTGGCAAAGACAGCTTATTGTGCAGGGCTTTTTCTCCCRCTTCTGTGACAGTACAGGCTGGTGCACAGTGAATGAATAGAGCCTTCATTCCACTATATCAGAATGAGAAAAGAGATAGGAAAGAAATATGTACAATTCATTTCCTTTTCTACTTTGGGAGCACTGCAAAAGCCCCTGCCAAGTCTCCATCAGGAGACACTACAATGCTGCATTGCCTCACCTGGACTGCAAGGAACCATGTGCTCAAAGAGCACAAAGCCACAGAGCCCTTACCGTTTCCTGCGTGACTGTCCCATGTTTCTGTGGCTGAGAAAATTGCTGTAAAAAATGAAGCTTTACCAACCATCCCTTTTCCATGGAAAGTGTTTACCATTTTATCACAGACAGTCTAAGACAGTCTAACATTATTCAGGTAAACTTAGAACAGCTAAACGCTATTCTCATTATGCCTTTGCTCTAAAATCTGCTGTTTTTATATCACAGCTGAAGAAAATTTGTATGTCTAGAAATCTGTCCTTTTTTTTCTGCAACATTGCTTAATCTTATAAAATACATTACTTTTTTGTCTAAAACTTTCCCACCTCTATGGCATTGCAATTGCAACAATGCTACAACTGCATCACACCATGCAACTATTTCCCTAGTCTGAGATTTTGGGAGCTGCCATGCCCTTATAGGAAAAAAAAAAAGGAGAAAAGGATGCTGAAGTAACTGGTTGTTTCAGATACTATCAGAAGATCTACCTGTCATATTCCTGAGGATCTGTGGTCACTGACAGATTGCTTTCTTTAATGGACACTACACAGTATGATGGAGAAAAACTCTTCCTAATTAGGTATCATTAGGTGTCATGCTGAGTGGTTGTGATATTGCTTTGGTTACGGGTAGGAAGTTCCTCAAACCTAAAGCTATTTAACAGTTTCTTCGCTGGAAAAAGCCTTTCATTCCCTATTATCTCAATATTAGGGTACATTTTGGGAAGATTATAGGGTGTCTTTGTACTGTGTTTATTGTCTGTTAAGCTAGGGAGGAAGCTTACTCAGAGCCCTGACGTCCGGTCATGGGAGCATATTTGAATTTCAATACTGAAAATATCAAAGATGAAAGCAGAGATTCCTAATCCACTAGACATAAAGGATACACAGCAAAAATCATTATTAGCTGATGTGCTGGAGAAACTATGTGACAACTATAACCCTGCAGCTATTATTGATCTTGGCAGTTAGCGGTTTAATATTGATTAGAAACTGATATACCACTGACTCTTACATATCCATTTCTCTCAGTATGTATGGCTCATCCTTTTTCTCCAGGTTCATCTCTGGAGCAAAGATCTCAGAGTTCAGKGAGCTGTTCAATAAGGGTTTCTATATCTACTTCACTCGGGTCTCTTCCAGACACTKGATGCAACGGCAGTGCCTTTGAACTGCGGTGAATGTATCTTCACAGTATAATGTCCAGTCACAAGTAGGAAGCTTAGATTTGGGGCGAGCAGGGAGAAGGAAGAAAAATTAAGTGAGGAGAACCGCTCATTTTTCAAGTTGAAAAAAGAAAGAATGCCATCATAAATAGCAACAAGACAATCCAGCGTGTAAATGGCTGCGGTGACTCACTGATAAGTGCTTTTCTCATCAGGGCCAGACAAAAGATTTTTAATAAAAGCAGCCCTCTATTATTACTGGTAATACTGGCATGCTCAAATCAGCTTTAAACTACCTGTGACAAGCACAGCCACGGACATTGGGATCGCTCAACACTGCGTGATTTGCAGGGGTGCAGAGGGTGCAGGGAGACCCACAGGGGTTATGTCCCATGACAAAAGCCCCAGGCTCCCCTTTTAGCCAATGAGATTTGAAGAAACGAAGGGTTTAGGGGTAGTTAATGCAGTCCTGCAGCTGTGAGTAGCCAATCTGAAGTAGAGAATGGAAATAACTAAGGACATTAAACAACCGCTGTGTAGAGACTGCCACTGACTGAGTAGAGGATTGGCAGGTTTTTTGTTGYTGTTTATTTGTTTTTTAAGGGAYGCAATAATTTGTTCSGGGGACAACAGTGTTTAATTTTTCCATTGACTGATTTATTTAGGAAAGCGTTAACAAATGCACTTTCCATTCCCTGCCATGCKGAAAACAAGTGCCAGGCAGTTTCAGTATTACTAATAAAATCTGGGATGAATGGGAAGGTTGGCCCTGTTGTTGTTACATGCATAAGCTTAAAATCTTCTGCATGAGCTTACAATTTTTCACATGTTTAAGCACCTAGGGTTGATTCARAGTGACTTTGATGGACTATCCAGGCTTTATGCATTACACATGAAAGGCATGAAAGGCATAAATTCCAGTTTGGTATTTAGCTCTGGCATTTTCAAGATCTACTCTCAGCTTACTTCCTTTCAAGAAAATTGGGCCTGGGCTTTACGTAGCTTTTCAAGCATTTCCAGAGAAATACCTTTGGAGAAAGGAAACCCGGCTAAAGAATTGGCTTGCTTTCTTTACTTATTTGCAGTTTTAGCAACAAACTCAGGCAGCTTTTTATTTTTAACCCCGTCAGAACTGAGAGTGCGAGCAAGTTCAGTGACAACCTGAGGAGTTTCGTTTACTCAGTTCCACCATTTTTGACTGACATAACTGTAATCTCACTAGAGTGTCCAGGGAGATTTACCACACAGGAAAACAGTGTCTACTGTTTATCTGTGCTCTGTGCTGGGATAATCTGTGAAGCCCTAGCGAAGTTATAGCTATGAACATGCTGATCAGAAGCATTAAGGACATTAACATAAACCTCTATTAATGGCTTAAGGGAATCTCACTAAACAAACAAGGCCACACTGAGCAATAAATGTGAGACTCAGCCAGCATGGCTTTCCTCATAACTACTGTAATTAATTGCTACAAAAGATTAATTTTATAATACAGCATGGGGCATCAAAGGGAATAGCTTAGTGATTTAAGTGTTATGTGTCTCCCTGGGAGATGCAGGTTCAGTTCTTCATGAGGCTGCTATCAGCCATCCAAAATGTAATAGCTAGAGAGACTTTCCTGTGTTTAACTAGTGGAGTTTCTGTGGATTAAAGTCCATAGTGCTTCTTCCACTGAAGTCAGTGATAGGTTTGCTATTAATTTTGATAAAAGTAAGAATAGGGTCATGAATATTAAAACCAAATTCTGCATTGAAAAGATCTTTGTGCTTTTTCAGAATGTCTTCATAACCAAAATATACCCTTTTCTCCAGCTCACACATATATAGTGGCATGAGCTGCATACAATTGCTTTATGAACTCCCGAGTTGGATGTATAATTACCTGAAGATGGTTGAATTGGTTTCTGAATCAGGATACAGCAAAACTGTATCTAGTGTTCCTGGAAATGCTGCAGAGCAGGATCCTAGCTAGACTAATAAAAATTCTGCTGAGATACGTTAGAGGAGATGACCGTAGGCTTCCCTTTTTGACTGCAGGCCTTTCCTTATGTCTCTAGCTTAAGCGTGCCTTTAGAGGTGCAGAAAAGGAATGTGGGCTGGGGCTTCTAGGAGTTTTGAACACAGTAGTCATTTCGGTTTGGACTGCAACAAGAGAGTTCAGCCATGCAAAACACTGCAACTGGATTAGTARAACAGCATAGTTATCTAAGAGCTTACACAAACCGAACGCCAAGTCAGGTAATTTTATTTGCCGATAGCCTAATGGTACATCTGAGATAGTTGGCTTGGTTTTCCTTATAGCCAGGGGAGAAAATCAAGCACTTTCCTGGTGYGATTGTTCTGACTTCAGGACATCTRCTTTAGGAAAAGGTGGAGAGCGCCCAGACTGTCTCCAGGGCAGATCTACTTTTGGTTATACGAATCACAGCTGCAGTCAATCCATTGCCTTTAGTGGCTGCCAGTACTGCCTTTCTGTGCCATAACTGAGCTATGTGCTGTATTCATGACTAGTTTCACTGACAACAAGTCTAAGACAATGTGACTTTGATTAGCCCCCATGAAAGGAGGTGAAGTCAAGTCACATTATTTTGTATTTTCAAGGCCATGCACACAGGAACTAYCCTGAGAGCTCAGCTGATGTGCGATACCCTGACCATGTATCTGAGCCCACAAGGACATCAGTCAGGCTTGTTAATCACCTCGGTGAGAAACTGTCAGCAGAACAATGTCCATCTACTTGTAGATTYTGGCTAAAGTTGTTCTTGTTTGATGGCTGACCTGATCTTTCCTCTCCAAAAACTTGTGAATGGAATCCAATAATTATTCTTGGTTTATTTTGACTATTTTGACAAGTGTTTYCACTGCTTTCTTCTCACTTCATATTTATCTACACGAGCCAACTTGGAGGTGTATGTGTTTTAAAGAAAATGAGGGGTAAAATAAGACTGTTCAGAATTAGGCACCTAACTAGGCGACTTCATTTTCAAAAATGCCATTTGGCCAGAAAAGACTTCTAGCCCCTGGAGTCCTTTAACAGAGTCTTAGATTTACACTGTTGTTACAATGATTACTTAGGGTGTGTATTGCAGGAGTACCCTGGCCGTGGACAAAGASCCATTGTGTGAGGCACTGTACTGCCGTGGAGAAAAACATGGTATGGGTTTAACTTCCAGCTGCCTGTTCCTCAGTGGAAGCACATGCAGAATGTGCAGAGCTGGCACAGCCTCCCCTCTCTGGGAAGYGTCTGCCAGTTCCTCAGGTGTCCTGCTCTTAAAAGGGGTCCCTCAATGCGTCACCTTGGCTGGCTAGAGGGAATTCTGCTCTTGCTGTCGTAGCGATCCTCTCTGCTGCTCCCTGTCCCTGGGCATGTCACACAGCCACTCAGTGTGGTCCCCGCTGCCATCCACCCTGCAACACTAACGGCTTTGACTGCAGTGACAGGTCCCTGTATTTGTGACTGCGTCTGTCTGTCACACCTGATCAAAAACGCTTGCAAAGGTGCAGGCTGAGGATGAGAGAGGGGCAAGGGGAGCAGAAAAGAAATCAAATTTTGTTTGGAAACTATTTGAGAGCGTAAAGAGCGAGGAGGGGGTGGTGAAGGGGGCTGAGCAGGTGGTGCACCATCCTGCCAGGGATCTGCAGAAGGCAGCACGTGCCCGTTGTTAGTTTGCTGCAGAATGAAAAATGAGAAGTTCGGCAGGGCCTGGGTTCGTAAGGGCAGGTGAGCTGCTGGGGTAAGGTCACAGTGACACACACACAGACTCCCGCAAAAAGATCTGCATAGCAAAAAAATAAATCCTCCTTTTTGCCCAAGGGGGACAGATCCCAGCTCTGCATCTGAGATTTACATGGATTCATATTCATTACATTAGCAGTAGCCACATTTAGCAGTGATTCCCAAAGGAGCAAGAAAATGATGGCCTAGAAGAAAGCTGCCACATTTCAAACTCTCCAGCTGTGCCTTGCCACCATCGCTACATTCCACTGCCAAATGCAGTAATTTATGAATTTGTCTTTTTTATCTGCAAAAAATGTTAATTTACAGAATGAAGAGAAGAACAGCAAAGACTAACATGGCGGGGAAAAGAATGTCTGCATTTTCTCCTAACTGCTTTATAACTATTTCTCTCATGCTATAAATGTTATTTGTGTTCACAGGTTCATTATTATTCTGCATTAGATGCTTTAAAACAAAGCTATGGTGCCAGCAGAAAGTGTATCCCAGCTTATAACATAGTCATTTTAAAGAGACAGCTGAGCGAGACTACTACCCAGTTTGAATAAATAGAGAATGAATTATGAATGGTAATGATTTCTTTTGTTTACTTAAATACTTAGTATGTGTCATAAAAATAACAGATAATGTTTTTTATTTCAGAAAAGCTGGTTTGTCTTGCTCTGGATGGAGTTGTGCACATACATTTGTTCAGGAGGGCAGATTAGGACCCATACATCTTTTGGATAAAATTGGTAAAGGAAAGTTTTTGTAAGTTCTCTGACACTAAAAGGAAAAAAGATTATCCCTAATTATATATTTTTCCTCCCTTGACATTGTTCCTGGAAACCTTCTGTATTGCTGCTTGTGGGACCACTGAAATGGTTGACTTCTGCAGGCTGAAAAAAATGTGCCTAATAGTCACTAGAGATTTGATTCTGTTTTGCACTGTTCCTGCTTTTAGTCTAAGGGAARCTAATTGCCCTGCATGCATTTGGGGATTTTATGGAAATTCTTAAGACAGGAGGTTAAAAGCACAGCTTCCCGTCAAAGCTTCTTTAACTCACCAAGCACCAGCTTCACAGCAGGAAAGGCGACTCTGCCCGGGCTTCCTTGGGTCCCATTTTAAACAGTAAGTTCAACAAACAGAGGCAGAGTGATCAGACTGTGCCGGACATGCTGAGCAGCCCTTTCTAATTCAGAGGTTTGCTGCTGGCGGTTGAAGGGAATGAGTCTTTATCTGAGAAGGGGCAGARAAGCCCTTGCCCGGCACATCAGCAGATGGAGCTCTGTGGAGCTTTACGTGCTCCTTTGTGAAACTSGACGTTTATCATGTTGACTGATTCTGGTGTCTTCCCCCCATGCTCAATGMTTCCTAATGTTATGGGCTACTTAATGAGGCAAAATTCTCCATTTGTTTTAAAAYGTTTTAATGCCGAGGGCTGTCGTTTCCAAATGATACCTGCCTGGACAAAAGGACCTTGTTAACACAATGTAGGCAAGGCAGTCACAGAAGGAAAAAGCATCTCAGGCCCTCAGGAAAGAAAAGGTACATTTTATACCTTCGTTGTATAAATATATATATATGTAAAGGGGGAAARAAAGGCTGTGGTTTCATGGTGCTTCATGGGGCAAAAAAGCTTCATTGCAGTTCTGCCTGCCTCAATCTATCCAAGGTTAGCAGTCTGAGAGGCAACAGGATCACCCCTCATCRGCTCCTGCCCCTACTTACAAGCTTTTCATACCGCCCCTGTTTTCAGTCCGTGTGTAGGATTTACACCAATATAAATGAAATCTACACATGACCCATGACAGGAGCTCCTTAGCACTCTTTTCTCTGGGCAGTGTAAATTAATTTTTCTTGAGTTGCCTCTCAGGATAGCGTAAATTATGAGGTGAAAGCCTGTAATTCACTGCTAGGTGAGCAGCAGTAACTCCCCCTCTACTACTCTTCTGGCAAAATTATGGGAGAATAACTGGTGATCTCAGCTCGTATTTGCAAGGYGTGAATAAGAGTGAGACAGAGAAACCATGAGACTCAGAGGGCACAAAACACATACCCATACATGTAGTATTGCCACAGCCCTGCCTCGGCAGGCACAAAATGCATCGTCAGGCAAAGAAGCACTGGCTGTGCCTTCCTGGGGCATTTTGACATGCAGAAGGAAGAACGCTAACTCCAGTTTCTTATCAGAWAAACTGTGCTGATGAATGCAGAAAATACTGCATTCCTGATGACAGAAATTACATTATGAGTTTCTTTTTTTCCCTCCTCTTTTTTGATTCAGGAGCTCTGTGTACAGATATTAACTACAACTCTCAAGAGGCAATGGAAAGCCTCAAAAGACCTGGCCGTGGGATATCATCCCCTTAAATCATGCTGACACTGTGTGTGAGCTTGTGCAGCCCAGCCAYGCTGCCTGAAGGAGCCTTGGAACGGCTGAGAGACAGAAGGGGCAGCATTACTGCTGCAGAGGCCCATGGAGGAGATGGCGCAAGCTCTGGTTCCTAGCCCCGATGCAGAATTTCCCCACGTTATGCAGGCTGCGACTGCAGCAGCCTGGATTTTCCAGTTGTTCTGGCATCTGCAGAGCTCCATTTCTGTTTACTAATAAATCACCACACTTTTGGAATACGTGTAGCCTCCTTTACAGACTTCCCAGTGTAACAGTATTATTCCAAGGCCCCTCATAAATAGCTACAACCAAAGGTTTTCATGTTGAGGTTCAGCCCTAACTCTCTGCTGAACTGTGGGAGTGAGTTACTACCTTGTAAGTGACTCGCAGGTATTTATTATCCTGTGTATAAAGGTCAGGTTCTAATGTTCTGTGTGATATATGCACATGGCTCAAGATCAGGCAGTCTTGAATGATACATCCTAAATTATGATCCAGCAGAAGAGGAAAGAAATGAGAAATCACAACTTTTGTTAAACAAGCCTGAAAAAACACTTGCACATATGTGAGCTGCTGGTGGAAACATGCCAGTTCCAGAAGCTGGTTTGCTAAGCCGTAGTGCTGTGGCTTATGGAGCCCAGGTCAACCCGAGAGCAGGGGCAAAATTTAAGGAGTCAGGTGTATGTGCATGCTTTCGCTCTACCAGAGCCTCCTGCTGTAGGAAAATGCAGGATTATTACACAACAGGGCTGACAGCAGACCCTAAAAGAAGCCTTCTTCGGTGCTTTCTTCAAAGACAGAACATTCAAAAAGATCTTTTGAGGGTCTCCTTGCATTCCTGCATCTGCCAGGGACCCTAAGGGACCTTCCCTATTCTTGTGCAGCTGAGCTGTGTCAGGGTGTCTTACTCCCTTTCCTGTGTGCCTAGCTTTGGGGCTCTGTGATGTTGGGGGTGACAATAACTTAGGTACCTTTGTTGGTCTTTATGGAAAAAAGAAAGGTGAAAACTGTTTAAGAGCGACTTTCTTTTCCSCTCCTCCTGTGCTTTTCTAAGTCAGAATTTAAGGCAATTGAGGATTTGGCCATGGACCTTGTATTTCAAAATGTTTAGCACAGACAGCTCTCCAAAGGCCCTAGGAAGTAAAGATTATTATTTACACCTGATGAGAAGGAGAGGAAAAAGTGAAATTCAGGGCTTCCTGCTTCCTCCTGGTAGCCTCCCCTTAATCTACTGTTGGTGCTGGAGCCAATTAACTCAACATTTGCTCAGTAACTCTCAGCTTTGTTTGTCAGCACCAGCATATCCTGACTTTATTCAGAACTGCATGGCCTGAAAAGTTGTGGGTTACATGTATCTGCTGTGGGTTTGGCTATCTGGAAACAATATGGGACTGGAGGAGAATGCCATCCGTGAGCTGCTCTGGGTCCCGATGCCTGAGAGCAGACTTATTTATTCCAGAGCTCTGGTAAGGAAAATGTACATGTGTGATGGATCTAAGCATGGGAAAATACTGTTGGACTGGGAGACTGTGGTTAGACAGGAAACAGACTGAGTGAGAATGATGTTAGTAGCTTTCAGCTCATGATGGAGATCTCTGCTACTGCAGTTTTTTTCTGTGCAGTTAGCACTGATGGGTTTAGACTGTTTTCTGCTGCCATGAGGGAGAATAGAGTTTCATACAATTCTCTCTATTGTTGGGAAAATATATTCTTAAAGAGAATATAATTAAAACGGAATTAGAGTTGGACTGGAACAGTCCCAGGCCTTTTATTCTTATTAATAGAAAAAAAAATCCCATTTAGCCTGTCATGCATATGGAAATATGCCTTTATTTTAAACTGGAGAAGGAAATTGCAGTGATGATATTGGTTATTTAGACAGGGAAGAGTTAGCTGCTTGTAGAAAATGGAGGCCTTCTGGTCCTTTCCTTTGGGATACGTTTTACAGATGTGATCCTTGTTGATTTCAGTGTCAAATATTATTATTTCGATTTAATTTATGGTTATGTTAGTTCTGAGACAATAAAAAAATCAGAACTAAAATATCTTACAAATAATTTCTTACCGGTTCTTCAGCAAAAACAAAATATATATATWTTTTTAGGATACACGTGGAAATCAAATATACTGTTGGAAAGATTTTTTTCCAAGGTCGGTTAAGTTACGTTTCTCTAACTAAGACTTCTGTATACGTGTGTTCCAMATCACTGTCTTCAACTAAACGCATGTTTCTCAGATCTTCACCCTTTAGAGCTGCCTTAGGTTGTATTCCTTGTTTCAGCTAAGTGAATAATAATCTTTTGGATTGTTTTGATCTGTACCCAGGGTATACAAAATTCTACCATTTCTTGAAGATCAGATAGAGAATTCAAAATAAGAAACTGTTAAAAATAGCCTAAGAATGTCAAAATCAGACTGCATTTGGATGAAACAAAACACAGGTACTCCTTCATCACAGCATTTTGATTTTTCCTTTTAATCCCAGGAGAACAAACTGTGTCCTGCTTCTACTTGAACAGCATGTTCCAAATCTTGTTTAGCATTTCACAGGGGCTTTAGTAGGGGTGTCTACGGTGGGAGCTGGAACCTCCCATTACACACTGAGATCCTCTGATTCTCAAGATGCCAGGGAATAGCTGGGGATGTCACACTGGAGAGTCCATGGCTGGTGTTTACAAGGTCTTGGACCACTGCCGTGATGCGTTTGCACACAACACAGGAGAGGGCCTTTAGGAGGAAGAGGGAAAGGGATAGAGGAGGATTTTGAAGAGCAGCAGCTCAGTCTGCTTCTGGGAAACCTCGGCTCATGTCTTCAACACAGCTGCTTAGCGAACCCCAAGACAGTCAAGGATATTTGTTGCAACAGAGGCCATTGCAGGTGCAGGGGCAGAGCAGTGGCATCAGAGTGGCTGCCTCCTGGCAGAGAGACAACAGATCTACAAAAGCAGGAGGTGATAGGGAGCAAGGGTGGTGCTGGCGGGTAGTTCTGGTTGCAAACTCCAGACTGTAGCATCTCTTCATGCCAGGTATGCCTTTTTCTGCTTCCCTTCCCCAGGGAAGTTGTATAACCAAAAATGCAGCATTTGTGCACTGTGCATGCACGAGAAAGACCCCATGCCTGAGAAAGTCTTTGCTGGCGATAGGGCACCGAGAGCTACAAAACACCCTTCTGCCTTTGCTGCCAATCCCAGCCCAGTTTCAGAACCTTCCTCATTGTTTGTTCATTGGCACCTAACGTGTTTCCCAGCACAGCAAGAGAGGCAGGACGGAGGCAGTTTTGGAAGCAAATAGCTTTCCACGCTTGCTGCTGTACCCAGGCAACATGGATCATGTTCCCTAGAACGTGTCTGCAGAACTTGACCATTGCAATCTATTATGTAAAACAAAGAAATATTTGAGTCAGCTGGTTATAAAGGGGTTTAGAATCGTGAAAAAATTCCTCATTATTATTCAAGGAAACAGAAAATAATTTTGCTTCTCCAAAATCCTTTAAAAGTGAATTACAACTCATTTATGTCATCTGAGCTTCCAGGAACCTTTCTTGTTCTGTGCGTAGTAGGTATAGAGGACTTTTGCATTAACTGAGAAGTTAGTTAAATTCTGAGTCTTAGTCACAATCTCATTTTATTAGTGCGATAGTGATAATCTCATGAGGATCCTAATGAGTACATCAGGAAAAAAAATCAACTAAATGAGAGATCTGCAAATGTTCTAGCTGAGCGCTATTACACAGATCTAATGCTTTTCTTTTTTTCCCTGTCTAGTCCATAATAGGATGTTTTGCAAATTCTTCTCTCAGCAGGTTTTGAACATGAACTTGCATTACTATTCTTACGAAATAATAAACAGCCTTGGGCTATAAAACCTCTCAAATTGTTTTCCACAGAAGGGATTTGCATGCTGACTCATTCCTACTTTATTTATAATCTATTGCTAAACCACTGCAATGGCAGGATTTCTAATAAAGCTATGGAAATTACATGCATTGCAATGGGAGCTGAATACATTTACATTTGTAGTATTTTATTATTTCAAAATTTATGGAAGATTACCTTGTTTGTGCATGTCTGGACTTTAATGGTTATTTTTTATAGCTGAAAATARTAGTTTATGGGGGTATTCCCAGTAGAAGTATTTTATGAATCTACCATATGGAGTATTACATAAAACTAAAATTGTATCAGTGGTTACACTGAACATTACTGAGAAACTGAGAATTAGTGATTACAAAAAAAAAAAAAAAAAATCAGAGAGCCTGAAGTTTTATGAATACTTTTTTTTTAAAATTTATTTTTGCAATGATTTTTATGTCATGGTAATAGTACCCCAAATCCTTCCTTTTTATACAGGAAAAATCTTCACTGTCTACAGCAAATCCTGATTCTGGCTGTTTCAGGCAGATAATCTTGACRGGAGTTGACCGTACACACCTCCCATTAAGGTGGCCTTCATAGCGTTGTGATATTGAGACATGTAGAGCTTTATGCAGGAGAAGACTGAGGACATCTAGAAAGTCATCTTTCAAAAACTCAGCACTGCCAATTGATATACTGTAATATAATAATAGTTGATATATTCTAATCCCAGCTAATTTTTTTTTCACTGTTTACATGCTGCTTCCTAGGAGATTTCTGCTAGCAAAAAATGCAGAGCAGAAGTATCACGATTCCACAGCAAAACACGGCGATGAGTGTGTGTTCTCATGGGAAGGTCCGTGTGTTTGGGTAAGTACTGACAACACGAGACTGCTCAGCGCCTTCTCAAAGAGYACCTCGTGGATTTGGGAGTCATTCAGCCAGGAGGAAGAAATGTGCCATGAAACTTGGATAACTGGTCACACTGAGAGAGCAGCAGATGGTGCATCCATGAGGCAGTTGTCCCAGCCAAGAGCCTGGAGTGTTGTGCAGACGGGAATGTGTTTGCTTCTTCAGTGCAGCAAACATTTGGGTAATGAGCATCTAGGAGAGTCTCTGTATGCTTATGAGTAAGCTGCAAACAGGCTAAAAGGTTTATATCTGGTATGTGAAAACATAGAAGAGAATAGGAAGAAGGGCCAACTTTAAGTATCAAATCCCACGTCTTTCTGGTCCCAGTCCTGGCAGAATCTCCTGAGTTTTGACCCAGGGCACAGTAAATTACAGACGGTCACCCAGGGGAACCACAWATTTTTCTAGAGGAGGACAGGACCAAATTTGAAAAGAGATTCCAGGCCTCACAACAGGATGATTGTTTCTGTATAAAATGGCTCTGAAAGTTACCATATGGATTTACTAACCAATTTTAGGCTAATTCATTTGGACATTACAGAATTTCCTCTACGTTTGCTCTTTCTAYCTGAAAAAGCTTTGGAATCAGGGCAGAGTTTGGACTGGGCTGACATGCATGTGCAGACAGTTCCTGGGTAGCTGTCACCCTCTGAAACATTTTGAGGTCAAATAGGGCCATTTTATCATTTTGTCCGACTGCATTAGTAGCATGGTGCCTTTGTGGCTCCTAAAACTTGCTGCTCTCAGCGTGCAGTGGATGCTGCGTGCGGATGCTGAGTTCCCGGCCCCCTGCTCTGGGACAGACCTTCCTCTGGGATTTGGGCTCGGGTGCCCCAGGATGTTCTCATCACTGCTCCCACCAGCTGAGGAGCTGCCTCGTGGCAGCTCCGCTTAACCGAATCACACTCGCTTTGCTATTCCATTAGCTGATGTATCATAGTCTTACAGCTGTCTCCCCTTGATCTAAATTGCACACTAATACTGTACATTATTGATTAAATGAGTCTACAAATGTCTTTTTAATACTGTGTGGGTTGATCAGTCTTCCCAGCTAATGTGCAGCACCTCCAGTGGGCTCTGAAACCTAGCGAAGCAGCTCTTTACCAGATCTTACTGTGAGAGAAAAAAGTGAATTAGAGACTGCTCACACACACTATGAAGTGAGCACACGCACACACTAAACACACTAAACATGCACACACACATACTAAAATTTTCTGTGTTCCCACAGAGAAATTCACACAGGGTTCATACAGCGTTTGATTTTGATAATCACAGTGGCTGATTTAACCCTCTGTAACTCAAAGGGTTAAAAAGTGCTACTAATTTGGCATTTTCTGCATTTTTTCAGAATAAAAAATGATTTTCCTAAAAGTGTTCAAAGATTTTCTATTTTTTTTTGTTTTGCTTTGGTTTTGCTTTGCTTTAATGTGCTATACAGGATTGTTGAAAACAACTTTTTCCCAATAGGACATTTGATGGTAAAAATAATAGCATTCTTAGTATTCTGGGTGTTGCAAGTGGGTCTTTATGTTACAGGAAAAGTGTTCAGGAAATATTGTAGGCTTTATCTCTGGTGGGTAATTGCTGTAATTTTCCTTTGCCTTAATTCTTTGATTTAAATTCCACTCTATTACCTTTCATTTTCAATCTGTATGCAGCTATTGATCTGTTTATAACATAGTAGGAAAAATGTGTATGTGCTGGTGGGTATGTGTCATATTTATCTAGTTTCATACAATTACAGAAAGTAGGGCTGAAAGGGCATGGAGAGGTCACCTAAATCTATGCCATTCTATTTTAAGTATGGCATCAAAATCAGGTTGTACATGGCCCTGTTTCCTGAAGTGTGGCCTTTACGTCAGCTCTGCGTGCCCCAGCTTGGTGCTCTGCTCTGCAGGAGGTGCCTGTGATTTCTGCAYGGAGCTCTCCTGATGGGCCTGGCCAGAGGCGTGAGGAAAACAACCCAAAACTTTTACCTTCCCTTGTCTTTGCTCAAGTGGATGCCAGAGCTGCTGCTGAAAGCAAATCTCTTCACAAACAGGGGCCGTGGGGGCCAGTTGGTAGGTACGAAGCTTTCAAAGGCAATTAGGGGCTCTCACTTCTAAAATTTTAACTGCAGTGGGAGGGGGCACCTGCTCAGCATCAGCTGGAGGAGTCTCTTGGTCCTCTCCTTCAGGACACTGGGTAAGATTTTGTGGCATGAAGAAAAGAAATGGAGAAATGAGTGGTAAGAGAGAGATGAAGAACCCGACCAGATTCTGGTCAGCAGAGCTGAAATAGATGAGGTGATGGCAGCTGTGCTGTGTGGGCCTGGTGCTTGTGTGGAAGCACCAACCGGGTGGAGGATGGCTGGGTGCTACAGGGTGCAACCCTCTGATTTAAGGAAAGGGAGATTTTACTGACACCTCAATAAACTAGTCTGGAGGTTTGAAAGCCACACAGGCTCTCAGGCAGTCAGACATTTACCTCCTTGTCAGGTGCTTTGAGCCATACATTAGCTACAAAGGAGTGATATTGCCGCTATCTTCCCTGATGATTCAGCAAGCAGCAAAACATGATAGCCTTTCTAACAAGGCTGTTACTCAGACAGATCACTCAGCATCCAGGCTCTCACCACTCACTGGTTCGGAGTGTTAATGCTCTGCATATTGTGCTTAATAGAATTTTAAATTATTTTGATTAAAGTGTCAAAGGATGAGGATTTAAGATTGATCAAAGCTACTTGCTTGTGCTGTGCCAGTTGTTAACCAGCCACTTCCAGAACATTATTACACAGAAGGCTCAAGTGATATAACATTCAGACATGAGAAATATGAGGAAATATTTTTCCTAATTTCATACTGGAGGACTCCTGAGTAAGGATGAGATGATCCTGAGTAAGGATGAGTCCAGTAAGCTTAGGAGAGAGATGTGGATTTTGTAGCCAGTGACTGTACACAGAGCCCAGCACTTTTCTAGTGGAAGTTAAAAGGACCTGCCTTCCACTTTACCACTGCCTTCCACAGAATAAGGATTCAGCTGTAGATGAGCAATGCAGTGACAGGAGTCCAGTATGGAAAAACTTCATTTAATTGAATTGAGACTGTAATCACTAAATTATAATTAAGTAATGAAGAATAGAAGTAAGGAAGGTTTGCCTGGCTCTGAGACTGGCATCTGGTGGCACTGTTGTTGCTGGGAATCTCCCAGGCGGTAGAGGCCAGAGATCATATGTGGCAGTTGCTCCACTGCAATGACAAGGATTGAGTAGGTCGTTCCCATCATGTATGGCCCCCATCTAGGAAAGTAGTTCAGCTCACGTGTAACTTTAAGTGTGCAATAAGTCCACTGAAGTTAATGGTGGGAGAACATTCACAATTCTTAAATATATACTTGCACTTTAGGACAACRTGCAAGTGAGACCTTAGGTGCGCTAAGTGCACAAATCAGTGCCACACAGCTAGGGGGTGTGTTAGTACTTTGAGATGAATCAGTCAAAGGGCTTGTGGTGTGAATCCTTCCTGTTAAGATACTGCTTGTTGCTTAGACTTAAGGGACATTAGTAAAGCTGTGAAAGTCATTTAGATCTCAGTGATATCTAAGAGGTAAAAAATACCTTTGTCTTTCAGGGGTCCATTTACTTCAAGAATTGAAATAAATTGTCCAGAGAGATAAGGAATTAACTGAAAAAAATTAGAGGAACATATGAAGGATGCTAGGATTGCAATATCCTAGACAACCAACGTGGAAGAGGTTTCCCAGCTTGGGTTCTCTAGTTTGGGGAAAATGTAAACAGAACAGAGCAATAGGGATCAGCAGAGGACTGGAAATAACATTTATTGCAAGAAGATATGACTTGTGAAATCCCAATCTATCCCATTGCTATTCAAGGTGATGCAGTGCTCTCTACTTTGTTTCTAAAATAAGGAGTAATCTGGAGTTTGCTACAGCATCTGATATAAGAGAGAAAACCAGAATAATAGCATATAAAAATAATTTGATATAGAAGATCCAGAGGCTGAAAATGAAAATACACAGTGCAAGTCCATCTTGATGGCTGGCACAATCTTGATGGCTGGCTGTGGCCTGTTGCATGACAGCAAACATCAGAAGGAGATAACAGGGGAAGAACATTTCAAATGCTTCTGGATTTTCTTATAGCCTCTTTCTTCATAGTTCCTCGATCGTCTTCTGCTTTGTTATTTACATCAGGAATTGTAATGACAGATCTAACCATGTAATAAAACTTGATTTATGTTAAGGAAATTAGTTTAAAATTTCTCATGCTGCTATTTTTATTCTGTTTACTAAGCCGAGAGTCAGGCCTGCAATTTATGAAAGGATAAGGCACAAAGTATTTTTGTTTACATCTTTAAAATGAGCCTGCATATCTCTTATTCATCATTTATCTCCTTCAACAAGTGTTGCATACTCTCTGTTTTCAACTTCTTATATTTCATATACAGCTTGTAGAAAGTGAACACTATTTCAGCCTGGAACTTAATGTTGTCTACATGTGTGCAAATTACTTAAAATACAGAAATGGTCATTAGACAAAGTACTTTTTTTCAGAGAAACAATTAAATAGAAATATTTCATATCTCTAAAAAAAAATGTAACTACCTATCACTGCACGACACAGTACCTCTGATTACATATCCCCTGCTGCCATGAAACAGATTTGGGTGCACTGAAGGCATCTGATGTATTAGGTTCATTCTACTTCTAGCGTGGACTTCCAGGACTAGGGTCATTTAACAAACCAGTGAGTATACAGTACCATTAAAACATATTAAATCTTCATGCATGTGTTTAACTACAAGTACCTGACTAATCCTTTTGACTCTAGTCAAAGCAGGGTATACATTTTACACGAGTACTTAAGAATTTTGTGGAATGGAGATCACAGAACATTATGTCTTTCCCTGTAACATTAAATGACATAATTGTCACAGAGATTATTATTGTTGTGTGGAGAGCACGACAGCCAGACTGTGATGGCACTGCCCTCCTTGTGCACTGCAGCTGTAATCACCTTGTGCTGGTCCATGACCTGTTTGGGCCATGGGTAGGAGAAAAACTGGAGGAAAAAACATGATGCTGGTGAGTTGTCAAGGTTGGCGTGCCACTGGGAATGAAAAAATAATGGAAAACAGGAGAGAAAATAAGAAAGGTGTTCGGAAAAGAGGGACCCTGCAACCAGCAGCAACACTGATACCTTCCATAGTAAGTAACTATGCAAGCAAAGGAGACAGATGCAGTGAGCACAAGGGCAGGGCTGAAGCTGGTGATATCACTAGAGCAGTTTCAGGGCACACTCTGCTATTGAATGTACTCAGATACTTTCTAGGGCACTGAAGATCTGCAAATTTGAAGATCTTCAACCAGGTTGAAGCAGTTAGGCTGTAGTTTGCTGTTCTTGGAACTTGGCTCAAGGCATAATTAAAGGTTAATGCTGCAAATGTGAAAAAAGAAATAGCTCAAAACTGTTGCACCATCATTTACAGAGCAACTTTTCCATTATGAGCGACAGGCTTTTCTTAAAGACAAAAGGATTTAAATCTCATTGTGAAACTTTCCTTTCACTTCTGTTCTCATTTAAATGAAATAGGGGGATCCATACGTAGCCAACAAGATTAGCTAAAAGCTATTCATATGAAGACAGAGATTTCCACAAAATCAAATCCATATATTATCTCATAGGAACAGTTGTCCAGGAATTTAATTTCCAGGTTAATAGGCTGTTATTGCCATTTTCAAATAAAGCAATTAAAAGTAATATACTTGACAATGAATTGGGAACATAGAGTGATAAGGGGGATCACACTGGATTGGATTGTCAATGTCCAACACAAATTATTTCAGGTAAGGGTGGATGGAAGAAGTCTACCCACTTTTTTTTTTTTTATCCTCTCTGAAGTAAAAAGTGGATTTTGTATTAAATATGAGATAATAAACTCTGCTTATTAAATTGTAGGATTGTAAAAAGTATTTCCTAGCCAAATATATTTTCCTTTTATCAGTTTCTCTGAACTGAAAAGTAGAGGTAAAATGAAATGGTGATTACAAACCAGATGTGTTTTGCTATAGGTATTGAAATCTCTCAGTGGAGCATGTGTAATATCTTAAACCATAATTTCTTCCACAAAAGGTTTTTGTGGAAACTCCCAGAATATTTCCAGTTCCTTACTGTTAGAACTATACCGTATAGGTAAAAATGTAATTCCTCAAGTATAACGTATGAACTAGAAAACATTACCCTTCTAAAATGGCATAGCTGTTACATAGGTCTCATTCCAATTAGTATTGTCTTTTTTTAGATTATCATCATGGCAACCTGCATTTGTGAAAGCAGTTTTGATAGATTTGGGGCAAATTTAAAAGCGAAAGAGAAAGTTAGCCCTAAGATTTATAAGCAGGCCTCATTTTTGCAGAAAGGTTACTTCTTGTCTGCTTAAGAAGACAAAGAGCTAAGAAGAGCTAAGAAAGTCCTCCTCACTCAGGTTGTTTTGGTGGATAAATGCAGATCTGTTTTACAGTGGCAAAATAACTGCATTCAGCTATTTTGAGGGACCTTCTAGTGTGAGCAATATAAATTTTCTGACTTGGCACTGCTTTCGCCTGACAAAATCTCCTCAAAGTTTACTATTTCTTTAGGTGAATGATTTAGCATAAGAGCATGTGAGAGTCACTATGTTGGAAGTTTTTTATTGAACAGTGTGATTTGTACTCAGCCATCAGTCACCGGCCATGCAGGGAATTTGGACCTGCGAATGGAATTGGGATGATGAGATCCCGATGTTTATGTGTTGTCATGGATCTACAGCAGGAATTTGGAGTAAGGCAAGAGAGGATCAGTTGCTGACACTCCTGCTCATAGGCCTCCAAGACAGTCTTTGGATTTATTTAAGACTTTGTTTCAACAGCCCTCAGGCAGCAAAACTTTTCACCCTTAGAAAACACCTGTGGCCCATTTTTAATCCTTAAAACCTATATAAGTTTTGACATGTGCTTTGTTTTTGACAGTATAACAAATGACCTCCTGTGCACCCTTTCCCACCGTTGACACGTCTTCACCAAGTATTGCAACTCAGATAAGAAAGTGGATGAGGTCTGTGTTGACTTCAGTCATTATAGGTCATGAAACACTGATGGAATTCATCCTTTGGGATCTGATTAAGTCCAGCTATCCTTAGGGGAACCTGGGGGCAACTCATGTCAAGCAAAAGTAGTAACAAAGCCAGATCAAATAGGGCTGAAAGGCACATGTTACCTTGCCCAGGGGCACTGCTGAGGAAGGTGAGGGATGGGCTTCCCCATCCTGGCAAAGCTGTGCTTGAAATGCGCAGGCTACTCTGGTTCTGCGCTTCACAAGTAGAAGGCATCAGTTCGTCACCAAGGCTCAGCCCAAGACCTCTGCTCTTTTCAGATGTCACCTCAACCTTGTTTGGACGCTGGGAATTGCAGATGTGACTTTGGGTAGAGCCTTTCTGTGGGTACAGGCTGTGCTGAGCAGGACGGGCTTCAACCCTGCACACCACTCTGAAGGCATGTGAGGAGCAGGAAGGAGGAGTTCTCACTATGGATAAGTGATATTTTGTCTTTCTGATTAAAGTTTTTTAATTAAAAGGGCAATTCTGACCTGTGTGTTGGCAGCCACAAGACTGCTGAAATGTGACATCATTTATGACTCCAGCAGTAAGGAGTTCACTGTCCGTGATCGTAAAGCAGATTCCAATCTTGATTTGATATTGATTTAACAGTCAGCATAAGTTTGCCCTTTAATATTTAAACAAAGTATGTCAGCCTGAAGCATTAATGGTATTCTTCTTCAGAGTTTCTCCACATATATTTCCTTTAGTTCTTCAAAACAGTAATACCCTCCAGAGAGCAGGGTCTGACCTTTCTCCTGTAATGCCGCTTTTGTAGAAAAACTGGGTACAAGTGCAGGGCAAAAGTAGTACATGAGCAGCCTGCTTCACCAGTCTGCTGCCCTCAACAGCCTGTCCTCTGTTTCGGCAGCTGCAGGAGATCTGCTAATCTATTCTTCAGTTCCTTCTACAGGCACCGTGCTATTTTCTAGCCCTGTGTTCAGCCCTTCCTCCCCAACCATCCCTGTTCTAACAGCTTTCATCTATTCTTGCAAGTCTCATTTATTTCCTTGTTTCCTGTTGACACTGATGATACAACACATGACCTCTGACATGTCAGTCTCCTGCTCAGGTGTTTCTAATATTCATTAAGGAGTTACTGAACTTTCCAGCTCTATTTTCTCCCTTCTTCCTCAGTCTCTTTTTTTTCTTTTTTTTTTTTTCTTTTTTTTTTTCTCCTTTCTCTTCCTGTCTTCCTGTTTCAGAGAGAAGAATCCAGAGGTGAGTTACACCTAGGGGCTCATATCAATGCCTCTTCAAATGGAAAATTCGTATTCCCATATCTGTTTTTCATCTGCATGGTTTTTCTCCCTCGCTTTAGCTGTAATGCTCCTACCATCTTCTACTCCCATATGCAAAATACAACCAAAACCATACAAGAAAAATGGTACCTTTGAGATATGAGGGAACAATTGGTCATTTTAGGAAAATAGCTGATCCCATGAGAACTCCAGAGTCTGACTTGAGATTTTTCTGAGGAGGTAAATTGTTCAGCCTTGATAGCTTAATGCTGTTGTGAGCTGAGGTATCCTGAGAGCAGTTTACAAGATTTTTCTCCCAGTACCACCTTCAGTCCTAATTGCTTACTTAGCATCAAAATCAAAAGTACCTTTGCGACTTAACACTGCGATCAAGTAACACCTCTTCATACTGTTTTTTCAGAGCTTGTTTTGGGAGGAGAGAATCTTTTTCATTTCTGTTCATACCATATTGTGAAATTTTGGGGATGCAGAGGTGCTTTGGATATCTAATGCTCTTTGAATACTTTTTATTTATCTATTTTTATTAAACATAGAGATGCTGACAATGCCAAATAATACTTCTATACCTTCTGTTATGTAAATGGGAATAAATAGATACCTTAGCAAATTGCTTTTCTATTTAAATATATCTTGTCTTTATGTGTGTCCAGGCTTGTCACTATGTTCTTTTTTAAACCACAGTCAACTGGGATTAATTTGATCAGTCTTTTTAAATCCAGGCCTGGTTAGTAGATTTAATAAATCTCTCCGAGTCAGCAGGCAGCCTCCTAAAGGGGAGCGTGCACACTAGAGGGAATATGTAAACTCCCCAGTGTCCCTTTCTGCTCCTATTCTGTACTGTGGTGTTAGAATTTGATAGAGAAATACATTTTGATCCCAGGCAGAGTTTTAATCCATCTAGGTGAACCAATGCACCCGTTTTTAGATCCTGGTGGCCTGAGTTTACCTCCGCTCTACACAAGTAAAACCAGGTGCCATTTAGTCATTCCACAATATCTGCATGCTCTCTAAATAGTGATTAAATTTAATTTTGTCCCATGATTACTCAAAAGGGATTTAGAAAAGCACTGTCCAATACTGATATTTCTTTTTGGATTGCTGACAGCCCAAGATTTACATGCAGCAATGTAGTTCTGAGGGATCTCAAAGCTGGTGAAAATAAAGGTTGAACAATGAATTATATATTCTCTTTTTGTGATAGAAAATAATATAAGACAACTTACTTGGCTACCAGACAGATTACATAAGCCCAAGTTAAGTGGTAGAATAAAAATGAGTGATATTCCTCCTTGAATTAAATACAGCACTAAGTATTATGCCCTTGGATTCTGCATAAAGCAATTTCCTTCTCCTTGGTAACAGCTAGGGGGCATTCCAAATGCAAATACAGTCAGCTTTGCATTTTTAATATTTCTTATATACATAATTCACTGCCTTGGTTTAGAAACGTTATTGCTACCTCTTCTGTGAATTTAAATTATTTTGCACCTCTGAACTTTCATATTAACGTTAATGTCAGCTCTTAAAATTCATTTTGTACCGGCAAGCTCACACTTCTAGCTCTTCAGATTCGCAGCTTGCCCGAATGTGCACACAGGCACAAAGACACTGTGGGGTTCAACCTGTATCATTCCACTGCGACATCAGGGTTTTCACTAACTGCAGGCATGTTTATACCAGAGCCCTTTAAATCAACAGATAATAAATGGGAGCAAAAAAATATCCTCCCTGTTCATCTCATCCTTCCTGCAGCCCATTGGAGGAGGCAGGAGACCATCTGTGCTCCTTAGAAGAGAGATCTTTATCATGACACAGTGTTGCAACAAAGAGCTGAACGGGGTCACTTCTTCTCCACCTACCCCTGCCACTTGCCAGACTTGGTTGGTCACGCAGGGAAAATAGACGGCAGCCTGTGGAGAGCCCTTCCCTGGATGCCTGTCCTAGAGGTGGCAGAGCTGACCCGCAACTGAGTCAGCAACAGGGTTTTGAGTCCTCAGTGCTCTGTTCGCCTGGCACTCTAACTGTGGAACTGCACTTTTTAGATAAGAAAGACTTAGAAAGAGAAGATATGTCCAAATTCTCTGCTTGTTTGATGCCACTGACCTTAAAGCAAATTTGGTCTGGAAACTGCAAATCATGCTTTCTGCCTTGCAATCAGTGATAGAGGTCTTGCTTCTAACTTGAATCTCCCACCAACTAACTTGACTCTCCCACCAACTTGGTGTAAGCCTGCTGAAGATCCAGCCCCATGTTACCAGTTGTGCAGATTTTGTTCATCTCACACTGGCCACTGTAGCTTTGCAAAGGCAATGCAAGGGCATGTAGTAAGGATTTCATTCATGAGGACACAGAAAGAGCCTGAAAGAATTTCCTGGCTGCAGATGGCTGCTTGATACCGAAACTCTGCTATTACTCATAAGAAGGTGGTTGTTTCTTGGCAGACTGTACCCTGGTAGTCTGTGATTTAGAGCCCAATCCTGCATCTTCAACAGAAGTTTTGACTAAATGCATGGTGGGATCATCATCCAACCTATTTGTCTCCTCTCAGCTGAAATAGTTGTTACTAATGAAGTTACAATGAGGAAGAAGTAAGCCTGGGGCGTGCACTAGTGCTACCTGCAGCACTGTGAGAGAGGAAAAATATGCTTTGACTTATGATTTGGGCAGGTGTGACAGAGATGTCACTAAGGCAATAAGGATGCTTTTCTGCAAAGCTGGCTTAGCTCGGACCACAACTTGTGACATGTGTGAAAATGGTTCTATGTATCATCAGTGCCCATGTTCACAGCTGTGACTCCTTCAGTGCCTGGGGACCTTTTGCTAGTCAGGGATTCTCCTGAAACAGCTGGGAGGCTGGACACCTCCTGGTCATGCACTGCTGTCGTTGAAGTGTGGAGCTACGCTTGGTGTGAGTTGATGCCACCCTACTTAGAAGAGTTTGCTGGAAAATTATTCACAATTTGACAATCTACAATTGATTACACAATGCATTACAAAAACCCAGAATCTTTATCATTCACCTTTGGCTGAATATCCCCCCCACCAATCAAGAATGTTGTTTGCTAATAAATTTGGATGAGCTGGAACTGCATCTTTCAGCATATGCTCTATATAATAAGAAAATGCCCAGCTGAAAGATTTATATGAAACTCTGGATGAATCACTCACCTCACCTCATGGTAAAACACACTTCATTCTGCTTAGAAGGTGTTTTGAGGATTATACAACCAGTATGGACAAAAGTCTATGCTACTCCTTCATGTAAGTAACACTGCATTCTTTATTATCCTCTATTTTTTTAAAAAAAAACTTATGTATATAACTTATGTGGCATATATGTTGTACCAATAGCACTGTGTTAAGCTGGAGAGCAGCATGTATTCATGCCAGATGTTAAGTCCCCCTTTGCCTATCTCTTCTCATTTCCCTCTGCTTTAGAAAAGATGGAATTCCTCAAATAGCGACCTCCTAAGGCACAGGCTCTTGTCTTATTTATTTCTTGATTCTGCCATCGTTCATTACATTAAAGGTTATTTTATTAATGAAGCACTGTGGGTAGGGAGAAATAACTTTTACCTTCTGTTCTAATTGATGAATGATGTGTGAACTAATCAGAAAGCTTTGCTATAGCTACCATTAAAGCAACAGATGTATGTGGCTCAGGAGAGATTTGTTGAATAGCTTCAACCTTTAAGTGCAGAGGATAAATGGATGGTGACATCATTATACCTTGACAAATAGAAATTATATCATTCTCTTTTTTTCATTACTGATCGATGATGTATTTCTACAGCTTTCATTTTCACAAGACCCATCCATTGTCCCTAAAGTTAAGACCTTTTAAAATTACAATATGCAGCTGAAGTTGTTATAGCACATTGCACAAGATCTATAGCGTTGTTATCTGAACTGCTCTCCTGAAAACTACCTTTAATAGAACAATATGGTGATGTATGGCAAAACCAAAGGAAATGTTTGCAATTTGTACCTGGGTTTATTTTTCAATAAGCATATAGTGAGTGAGAGGTTATATGCACCTCCATCAATTGCTGGTGGATTCTGATTTTGGAAGGGTCTGGAACTGAAGCCTTATAAGAGGCTTCTGCCTCACACTTCTACCCTACAATAACCAGGCAAATGTTCTCTTCTCATTAATATCTCCCCAGTATTTTGGGGGCTCTTGCCTTGTTTGATTGTATTACTCATGCAGTCACTGAGGCAGGCTAGAATTTCCATGAACATCTCCGTTATTACTGCAGATTGCATTTTCCACTTCTATATCTTACAAATCAGAAATCCTAAAAATAAGGTGTGCATCTATTTGTATAATCTATTCCCTCAGAACAGATTAAAATGACAGAATAAATCTTGGAAGTTCTTGGAAGAGATTTGAATGAATTAGAACAGGAGATGAAAACAAGGTGAATTTTGTTCAGCTAGGATCTAAATGAAGGAATTAAGCTGAGGCTGTGTCAGGGCAAAGTTTGCAAAATAAAATAGGGGTCACCAGCACGTACTACAGAAATATAAAGAGCAGATTAAAGGTGACATTTCTACCAAAAGCACTCCTGTGCACTGCGAAAACAGCTAAGATCAAGGGTAAAAAAGAAAGATATTGAGGAGGATAAAATTTGCATGGAAGCTCTCATTGAAGCTGGGAAGGTTTCCCTGCCCATGGACACGGCTCAAGGCCTTGCTCAGAGAGCAAGGGCTGAATGAGTGCGGGCAGGACATTCAGGCAGGTCTCCTTGCGGCCCCAGGCACAACATCTGAGGCCAAAGCTTTCCTACATGGGGAACACTTAACAGAGTCCCTGAATATGTGGGTTGGTCTTCAGGAAAGCTGATGAGGCTCCAGTTTCTTAGAGCAATGGTTGTCAAAAGTGGTGGGTTTATTAATCCCAGAAGACAGCCCTTATGCTGGTAGTGATAACTGGGAAAAATACTGCAGGACTCCTGCTCTGGGGATGCTCTGAGTGTATATGTAATAGAGTTTCAGGAAGTTTTCCTCTTGCTGTCAACCTGCTACTTTAAAAATAGTAAATTATCTAAAGTGCAAGAAAAGGAATGAAGGTGCAATTTAGTATAAATATAGGAAGTTTAACTATTATCACTAAACAAAAACAGGAACAACAATAAAATCCACTTGGGAAAAAACTATAGGCAGTGGCACCAGAAGCAGTGTATTTGCTGCAGGAATTTTGTGTCAGTTTTATAAGGAAGCTTAGAGTAGATGATCATCCAGGCCTCTTCTGGCCTCAAAATCTATGAATCTAGGAAATGATACTTCATTTCCCAACCTGGGCCATTTAAAATACACTCCTGTTAGAGAAGTAATCACATTTCTTGGAAATGTGGCTACTGTCTGCTAAGATGATATACCAGATGATCAGTGTTTTACTGAAATTCATAAAAAGAGCAGCGTTTGTTACCAGAATTCTATTTTTTTTTATTATATCTACTCATTCATTAGAACATCAAATAAGGAAAGTCACTTCTTAGAGATATAATATAAAATGATAGAAATGAATGTACACCGAAGTATTCACAGTAGCTCCCCTGAGAGAGGAAAGAAAGCATGGAACAGTCACATTAAGGAGAGATTTGACAAAAAAAAAATCACAGTTATATAAATATATATGTATATATATAAAGTTAAATAACAGATATAAAAAGATGGTGGGGGAGATGGGATCTGAGTGTTAATTTGGACTTTTTAATCACCTCAGAAACTTTTCAAAATTCGTAATGTTTCCTCGCTATTTGGATCATTCCCACCATCTACTCTTACTACTTTAGATTACATTGTTGCCCTGTGCCCAAAGAGGTAAATTTGGGACACAACTGTGTTCCAAACAGAGACGATTACAAACCCTAATTCATTGTACTCCTCTATTACATCGCCTTGCTTTTGCCATAGAAGACATAGAGGTCCTCTAGAAATCTCAGGAACTGCTTAAAGAACGAGATGCTCCTCAGTCCCTATATATTGCAAACTTGCCTTCACAACATGAAACAGAGGCATGCAAGACCTTCGTTTTTGTCTTCTTCAATGTAATATTTAAGAGAGGAGGCCAATTCAAACTGAAGGTTCTGATGCTGCTTTAAACAGAGCCAGTTAAAGGTGGTTGATGATCCTCCCGGACAAGCTCTGCTGCTGGTGCTGCAAACTCATGGTTCCTCTACCATGCATGAGCCTCTCATAGAGTTTGGGCTCAAAACTCTCCTTCACCGAGCCACTTCTGCATAAATAATGAAGCTCAGTCAGAGAGAACGAATGGAGGATGAAAGTAAGATGTGGTTCTGAATGAGGGTGAGAGGTAGGACTGAAGCAAATGGATCGATTTGCTAGAGAATGTGTGTCCAGTGGAAACTGCTGGTTTTGATGAGTTGTCTCTCCAAAGAACTGGGTGTGCTTTAACAATATCATTTTTGATTTATCTGCTGTTGCTAGATAGATTTTCTTCTTAGGGGAAGAGCAGAATTCTCTTTATTTAATGTACCATGTCTGGAATGTGGACTAGATTCAGCTACATGTCGCTTATAATTATTTATGTAACTTATTAATCACTGAGCTGTCATTCAGCTGTTTATAAAACACAAAAGAACACTTGGAGCCTGAAAAATTACATTTTTCCTCCCCTGTACCTCCCCAAAGGCCCCTTTGCACTTCTGAGGAGACCTTCATTTAAATGAAAATCTGTTGCCCAGTCTAAATAACAGGGAATATTATAGCGATAATTTAAAGAACACACTTGTACTTTGTTCTTGGGAACTGAGTGATTTGCTTTAAGGTGCTGTAGAACTTTCTAGGGTGATATCCTTGGCCCATCCTATAGCTTTTCCTTGAAATGGGATAGGATCTCCCTCTTGTCTGCTCAGCAACCTATTCTCCTAATACTCAATATTGTTCAAATATAGTGTCTTTGAGGTTGCTAAGTGTGGAATATGGTTGGTTGAAACCTCCCAGTGTGCTCAAAAGTTCTGAAGGGAACAGGCACGTATGCACACACAGGCAGGCACGTATGCACACACTTGCGTGCACACACTGGTTCCAGGTCTCATTTTTCTAGTTGCTTTTTCCTCGATGAAGCTCATCAGGGTGGTTCTGTGCAGATCACCCCTGAGCTCATGAGCAGACAGTTTGTCTCTCAAAAAACAAACCCTTCCAGCTCACAGGGCACTATCCAGGCTTGTAAATGGTACACAGAAGAGCAATGACTCCATTAGGCTGAATTATATTTAAGATTTGATTATGAACAGCATCTTCAAGGCAAGTGATTTATCATTTCACGTTCTGCACGGGTCTCAGTGTCTCAAAGGTTATTTAAAGGCAATTCACTAAGCAGTCGGTAGCCACATCGGGGGAGCAGTGGAAGCAGTGCCTGGCAGGCAGCGCCCTTCCCTGCTTCGTGACTCAAGCTGCGGCACCAGCAGATGTTTATCCTCTCGGTGCGTCTGTTTGTCCAGTTGTGCGATGGTTGCACCAGGATTTATCTGCCTTCCCACTCATTTGGTGGGCTGGCTGGCAACATCTTTGGAATCTTTGTATGAGAGATTCTTCATGAATCCATGCCACAATTTGCTGTGTTTGCTTCTACCCTTAAAATTAATTGTTTCCCCCAAAGACCTGCCATCTGTCACCATTCACCTTTTACATTTTTATGCCCCACAGTTGAGCAAACACAAATAAATACCTGAGTAATTCTCTTTCCCACTACCAGCGCTTGGAAGTGCCCTGAACATGTGCACTTTGGGTGTTTGTGATGTCTTTGCTCCTGGGTGGATTCCCTGGGATCAAACCAGGATCCAAAGGCTCACCCTGCAGCCTTCTCCTCACTGCAGTCACTAATAATAATAATAGTAATAATAGTAATAATAATAATAAAAAATAAATAATATATATATTTTACTATGTAGGATTTGCCTATCCTTAAAAAAACAAAGAACCTACTACTACTACGTAGGTCTGTTTTTCGCTCGCTGATGTATTTTGCAGGTTTCCCAGGAAGTAGTGCAGGGTTGCAGGAGGGGGAGAGAAACAGATGAGACGTCACCTGAGCAAAGGCTACGAGCAGTGGCTCTGTGCTCTCTCCCTGGGTACGTGCCAGGGTATTCCTGAGCATCTTTGTCTTCAATGGCCAACGGAAAGAGTCCAAGTGTGGGTCATGGATGGGATGCACAGCTGGGAGAARCAAGCCACTGAGCAGCCAGTTGCAAATGATTTTTGTGTTTTCACCATCTTTGTGAGTAATATCCTGTCAAAGTCTCATCAAAAGTTATTAGCCTCTCCATAAACTGGTACTTCAATATGTAAACTTGTCTTGTAATTAATTTTATGAGCTGTGCCCCTGGCACCATAGAGCTCTTATTTCATTTCTGGAGCATAATTGATTAGGCTTCCTGTAGTTATAATGTAGACCAAGGATGTCACCACCAAACAAGGAGTAATTTGTGACAGCTCATTTGTGAGGAGATATCTACTGTTTGCCAGCTCTGAGAATACACAAGGAAAAGCAAAATATTTTGTATTTCTGCTGCTGTGCCCCACTTGGAGTTAAAAAGCAACAAAAATTGTAGAGACTAATGATACAAATTAGTAAGGTTAATTAGTATATAGCTGTACAGCAGCTTTTATTCTTCATTGAAATGTTTTATTTTTCTCTCTCCACAAAATTTCTTTGATGTTTGTCTCACTGCAGGATCAGATCACATGCTCTTTTGGGCAAGTATGTTTTTCCTTGCTAAATTTGCACTGGTTTTGTTGTATCAGATACTTTTCTCTTTTTTCTCCTTTAACCTGTTATGGCACAACAAAGCCTCTCTCTCTCTCATACGCCTTTTAGCAATTACAGAGTCCATCTTGATACTGAGGCTTGATAAGCAAGGCTTTAGTAATAGGATTTCCGATATTTTCTCTCCCTGTTTAGTATTTGAGTGAATGTTACCTGAGAGAAATATGTTGGGCATGCAGACTGTATTGGCTTAATTTATGGCTAACGTCAATGAGGCAGTGTTTCCTGTGCATAAGGTCAAAAAGGGGTTGTTTTCTATTAATTAAAAATAGGTTCATATAGGAGAATGCATGTAAGTAATAAAGATATAGTATGTGTTTGTATGGCCATAAGGCAAAGCATTGAGGAATGCACAGATCATAGCTGGAACTTCACCTTGAACCCTACCACAGCAGCCAATGGCGGTAGCTGTGGATTGTTTCACCCTTTTCGTATTCTGTCCATACCACTGGGAGAAGTAAGTTGTATGAGAGACAGATGTCCTAGGTTGTTGCAGCCCCTTAAAACTGTAAGCACAAGGATGAAATTAAAGGCATCTGGGACTTGCTGCCTCCCAGAGAAAGCTGTGTATGGTTCTTTCAATAGGAGCCCTATCTGGAATACAGACAAAATGAAATCTCCAAACATTTAAAAAATGTTTTAAAAATGAAACTAAGAGAATTTTGGAAGGAGAGCCAGAAGGAATGAGAAATGTTCTCCACCAGAACAGCAACATAATGATGAATTACTTTTGCCTTTCCAAAGCCAAGCTAGAAAACCTCTGCTCACCTCTATTATCTACTCCTGGTCTCTGAAGATGCATTACCATATTAATTCATTGTGTTATACAATTCAAGCAGCTAAATGAGTTTACCTTATGCCCTCTTAATAGTATTTTCTTTTAATGCTAGCTCTAAGTGATACATTTTAGGGAATACTCAAAGCAGAATGCATCAAGAGAATGTATTTAAACTCAATTTTGTTTACAAATTATGACTTATACCTTCTTGATGAAGCAAGTACAGAAAAACAGTATTTCATTCCTGTGGACCAGACACTTCCTTTTCAGCTCTGGGAATGCTGCCACCTCGTGACTATTTCAAGGTTTTATTTTGGCTGAGGAAAACCCTAAGTACGTCTCAAAGAGTCCAGAGCAACTGTTGCTGCAAAAGAAACATCAAGGAGCAAATAACATATGTGAGTGAATTAAGAGGAATAAATTTGTAGCCCATAAGACTACTGTGACTGTAGGTACAGATAGGGGCCCTCCACCTAGGTGCTGGGTGTAGTTTATATCTGCATACATATATATGTTTCTATACACATGGATATATATGTAAACTATGTCTACATTRCAGCATGACCTGCGGTCTCCTCCTTTTCTGTGCTTTCCTGTGTCCTGAGAGAGATCTCAGGTCTCATCAAGTTACTCTGGGATTTATGAACTCCCAGGAATGTTTATTCTGACCTGGGTAAAGCTCTGTCCAAAGTCACACCCCAAAAGTGTTCAGAGAGTGAGAAATCTGATGGACAAATTTGTTCACACAGCCGGTCCACAGATATGATCACTTTGGGGCTTCCTGTTGATCAATGAATTCACCAATGCAATAAGATTTCTATGCATAGCGAAAAATCCTTAAATATCTCATTTTCATGAGAGAATATCCTAGTTTTATGAGATGAGAATGGTTATGAAAATGACCACTATGCAGCTGTCCTCTAATATTCATTGAGGCCTGATTCGGCAGAGCCTTTTAGTCAGTAGACTTTATCTGAACCATGTACGTCCCTGTTTTCCTGAAACACGGAGGGTGGCTGTTATTCACATTTAACAAGCTCCCACGTCAGTCATTGTAAGAGAAACAAAGACAATTGTATGTCATCCAGGCGTCTGACCTGCTTACAGGAACATTTTGCAGTCATCCAGAAAATCATTCATCCAAACAGTGTGATGATTATCAACAAATTATGACTGTTAGGAATAAAAGAAAAGGTTCACAAAGGTGCACAGGCAGAAAAAAAGAACACTGAGGCTCCATATGCAGCGGAACTACTCTCGTGAGTGAAGTTCAGCACCTGGGTAAAGGTTTGCAGGTTGGCAAAAGTTTGCAAAAAAATGTTTGCAAAAATTTGAGAGGACATTTATTGTCCATGAATGACTGGATATGCAATATTATGGACAAAATTATCAAAGTGTTTCAAAAAACGAATACTAGGTCCTACATATCCTACATTCTTAAAATAAAAATGATATAAACCCACCTCCTCAGACTGGTTGGCTGAGTTGTTTACCACATTTGCTTTTTTGTTGTTGATGATGATGGTGGTTTTTTTAAAAAACATTTAGCTATTAGCTTTTACAGCAAATGATAGAAATAGTATTAACTTGCTGCCAATTGGAAATCAGTTTCTATTTGATCTTCCAATAGGTACTAAACACCATGCAACTTTAAAGGGAATTTCATCTCATCTTTGTGGTATTGACATAAATTAGCAAATACAAGATGTTTTCATTTGACATGTTCCACCGTAAGTACATGATCAGCAATCTTATGTTTAGTGTTTTAATTTAATAGGTTTATCCCTGTGCTAGATATGGTATTCCCTTTAACTGACCTTGCTTTATTTGAATTATTGCTCAGATTTGCACATGTACAAATGACCTAATCTCCCAAAATACGTTTTCTGATCGACATAAGCAAACAGTCTGAAGAAGCAATTATGTAAAAGAAATGGTTTCAGGCAACAAATGGCTCTATAAATAAACGAGAGCTTCCTAATCACAGGCTAAAAAAATGTGCCATTTTTCCTTTTTTAATGAAAAAAATAGTTAAAATCAATGAATTTTAATGTTTCTGAAAGTAAAGGGCGCAGAGTGCTTGAGGAAGTCGAAGAATGTGAAAGCTTCTTGTTGCAGTTCAGCCAACATAGCTCCATGCAGCCAGTATCACCTTTGACTTCCCAAGTCTGGACAAATCAGCAAGAAATTATACGGAAAAAAAGGGACCATGTTTTATTTATAGGAGGTAATGCTGTTTCTTACTATGTCAGATTTTTTTTTCCCAGCATGAAAGATATAATTAAAATATGTTGCACTCCTCACCTTCATGTATTTTCTGTTATTTTCATTGCCAAGGCTCTGGAATTCCATTATTTATGGGAATTCGTGCACATTTTCCTAGATAAACAAAGGATGCCAGCAAATATATCTTTATTTAGGGTTTTTTTGGGGTGGGAGGAAGGGTATCAAGGGGAGGGAGAGGAGAAGGTAATTGTTAACCTTTGGTATCAACTACCAATTCTATCAACAGGCATAAGAAAAAAATCAATTGCCAAGGGTTGGTACCGGGGGAATTGGTATAGACTAATGATTTTCCCATAGCGACTAAGTCAAGATCACTTAGCTGAAGCTGATGGATAGCTGCACGCTTGTACAGATGGTATGAGAAGGGAATTAAGCCTAGAAAGAAGGTGAAAGGCCTGTTTGAGACGAGAAAAGGAATTTGCACAGTGCAAGGAAGACAGGAGGAACAGCGTGATAGAAGTAAAGTCATGTTATCTGTCTGTGAAAAGAAGATGAAGAGAGGCTTTGAGGCATAAAGTGCCATGTAAGGGAGATGAGGGGGAAAGAACCTACAAAAAGAAATAAGAACCTACAAAAAGAAATGCAAGGCATAAATGCACAAATATTAAGCCGAATATGTGAAACCAAATTCCCCATATTAACTCCTAAAACCCATGCCAGCTTTGCTGTGGATTTGGTTCTAGATATGTGGCATGGGCTGTCCCTCAGGCTGCAAGGTGCTCCCTGAGCATGAGCACTGCTGCTGCAAGGCACGACACGTGCCTCGTAGTACTCCCAGCAAATGGGTGGAAGTGTCCCAGGAGAAACCCGGAGCCACTGATCTCACTGGGAACCTTTCCACTAACTTTATGGGGTTTTGATCAAGATTTAATGTGCTTTTCCAAGACCATTCATCTGTTAGACTCTCTATGAAAAGGTTATGAAGAAATAACAAGTCTCTTAGGGAAGTGGGAAGCTCTACGAGGAGTGCTTGCAGACTCCTTTGTCTCGCAAGACATGCAAATCAGGAGAAGTTTGGGAGGAATCAGCTCCGTCTGTAGCATCAGTGAAAGCTAGGAGTAACTTCACTGAAGTGTTTCTCATCAGGGTAAACCAGTAACTGAACAAAAAACCTCAAATGTATTGAGATTTTATGAAGGCAGAAACTTTATATTCTTAACATGATTAATCTGATTAGCTCTTATACGTAAAAGCTTCCAAATCTTTAATAGTGATCCTTCCCAGAAACATGGCATTCAAATGAATTCCTTTATCCTTCATTTTTATATCCACATATTTTTGGGCAACTCATTTAAGGTGTTGTACTATCAGGATGGAGCATGCACGACTCCACTACCATAGGAATAAGAAAGAAACTTGCAGAACGGGTAAAAGAAGGACTTTATTTATGTGAAAGAACCTGACAGGGAGATGTTTTCATTTTTTCTGTCTTCCACTATGATGGTAGAAGTGCTTAATTTGGGAGTATGCCTCTTCAGAATTTACTCATCTCTCTTTGTTTTTTTTTCATTAAGTCATGAAACAGAAATAAGAAATAAATCCCACAGAAACATTAGGCTAAAAGTAATTACTATGTCATTTTCTATTACATTCCATATGACGTTTCCTAGCTCTTGCGTCTAGATTTGATGTCACCCTTTACCAGATGTTTACTCCTTCTCTGTCCCTGTTTAAAAGACAGTGGACTATATTTTCATGGAGTGGTCTAACCCTTTGTTTCTAGGTATAAAATCACTCTTTGCTCATGGCCTTCATGAAGCTGTTTTCCTGCTTTGTATCTACATCTTAGATCTCACCTTTCTTTGTCTTCTGGAGTCGGCCTCTGGGCAGAAATGCAAAGGTTGTTTGCAGTCAGCCTGCTCGTTGACTACCCCTACATTGAAGTGGCCCCTCTCTGCAGGGCACTGCAAATGCAYCTGCGTTAAATGTGCAATGCAGGACTTATATCCACATGTTTTGAAGGTCATAATCCTTGGAGTTCATGCCGCAAGACTAGCATAGCTGACAGCCAGTAACAAGTTACTCAATCTAGAAGTAATCAGGAAAGCAAATGTTTTTTGATTCTGGCCTTCCTTCTCAAAGGAAGCATATGGATTACCAAGAGAGTATGTCTTTCTAAATTTGTGTTTCTTTAGATGACTAGAAACTGGAATATTTTTTCACATGTATTCCAAGTTTATTCCTATATCTGTGGATTAGCTTTACTTAGGGCATCCAGCCTGGAGCCGGCAGGGTGGAAAGGTCCTTAGTGGTGGCACTGCAGTCCGACAGATACGGGGACATATTTGTCAGGTCTCCAGGTGACTGTCTACGCAGTGTGGGCAGAACAACAGCTTTGTTGATGTAAATCAATGCGTCGTTTATGTTGCTCATGGCAATGTCTTTCTAACACTGATGCGTCAGATGCAGAGAACAAATGCAATGTCCCTGGAGAAACAAGTGCCTTTTAGATGTACAAATAAGGCAATTATTTACAAAACTCTCTCTGGCAGGGGAGAGAGAAAAAATGCTAGACATTGTAAAGGCAACACATTAAGCAAATGTTTAAGCTTTGTCTCTAAGATACTTGCTGCCCTTTCTAAGATAAATATGTTTGTACCTTAGAGAAACAAAATACCAAAGTGCTAACACTTAAAAGAGAGACACCTCATCAACCGCTAGGTTAGATACTTGATCATTTCTTCAGCCTTCTGGGATGCTCAAATACCTCTGCTTTGCATGCTTTGGACCATGGAAGATGTTTCCATGGTGACAGATAGATGTTATATTTGTTTACCAGGCAGCAGGGAATGACAGTGTCAGCAGATGACATTTCTGTTCCTGCTTTTTTTCCCCTTCTTTTTTTTTTTTCTTCTGGAGATATGTGTTTTAGTTAATGAAACTGAGAGCAGAAGCAGCAGCGGTTTTTCAGATCCCCTTCCAAATCTCACTTTGTATGTGTATGTGTGAAAACGTTAACAGCAGTGTGAAAAAAAGTATCAAGCTCTTAYTGTGATTGTGTGATTCTTCAAATGGTTCTCAGAAACCCTTCTGTCTCTTCTGCACACACGTAGTTTGTTGTGAATAGGCACTGCCTGCAACATTTCAAGGAGATTGCAAGCTTTACTCATGGGAAAGGACCCAAATATTTGTTGCGTTAGGTTCACGGCCCTTTCTTCAACCCTTCCACACATCTTGTTGACAACTCTAGTACATTGTCCATAAAAATGATTTGATAGCTACAACTTTTGTAGTAGATACTACTCTGTTAAATAAATGCATAAGCTCCACATTTGCCGTAGGTTGTAATTGTGAAGGTAAGGGTTTAAGAAGGAGGTTTCTGAGAGGAGAGACAAGGGACATAAAAATAAACAGAAACTGGGCAGGTTGATTAATTCATGGTTTTCATATCTGCAGAAACTTTTCCTGAAGTCTAATAAAATACACTTGTTTTGTAGCAACCAACAGCTGCCACTGGAATGAGTGATGAAGTGAGTGCAAGTGTGAAGCACTCTGAGGCAGCCATGGCAGAAATCGAAGGGGCTGGATTGAAGGGCAGGAGGGTGATGCTGCAAGTGGAATACTTCCACTCTCCTTTTCAGTGGTCCCTATAAAATAAAGCTCCAGCAGAGGCTGTTGAAGTAAGGAGCTTGCTAAGAAGAGCAGAAAGTGCTCCAGGCTCCTGATGGAAACAGAGTTTTTGCCAGGGACTTAACAGTAATGGATGCTTCTCCAGCACCCCGTAGGGAGAAGCTGCATGCTACACCTCAGGGCTTTCTAACAGTTCTGCTAGGTGGAAGCCATTCGGTCCATTTGTCACTTCTCCTATCAGTCTCTAGAAAGTTAGCATAGGACACCCCTCACCTATGGGTAGGGCTCAGTAGGGGTGTAAAATTGTGGCCACGGGTGTAAGATTCTTATATTTCATCCATTCCTCCATCCTGCCTTATGTGCTTGAATGAGAGACGGCTGCTGTTCAGCTATATTTGCCAAAGCAAGGCAACCAGGAGACTGCATGCAATGTCAGCAAGAGAAGGTAGAACCTGATAATAGCAGTCTATAATAGAATGGATATAAGTTTGAATGATGAACTTTCAGGAGTCGAGAGTAGGTGAAAGGCCTTTTCTTACATCTCAGTTCTACAGATCTATTTTAGCCCTAACAGTGCTGCAAAAATCTCACATTTTTGTTTCTAGTCAAGTACAAGAACATGAAGATCATGGGGAAAAGTGACATATAACTCGATGAATATGTGCCTAGAGAAAAAATCAGAAAAACAAATTACTATTATTGGCTTGGGACCTGTGTCCAGAAACTGAAATGTTAATGTAGGGTTAGGATTACATTAGGGTTTGGGTTAAGGTTTAGGGTTAGTTTATGGTTAGGGTTAGAGTTAGTGTTAGGTTTAGCTTAGGGTTTGGGTTTAGGATTAGGGTTAGGGTTATATTTCAGTTAGGGTTAGGGATAGGTTATGGTTAAAGTAGGGTTAGTGTTAGCGTTGGGTTAGTGGTTAGAGTTAGGTTAGGATTAGGTGTCCGTTAGGGTTAGGGTGGTGGATAGTGTTAGGGTTAGGGTTAGAGTTAGAGTTAGGGTTAGGATTAGGGTTAGGGTTAGAGTTACGTTAGGGTTTGTTTAGAGTTAGCATTAGGTTTAGGATTAGGTTAGGGTTATGGTTTATGGTTTAACTTTAGGGTTATTTTATGGTTAGGGTTCGGGTTACCTTAGGGTTAGGGCTTAGAGTTAGGGTAAGTTTTATGTTTGGGTTAGGGTTAGGGATAGGTTAGGGATAGTATTAGGGTTTAGAGCTAGGATTAGAATTAGGGTAGAGTTATGGTAGCGTTAGGGTTAGGGTTGGGTTCGCGTAAGGGTTTAGAGTTAGTGTTAGGGATAGATTAGGGTAAGGACTAGCGTTAGGTTAGGGTTATGGTTTAGGGTTATGGTTTAGGATTCGGGTAAGGGATAGTGTAGGGTTAGGGTTAGGGTTTAGGGTTAATGTAGTCTAGTGTTACGGTATAGGGTTAGGTTATTGTTTAGGTTAGGTTAGGGTTAGGAATAGGATTAGCGTTACAGTTAGGGTCAGAGTTAGGGTTAGATTTAAGATTAGGGTTAGGAAGAGGTTACAGTTAGGGATAGGGTTAGGTTTAGGTTTAGGTTTAGGGTTAGGGTTAGAGATAAGTTAGATTTAGGGTTAGAGTTAGGGTTAGGGACCGGTTAGGGTTAGGGTTAGGATTAGGAAAACATTTAAGTTTAGGGTTAGGGATGGATACAGGTAAGGGTTAGGGTTAGCGATAGGTTAGGGTTAGGGTTATGTTTAGGTTTAGGGAGAGGATATGGTTAGGGTTATTTTTAGGGTTAGAGATAGGGTAGAGTTAGGGTTAGGTGTAGGTTAGGGTTACATTTAGGGTTAAAGTTAGGCTAGGATTAGGGTTAGAGTTAGGGTTAGGGTTAAGGATAGGTTTTAGGGTTAAGGGTAGAGTTAGGGCCATGTTAGGGTTAGAGTTAGAGTTAGGCTTAGGGTTAGGTTTAGGTTAGGGTTAGGGTTAGGGTTAGGATTAAGGATAGGGATAGGGATAGGGATAGGGGAAGGGATAGGTTAGGGTCAGGGTTAGGGACAAATTAGGGTTTCTTTAAGGTTAGTATTAGGTGTAGGTTTAAGGTTAGGGTTAGGTTTAGGGTTAGGTTAGGGTTAGGGTTAGGGTTAGGGTTAGGGACAGGTTAGGGTTGGGAAAGTGTTAGGGTTAGGATTAGGGTTAGGGTTACGGTTAGGGTTAGGGACAGGTTAGGGTTGGGTTAGGATTAGATTTAGGTTTAAGGTAATGGTTAGGATTAGGTTTAGCATTAGGGTTAGGTTAGGAGTATGGTTAGCATTAGGGACAGGTTAGGGTTAGGGTTAAGGATAGGGATAGAGGAAGGGATATGTTAGGTTCAGGGTTAGGGACAAGTTAGGGTTTATTTAGGGTTAGGATTAGGTTTAGGTTTAAGGTTAGGGTTTGGGTTAGGTTTAGGGTTAGGTTAGAGTTAGGATTAGGGTTAGGGTTAGGTTAAGGTTAGGGTTAGGATTACGATTAGGGTTAGGGTTGGGGTAGTGTTAGGGTTAGGGACAGGTTAGGGTTAGGGTTAGTGTTAGAGTTTGGGACAAGTAAAGGTTAGGGTTAAGGTAAGGGTTAGGGTTAGGGTTATGGTTGGGGTACATTAGGATTAGGGTTAGGGTTAAGGTTAGGTTTGAATACAGGGTTAGGGTTAGGTTTATTGTTAGGGATAGGTTAGGTTTAGGTTTAGGGTTACGGTTAGGGTTAGGGTTAGGGTTAGGGTTAGGGTTAGGGATAGGTTAGGGTTAGGGTTAGAGTTATATTTAGGTTTAAGGTTAGGGTTAAGGTTAAGGTTACAGTTAGGGATATGTTAGAGTTAAAGTTAGGCACAGGTTAGGTTTAGTGTTAGAGTTAACGTTAGGATTAAGGTTAGGGTTAGGTTTTGGTAAAGGTAACGGGCAAGTTTAAGGATAGGTTAGGGTTAGGGTTAGGTGTGGGTTAGGGTTGGGGTAGGGTTAGTGTTATGGTTAGATTAGGATTAGGGTTAGGGTTAGGTTTAGTGTTAGAGTTAGGGTTAGGGCTAGGTTAGGGTTAGGGTTAGAGTTAGGCACAGGTTAGGGTTAAGGTTAGGCTTAGGGTTGGGTACAGGTAAAGGTTATTGTTAGGGATAGGTTAGGATTCGGGTTCGGGTTATGGTTAGGGATAGGTTAGATGTAGGTTTAGGTTTAGGTTAGCTTTTAGTGTTAGGGTTCACGTTTAGTGTTAGAGTTAGCGTTAGTGTTAGGGTTTAGGGTTCGGATTTAGGGTTTAGGGTTCTAGTTTAGTGTTCGGGTTAGGGTTGGCATTATGGTTAGGGTTTAGGGTTAGTTTTATTGTTAGAGTTTCAGTGTAGGGTACAGTTATTGCCTGAAGTTCAGCCACACCTAGAGTGGGGGCTTCAGGCCTTGGGCCTAGATCAGGAAGAAGCTGAAATTCATGGGGAGAAGGAAAAGCAGTCACTGAAGTTTATGGAGATATTTGGTTGAATTTTAATTTCTCCAATATATACCTTCTCCAAACAGCCCTCGCTATGGCTTCACAGGCAAAATCCCTCCCTGTGGCCAACACCTGGCACTGCAGCTCCCAGTCCAGCCCTTCCAGCTCAAACTCCTGCAGCCACTTGGTGAACTGCTGCCCAGGTGCAGCGGTTTGGCCTTACATGGCTTATCCCACCTGAGCGCGCCACTCTGCAGAGTGCCGTGCCAGACAACCTGCGACTGCGCTTGGCACCTGCAGCACGGAGGAGAGCAGGAGCAGGATCGGGTCTCAGAGACTGAAAGGCCGGCTGAGGACACCAGCCTTTTATATGGCCTGTAAGATGGCAGAATGGTACCTTGCAAAGTGATACAGGCAAAGTGAAAATGACAGAACTAAATTAACAACCAGTGCATTTATAAGGAGCTTCTGTATGAAATATAACCTTGAAACCCAGGACTTCAAATTCACTCCCATACAATTTTGAATCCAAAGAAAATAACTGGATAGTGACTCCTTCTGAGGCCAATTTTAAAAACTACAGTTTTCACCACCAAGCAATTTCCAAGTCCAGTGTGCTAATTTGCTTTTCAAAACCCTGAAAGTTTGTTGTACAAATTAAATCTCCCAGGAGATCAACAAAAAGAATACAAAGCTGCTATATTTGCTTAAAAATGAGGAAACACGAATGCTGTGATTTGGGGAGAGTGAGGAGATATTTGAATGAGTAGGATTAGTAGTGACTCTGAAAAAGATACAGATATCCTTATATCTCCCTGCAAGTAGTTTAGCTAAATATGTATCTTGTTCATTCTATTTTTAAGTGGGGCATGAAGTATAGATGCAAACCTGCTGAGAAAATCTGGATGCAGATTTTATTAGTTCCTCAAGCTGTAACCCAGCTGTGAAAAGATTTATGTAAGTGCCAGTTTGGTTCTGAAACAGGAAAAAATGTTTTGATAACGAAGAAAAGGATGAAAATGTAGATCACCACTGCCTCAAAACCACCAAACCCAGAAAATACCTGACTTCACTTTTCAAATAACCAAATACTGCTCATTGGATGAATGTAAAAAGGGTGTTCTTGTGTGTCTGTCTGTATACACTTTCACATGAGTAATATGTAATGCACTGGAGTAAACTTTTGTATTAGGGAAATCTCTGAGTTTTCAGAAAATGATAAAATTGGACTAGTTCAAAGGCCGTTGCAGTGCCTTGTGAGCACAACGTGTGTCACATTCCCAGTCCTGTCCATGCACTTGTCTCTCTGGTCAGATCATGCTTCCCGGGAGGACCTGAGATCTCTTCTTTGATCTGTTGGGAACAACTCCAGAACATGTTCTGACTTCTGTGAGTCAAACACTGCAGTTGAGGTTATGTTCCTTTTCACCTGAAAATGGAGAAGAAAACTACCCTGTTTGAATTCAATAAGGACAAATGTAAATTCCTACACTTGGGAAGGAATAACTTGTTGCAGTGATACTAGCTAGGGACTGCCTGGCTAGGGCACAGCTTTGTGGAAAGGGCCCAAGGGGGTCTCAGCAGCTCAGCACGAACCTGCACTGTGCCCTGGCAGCAAGAGGCCAACAACACTAACAGCAGCCTTTGTATATCTGTGAGGAGCTTGTTAAGGAGACCTAGGCAGGACCTTCCCAGTGATGCACAGGGAGAGGACGAGAGACAACATGGAGAAATGAGAGGTTCCAACCAGAATTAGAGAGAGAAGAAAAATCTCTGACAATTCATCCTAAATCAACTGCTGTCTGCAGAGACCCATGGCTGGAAACCACCCCCTGAATCTTTCAATCTGGTACAAATGTTCCAAAAATTAAGCAATGAGATCTTACACATAAACAGTAAATTCTGTATACAGACTCCCAAATACTTAGCATCCTGATGATCCTTGAAAGTTTCCCATTACAAAATGTGGAAGATGGGATAAAAGTGAAAGTTGATGCAAATTCCGAAGAGCTTGCAAGAACCCATGTGAGATAGGCATAATGGGATGAAATTTTACTAAATCCTAAAGCAAGTAAACGTAATTCTATCCATCTTTCACGCTTCTCTGTCAATCTTGCAAAACCTACTGCAGTGTGCACTCTAGGTTTTTCCCAGCTTCAACCCATTTTTCTACCCATTTTATGATAAATAATAATATGATATAAAAATATAATATGATAAACCCGTATTGTGATAAATAATCAAATAAGAGGAAAAGTTAGCTGAATAATGCAGAGCGTACTAAAGGATGGCATGTCTGTAAGATCTGTCCTTCAGATATTTTCCCTTGTTGAGTATAAAAAAATAATAGATTCAGTTCTGCTACTCACAGAACTCTTCACATATTTTCCTCTTTCTTCAGATTGTCACAGCAGGTTTACAGCTTGCTCCTCACAAATTTTCTGCTTTTAATTACCTTCATAACATCATAAGATTATATTTTGTAGAACAAAAAACTTGTTTCCCAGCTCAGTCATTCCCAACCATTCTGGTTTGGGTACTGCATATAATGCATCGCGAAGTGAGATTATGACATTCACAAAGTCATCTAAGCAACAGAAGTTGCATTTCAACTCTTAAATATCATTCATGTCAAGCTGAGTGAAACAAGATTGACATTCTCTTTACACATCTGCTTATTTGGCTATCACCCTTTGGTACGACATGAGTGCCATGTTGCAAGCTTTCCTGCCAAGAACACATGTACAGGCACTTCAGCTTTTGGTGAATAAAAAAATAAAAAAAAAGAATTAAAAAACAACCAAACGGGGTCTCTGCCAGAGGTCCATGTTACATATTTGCACAATATGATGATAAGAAAGTATTTAGCTCAAACAATTCTCACACCTTCATCAGCATTGCTGGGTGACATTGGTTAACTTGCTTTTCTCATGCAAACAAAGCGTATTCTTGATGTAGTCTTAATTTGCTACTAAAAATCCAGACTTCTGTTGGCTCAGGAGTCCTGTGTTGCAGGAGCTCTCTGAAACCATAGGGGTGCATATCCCATTCTCACCCTTAAAGTTGAGCTGCACCCACCCTACCCACATATCAACACATCTGCTTTTGTGTGCTTGACACTAAATCCCTCTGATTCTTGCCTGCTCATGATTTTCAGAGAAACTCTAGGGATGGATTCCAAATGAAACATCACAGCTCATAGTGCCATTTCTAACAAAAAAAAAAATTGAAAAACAAACAAAACAAAAAAATTCCACAAGGGACTGAATAAAGATTGATGGAAAACTAGCAGCAGCAAAACTGTAAAACCTTAGTAGTGCTCTGGGTGACCAAGACCAGCTTCACTCATTTATCACCAGTCTGCTGTGAATGCAGTTAGCTCTGGTTAACAACACTTAGATTTAGGGGCAATACACTAAACAGAATCGGGACCTATTTTTCAGGCCTGTGCACAACTGATTCATGCAATTTCTCTAGCTTAACTTTAAGACCAGGGTGGCAGTGGGGATGACTTCTAGAATCGCTTTGGATCATGTTAGCTACCCAGGTTAAAAGCACACTCAATCCAGCAGATGTGGGTACTTTAAATGGAGTCTTTCAATCAGATTTGAAATGAGGAGACTTTTGCAAGTGTTGGAAGCAGCCAACACACTGCCAATTTTTCAAAAGCAGGAAGCAAGATGAAATAGTGTCACCTAACACCCTGGTCAAAATAAGATTTAAATAGTAAAGGGTAAAAGTGTAGCTAATGCTGATCTGTGTGGTTTTATAGAAAATAGGCTTTAGTTTTGTCATCTGATGACATTACAAGGTTGATAAAAGGTTCTGTGTGGAAGCTTTGACTTGAATTGCTCGTTTATTTGATTCACTCTCTCTAGTCTAAAGCAACACAATAGGATTTGAACTGACTGGCTGTCAAATCTCAGAAAACAGCTGTCAGTGAAGGAAGCCTCATTGAATCTGGAATATTCTGTAGAGACTATTAGTCCAAAGCTCAAAGCTCTTCAATGTTTTCATCAATGGTCTGAAAGCAATGGTCTGATAGCAGCTAGTCAAGGCTAGAAAGGCAAAGTGATAAAAAAAAGGTTGACAACCAGATAGTGATTCAAAGAGATCTGAGTGACCTGGGGCTCCTCAGGTATTGCAAGTTTGTTTAAATTCAACCAGAACTGCATACATGAAAGCTAAGCAACACAGACTGTGTCTACAGGATGCTTTTCCTAGAAACACTGTCCCTGAAATTGAGCCTCCAGCCAAAGGTTTCAGTAAGAAATGCTGAGCCACTTTAGGTTGTTTAAATAGGTACCAACTGGGAAGGAATAAGAGGAGAGATTCTGCTGTTTTTGAGCTTGGTGCTTAGAGCTACATGCCTACTTTGAATGTCCAAACTCCTAAGAAATTGAGACAGTACAGAAAATAGTCACTGAAGTGACTATTTGTGGGTTAAGGAAAAAAACACCAAAAAAGCCCTCAAAAAAGTGGTGCTTGCTGAGCTGCTGAGAAGCTGATTTGACAAAATGTATTGTCACATTTACTGATGATTACAACTGTGACAATCTAGTGGGATTAGGGATATGATAAATCATATGAAATCAATGGAAATTCAAGGAGGAAACATCAGGCATATATGTTTAACAGCATAAGGCTGATGACTGGAACAGACTTTCATCAGGAAAAAAAGTGTCTTTTGCATATTGGAAACTTTCCGCATTGAATGAAAATATCAGTCCGGGAAACACGCTTTAGCTGGAGGTACCAAGTAAAATCCTACGACCTGGGATACGCAGGAAGGAAGAGAAAATGAGCTACTGGGGACACACGAGCCCTAGCAATGGTGACTTTACTTTTGTAATGACTGGAAAAGGCAAATTTTCCTCCTCGCAGGTACTTCACCAGCAGTAGCTGCCCAAATCCCAGGATGGGATGCCCTGGAAGGAGGAAGGACCTTGGGAAGAGCAATGAGTAGCTGCCAAGGTTGGTTAAGAGGATGGGCTGTGTGATGTCATTCTGAAATGTAAGGTTGAGACTGATATTAGCAGCGATCAGTTGACAAACCTACAGCTCACAGGTGAAAGATGTGGAGCAACACACAGTACTCTGCTTCACACCATTTGCTGCAGGATTTAGCAAGCATTTAAGCAAGTCATATATCCTACTTTTTGCTGGTGTGTCCTTAAATGTGTACTTTCCATTCCACGCCTGCTGCACAGGTTTGCATCTAATGATATTCGTACAATAAAACCTCCTCTGATGCCTCAGTAACACTGAATGTGTGAAACTCTTCAAGACCTTTCCATCCGAGAGGTCAAAGTAGAATAAAGTGTGGAGCATAGTGGGAGCGGAAATCCTACACATCCCTGAGCCGGGAAGCTGCAAGCTGCTTGTCACTTAAAAGGAGACGTTTGACAAATCTGATCCTCTCAGACCGAGGCAGATGTTTAGAAACCTGAACGAATGTCAGAAGTTCAGGTTAAGACCCTAACACATCAACCCTTCACTTTCTGGACATAGCTCCTGAACCCTCATTTATGGGGACAGTAGGGGGTTGGCTAGTTATTTTTTGTTTTGTTTTGTTTTTTACTGATTTTTTTTTCCTCTGGGCATATGTTCACTGAGTTTTATGTCCCTTTTCCCTGGGTCCCTTTTCCCTGCTGCAGTGCGGAGCAAGCTGCTGCAGCGGCCCTTCAAAATCCTGCTAAATCACTGTGTCACTCTCCAACCGGTACCAATAACCTTGGGGCTGACTGGCAGTCTCACATCAACAGCAAGCACGGCGTGGGATTCCAGACCATCGGTGTGTGCAGGTGAGAGGGAGCTAACCCTGTAGTTTTAACTGGTGGCTTTCGGTAGAATATACATTAATCACTTGTGACTTCTAGTTTGAGGGGGATGATTATCTGGAGTAAAGGAAAATCAAATGAAATGCATAAAGATGAAAGTTGTCCTAATTTCATTTGCTGATTTGAAACTGCAAATTGTTTCTTACCCATCCTTGCACGGCAATTGGTAAATGCACCAAAATGGGTTATTTGAGTTTCAACGGACTCTCTGGGTAATCACGCAGTAACTGGAGTCCAGAATGTGCCCTTTAGGTACAATTGCTAATCACATTTCTCAGATAATTTCTGTCTGGGAGAAACACGTTATGTTTTGAAGCTGGCATCTGGCAGTGCGGAGGCAGGGCCCTCCTTGGCTCACTATAACCCTGCAGTCYGAGCACGAGAGAGGCTCAAGCTCAGCCCTGAGACGCTGGCATTGCTGCACAGGGTGCGAAACGCGAGCAGGTCCTGCGAGGCCAGTGAGACTCTACAGGTCTCCTGCACCACGGCTCTCAGACAAGCACTGCTTCATTAAACATTGGGCTTTGAAAGCTGCATTTCCATCTGGTGAGCCCTATGTTGCCTGAAGAGAGAGGTCGTCAGAAAGCCATTTCTCCTACGCAAGCCTAAAGATGAGCATTTCCAGAGTGTGCTTTGTCTAATTCTTGGTAGGTAGGACAACCCGCTTTCTGCAGATGCCCTTGGGAGAAAAACATGGGGTGAAAAACAGGTGCCTGGTTTAGACTTGCACACCTAAATTCTGGTGGATCAAAGCTACGATTAGAGTTGCCCCACCAAAGACATTAGTTTAGTCCAAGAAGGCTGAGGGTAGAATAGCCCTGGAGAACAGTCTGTTTGTCCGCAGCTAAACCTGGAGGGAGGACGAAGCTCCTCAGGCTCTGCGGCTGTGTGGCCAAAAGCATTTCCTGCCTGGGCTCCACAGGTTACAACGGGGGAGACGTTCAGCGGTGCTTGGTATTGCACACCTACAGAAAGCAAGGAGCCTCTGCATTAAGCTTATTGAGTGAACTGGAGTAAATCCAGTGCCAGGGAGATCGGGGTGTCCCTGGGAGGGCTCCCTCGGCACCCACCGGGCGGAGGGCAGAGCCGCCAGGAGGGCCGCAGGAGCCAGGCCKCAGCTGCTGGGGCAGAGGCACCTGCACGATTCCAGTCCGACAGCGGGGAACGTGCTCCGCTCGGAGCAAATCTGTGGCAGAAAAAGGAAAAACAGCAACCCCCAGAGCACAGCTGGTGCCTGTCCTGCCGTGCACATAGCTGCGTTGCCATGGCAGCAGCCATCCCGGCGCAGGAGCCGCGGCCTCCTCCTCCTCCTCCTCCCCAGCTGTTGACACCGCTCCAGCTGCTGGCCGCTCCCTCCGAACCCCACGGGCACCTCGTSCCCACCGGCACGGGACCCCCTGCAAGAGCGCGGACGTTGCTGCCCCTCTCCACAGCTGGCGTGACGGTAGCGCAAGGGGCTGCCGCTACTGCCCTGGGTGCACGATCACTGCCCGAGCTCCTGGCGTGTCGCTGCCGAACGCGTTAGTGCACTTTGCACGTGTAATAGCACTCAGCAGCGGGACAGCATTGTTTTTTCATGGTTTTTCCCTATTTCAGCTTCAGAGGACAAATTTTCTGTTCCTCTCAGTGTGACAGTGCTGAAATCTGCCTGCCTCTCCTCGTTTTTATATCCTTATCAGGTGGTGGGAGTCAGTAAATGATGTGGACTTTAATCCCCCCAGCCCTTCATTATGACTGCAGTGAGTGTTTGCTGTTTGAATTGCTAAGCTGTGTTATTGAATTAGGGAGTTCTGACGGCTCTCAGACACTCACATATTCCTACTTGAAATATTTTGATAAGGTCTGGTTTGCAGCATTCGGAGTATGGATGGTACATACGGACTAGCCAACACATGCCCTGCTCAGTGTAAAACAAAATGCTTCCAGGCTGTTTCCGCAAATCACTTTGACTTTTTTCATTTCTAGCTTTTTTTCACTTCTTTTCTAACTTTTTGAGGGGCTAGGCCAGAGTTCAGTGTAGGTTTAAAGCAGACATATAACCATATGTCTGCTCAGCGCCTCAAGAACCTACCAGGCAAGTGTCCCAGCCCTGGTATCCTCCTCGTGGTCCCTTCTCCTGCGTGGTTGTTCTCATGCATAGGAGACTGGAAAAGGGGGACCTAAAAGTCTCAATGGCAACTGTGCAGCAATCAAAGATTTGTCTATGTAGGAGAAATTCTCAGACTTCTTGTTTTCATGTTCAAATATATTTGTCTTTCTGCCCCCATGGTAATCTCAAGCTTTGATTAAGGAATAATTATAGAATTTGATGTTATAAATCCTGACATGATTTAAAATCAATATATTTTGGAAAATATTTTACCATTAGAATCCAGAAAAGCTAGACTGTCCATGCTATGCAAAACCCAGACTAAAAAAGAAAAGCCCTCAAATGTTCTGAAATTCCCTCCAGAAGGGTTTTTTTTTTTTTTAACGTAAATAAAATAATTGTGAACTATCAAAAACGTCTCACTTCAGGGCTCTCAGAAGGAAGCCTCACTGGAGGAGCTCAGGCTCTCAGGTTCTCAAGGCATCTATTCTCCCAGCTTCCTCCTAGGGGACTCTACTCTGCTTGAGGACCCCTGAGGTCCTGGGAGTCCTGGCTCAGCTGTGGCCACGAGGGCTCTCAAGCTCACACTCCCAACCTGGGAAAGCAGAAGCTTTTCCACCCCCAGGACTTGGATGATTTCTAAGCTTGGCAGGGAGAGTGGAGAGGGTGAACTGTCAGGGAAGCAGATGGTGCTCTGTCGGAGCCCTGTCTTTGCTCCCCTGCAAGGTGAGTAAAAATCACCATCCCTTCTGCTGACCTGGCAGTTTCCAGTGGAAAACTGTTTTGTCAGAAGTTTTCTGCCTGGCTCCTTCCTGTGCGATTTTAGTGCTGATTCTCCATGCTCTGACCCATCCCTATGGACCTGGCATCCTGCCCGGACTGCAAGGCTTAGCGATAACAGCGCCTAAAGTCGTCCCTAAGCTGGCCTAAGAGACCTGCACCGGGGATGTGGCACCTTGCATGGATATGGGGGGAAGCAGCTTGGAGCCTTCTAGTGGGAAGTGGGAGTTAGGAGATACTCATCTGCTGGGCCCAGGAGTCACTGCACTATCATTTCCAGAGAAAATAATTTGGGGAGCTGGACAGGGAGGTTCAAAGGTTTGTGTGGGGGTGTTTTGTGTTTTTTTTTGTTTTTTTCTTCCCCAAATGGTGGAGACTCTTCAATTCTGGAATAGTTGTTTCTTTTCTTGAGGACAGGCAGATATTTTTCTTGCCATTTTCATGTAGCTGATAATCAGACTTTTCATCAAAAAGGTAAAATGAAACAGTTCAGATTAAAATTAAGATAACCATATGGAGCTAGACTGGATGTGGCTTTCCTAAAACAGTGAATCTTTAAAGCTAAGCCTCATCTTTGCAGCAGCCAGGGCTGTGTCCCAATCATATTGTCTTGCATTGAAGCTAAATAAGATGTAGATGTTATCTGTGCTGGGATTTCTGCTGCCAGTTTCAAGCTGAACTAAGCCATAATAAGTTGTAATTTGCATTAATACTTGTTTTGTTTGCAGGGCTGGGGGTGAGTAGAACAGGATTCTTAGGACTCTTACATCAATTTAGTAACAGATGAAGCCCTCTGCAAGAAAGCATAGGAACCCCAGAAGTCCTAAGAGATGTCTTAACCCAGAAGCCTCTAGTGCTGCCACTCGCAGTGTTAAAAGAAGCAACATTGACAATGAAATGCCTGTGGTCACTTAACGCTCCACCGCAATTCTCACAATAGGGTTTCTCCTTCTATTGTGCAGAAATTCTCCCTGCAGTTCCTCTGTTCATTGCTCTGCATCTCCTGATGGACGCCCTTGGAAGCGACTTCCCCACAGGAGTGGGGTGGTCTGAGTGGGGCTAGTGTAGTCTTCGCCTCTCCTATATAGGAGCAGTTGGTTGAGTCTTAAAGGAATCATTTACAGTGATTCTAACATGCTCCATGTTCTGCAGATGGGTGATGCAGCAATGTGTTACTGACGGTGGATGATTTACAGAGTTAACAAGCACAGTCTCTCATGTCAACATGACACCAACATTATTACAGTGCATTCAAGAAAAATCAGCAGTATTATTACAAATATGCTGATAGTGGGACATGCGACAAATAAATATACATGAATTTCATAGATTGTACAAATCAGACATTTTATTAATAACACTAAAATTAGTTTGATAAGAGCAAAATTAAATGACCTGTTTTAACTGATATTTTAAATTCTGAATCAAAACTATTTGTGATTGTATATATATTATTAGGATACTTTCTGTATTCTGCTTCAGAGCAAAAAAAGGAGGGAATCAATCCAGCACACAAGAGGCAGTTAGGAAATCATCTGCTTCTTTATCAGTCATAATGACCAATAAATTTAGATCCGTCTGAGGAAAAAGAGGAATAGGTCAAATGTTCTGGGGATTAATAAAAAGGAAGACATATTTAGCAGCCTAACAAACACCAAAATCTTCAACTGAAAGAAAAGAAATCTACTCATAAATTCTCAGCCAGGGCAGAAATGCACAGATATGGAAGTGAAGGAGGTCTCTGAAGAATTATCCCAGGATGAAGGAAGTAGGTATGCGAGGAATTAACATTAAGTGTTCTCTTTTGGATCAACCTTCTAAGTGGTTACATTTTAAAACAATAATTGAAAAAATATGGCTTATAAAAGTCAGCCAGCCTGCTTGTGAACATAATTTTAAGACCAAACTGATTTATTTTGTTTCCTTAACTTTGTTATATTAATTGGTTGATAATAGTCTGCTAAAGCAAATAACGAGCCACTTGATGAGAATAAAGCATATCTGCAAACCCATAAACTGTTAGACTACTGTTTAGTCACTAAGATCAACTCATCCCTGGCAGATTACACTGGGATTTTGAGAATTCAAGTGCTTGAGACCAATTCATAAGCTGGGGGTAATAGCATTACTCTACATGATCAGTAAGACTTGTGAGTGAACCCAATCAGTTGGTTTTGGAAGGGGCGATGGTAACCACTAACTGGTATAGAGATCAGGCAGAAAGTAAAAATGGGAGTTACTACAAATGTTTAGTCTTTCACCTGAACCGTCTCAACTGTGGTGGTGCCGAACAGTCCCAGACACAGCAAAAGTTCTGTTCTGAGCCCCTGAACTGTGGTTTCAGTTTTAGACATTACCATTAATTATTGCAACTCAGAAAGCTGCAAAAACATCTTGATTCATTGGCAAACTGACAAACATATGGTGTGTTTTGCAAACCTCTAGGTTTCTGTTCAGAGGAGGAGAACATTAATTGCATACAAATTCTACCGGGAGTTATGAAACCAGCCGTCGTTAACATTGTTAGACATCGTACCAGGGAAGATCAGTGCATTTTAAAACCTGAGTTCCAAATCAGAGCATTTTTAGAAATTTAGAGGATGAAAGTGTTAAAGTCTAATAAAGTCAAAGAGTATCTGACAAATTTGCTTGTTGGTTGGTATGTAACTATTAGTTGGCATAGGAAAACTGGCATCAGAACACATCCTTCCACGTTGCCATGAGTCTGCTTTGGCTGCCTGACATCTGAAATCCTATGAATGTCAAGACTTCAGATCTATACTCACTGAGCACAAAGTTTTATCAATATTGGCATAAAGCTTTAGATAAAGGAGGTTGTGCTGTGGTTATTGACACAACACACAAAGCCTCATCAGTGATTGCCGCAAAACATCAGATTAGAAATAAGCCACAGATGCAGTATCCACTTTTTCATCCATGTTACAGAACAACTGTTCTCTCCAGGCTGACTCTCTGTATTGGAGATTCAACAAAGTTTTTGTTTAAAACTGCATCAGTAGTCCAGCACCATGCTGGGAACTGCTATTGCTGCTGCTATGGTCATTTTCTTCAGTATTTGTCATAGCCAGAGATGCATCATGAAACAAGTGTGGCTTGAGTTTAAAGTGATACCTTTTCACCGAGATAGTGGTCTTTGTATTTGTTGTCTTTAGGTTTTCTGCTGCTTCCTTCCGGGATCACAGGAACATACTCTGATTGCTGGAAGACTTGGTGAAGTGTCTTGTCAACTCATCTCTCTTCCTTACAGAAGGACAAATTTCTATGGGCTGACGTGAGGCCTTCTGAATTGGTAAGGGGCTGCAGGAGCCTCTTGCATGATGGCATACCCAGACAATGTGCTGCACAGGCAGCAGAGGCTGGTAGAGCACTCTCTGCAGGCTGAAACTCCCAGGAGGATTGTGCCCCAAAATTTTCAAAATCTAGAGTGACGGGAACTATGAAGCCTCTGCCTGGCCAGGCCATGGGACCCATGTGCTTGAGACAAACTCACAGGGACCCAGCACAGAAAAATACCGGGCCATGCTGTAACACGTTTCTGGAGAAGGACCTGTCTCCTGCACCAGCTCGTTCCCTACACCAGTGCCTGTTACTACTTTCCCAGCTATTAAATGCCTCCAGGGCCTCGTCTCTTTCAGAAGCATTAAATTACACATTGTTTAGTAACTTGTGCATAGATAGCCCTAGCAGTGCCCTTGCTAAATGCTATCACTGCTCTGTGAAAGCCCCTTATTTCAGTGCCAGTGGTCCAAGTGCAGAAGCAAAGCAAGTCTCATTGTACTCCCATGCACACTCCTGAGAGCACTCTCGTACAGGAGTCTTTGAAGCTGAAACTGCTGGTTGGGTTTCCTTGCTTTCATCTTCTGTCTCACATTCTTTATGTGTGTAAAATAGTTTAAAACTGAGCCCCAGTGTGCTTACAAAATGCCAGGTCACTGACAACAGTAGCACTCATTTGCTGTGGTCAATTTAGTACTAATAAGCTGAAACTGTGCTACAGGGATTCTGCCACATGGAACATAAACTCCTTTTCCTGAACTTAAGAACACTTTCCTATAAAATGATTGCAACCTAATAGCTTTTTTCTCCATTTTAGTAACCAGTCTCAGTCTATATTAGTGCTATTTCCCCCAACAGCTTTCCCTATAAGCTCTCTTTCAAGGCATCGAATCAATGATTACATGTTATGTAGTCCCCTGAATGGTCCATCTTGGAAACTCAGCATTTAATATAGTCCTAGTGCCATAGTAAAAGTGGAATTTACTGCAATAGATTAGATTTAATGATCAGACCTTTTCTTTCTTTCTTCCTCTCTTTTTCTCTCTCTTTCCTTTCTTCCTCTCTTTTTCTCTTTCTTTCTCTCTTTCCATCCTGATGTTTAAAACAGGTGGGACATCTTCTCAGGTGCCTTTCAGAAATGCTGAGTCTGCACATGGGTTTCCTGACCCTGTGCAAATAGGAGTAGCAGCAGAAAATAAAATAAAATAAAATGTTTCACACTTATTATTCACTCGGTTCTGAAGACTGCAATCTGTGTATCTTAATCAACACTTTCACTGCATTTCTTTCCCATGTTCCTTGGCCTGTCCTCATATGCACTTGGTTTCATGGATATGTCCTCCGCTGTCTTTGTCGGTTCTTTCCCTTTTTGCTTCCCTTGTGTTTCTCTCTTCTTATTGTAGTGAAACATGCTTCAATCCATTTTATTTGAATTCCTTTTGAGAATACCATCTCTGCTCATTCCTATACTGATTTGGGATTGTTCTGAAATCTATAATAAAATTCCCAAGCAAAACTGTAAACACATCTCAGTCGCCATAAATAAATGCAGTTCATTCCTTAGCTCATTCTGGTCACTCAGTTTGCATCACTTTAGTCTCTGAGCAAATTGTCTGGCTGGTGCAACTTCATATAATTTGTTGGAACTATGCATATTTTCACCAGCTGCTGATCAGATTTCCCTGATTATATATTTTGTGTACTCCAAATTCCTGCTCAAGGGGGCTCAAACCTCTGGTTTAATAGAATTATTAATAATAATATGGTGAAAGGCTTTCCAGCAATGAAGTTACCATGTCTGATATCTCTTTTACAGCACAAGTGGAGTCTCTTGTCTTCTTGTGCTCCAGGAAGAGGACTATATCATTCCCTGATAAAATGACTTGTGCAATTTTATCCCCAATAAATTATTCTGTGACATCATTAACTTGCTGCACATTCTGTGTGGTCATAAATAACCACTACCTTGAAACAGAAAATGGAGGAAGCACCATTTTCATGACAGGACTTCTATTGTTATGAATCAAAAAAAAAAGAAAGAAAGAAAAGAAAAGTTATATTAATTTTATATTAATTAAACTAGTATTGTAACAATAACATTGTTGTCCCTATGTTTTCTTTAGCAGTAATCAGATTGCATCATTGTGATAAACTGCCTGGCCTTCAGCCTCATAGCTTATCCACTTGGGAATTGAATTATTGCTTCATAAAACAGAGAGTTGATTATATAATCACTTAATTAATTGTTGCACTCAGTCATTACCGTGCTATTCCTGAAATGAATTTGGCATCTGTACTTGCTAGGCAAATTTAAACCTTGGAAGAGTTATTTTTCTCAATGTGCTTCTTTAAAGGTTATTATTTCCAGTGTTCCTTTGTCTGTGTGGTCTGGTTATTTTCCATGTGTCAGGCTCACTGCTAATCACAAAGGAGATGAAATGCTCTTTGTGTTCCTATCTGACTTGCAGATTGCTGTCAGATTCTTACCATTATCATTTTGGAAGCATTTTTCTTTCTTCTGTAGGCAAAAGCACTCAGAGGTAAAGAGCCCTCAGTTATCTCTTCTGCAGCTCAGGTCCAAGCAGACATTCAGGACCTTAGCGGAGATCACTGAAACTACTGTAATGAGCTTTACATGAGGTCTTTGAAAGGAAAAAAAACGGCATTTGCCATAGTCCAGGTGAATCCTTTTACAAACAAGTATGGGAGATACAGAAAAGAGCAGTGCAAAGGAGAATAAAACCTTTATATTATATATATGACTTTATCTGTGGCTTTTCAGTTGTCATATCAGGGACAGATTCCAATGCTGGCATGCATTTGTGGGGTATGATCCAACTGCAATAAGTCCCAGGACCACAAAGAACCACAGATTCCCCTTATAGTTCCAATAGCCTTTTCCAGAATTTCACCTTGACTGGATCGTTGCCTCAACCTTCAAGGATTCAGTGGCAGAAACAGCAAGTAAAACATGAGCAATGAAATCACACTTCTACACCATATGAATGCTCACAGACCACGGGTGCGCAAAAGGTCACTTCAGTGACCTAAGAGCAAAAACAACAAAACATACTTGCAGATAGAACAACTTCACATTTTCCTTGCTTTGCCTAGACACTTCTTCAAGTCTTAGATGATAGGTGAAATGCAGAGTTCATCAATAAACCATTTCTGCCTGGAAAGAACAAGTCTTCATCTTCTTATCCGTTCCTGCCTCTGCCACGAGGCAAGACACTTGAGAGTCTCCCCTTACATTCAAATGTGGTTCAGTCATGAGTTAATGTGACCTCATGCACCAGTCATATGGTACAGATGCAAGAGTCTACCAGGGGAGACCAACGGATAAAAAGAACCATCAACAATCAATATGCCTTGCAAGGAAGTCCCATAGTCTTGCTAGGCTCAGTTCAGTTGCTCATATTCCATAAGGGCCAGGCCTAAACACAACTGGCCGTTGTTTCACCTCCACCAGGAGAAGGAAGATGCTCAACTTGTTCATGTAACTTTATTCTCTGCCCCTTTCCAGCTTGGGTTTGCCCTGTGATTCAGCCTATGCATTATGCTGTATGAACCAGGAAATCTTACCTGCTTCTATCATCAGAGTCCCACTTTTGTGTGTATGATAAAAGTGTGTCAACTTTAATAGGACTCTCTCTGTTACCACGCATGGGAGCAAGATTGGCTCCATGCAAGGAAATAGAGCAGAAAGCACAGATTGAGTCAACTTCATTTTTATTTTAAAAATGCGAGAATCTTTGCTGACTCTATTCCTATTCTGCTCGTAAACAGATACCTCTAGAACAGTAGGAGGCAGTAATATAATTTAATCTGAAAGAAAAATTGATTTTCCTCTCACATGTTAATTCTGTTCTACCATAGGCAGGTACAGCCACAAACTGAAGGAACATGATCTCATAGCTGAATTTGACTCAGAATTCCTTTTTCTATTTCTTAATTTAAAGAATTTCTCTAAATTGCGACACTTTTCGGGTGAGAGAAGGAACTTCCATTTCAATAGCAGATTCAGCCATGTTTTGGCTAAGTATTAAACATGTTGTAAAAATTGTAAAATCCGCATTTCCTCTGAATCTTGTTTAATTATTTCCTTGGGATTAACAGCTTTCCATTGTCAGTGTATGTCGTTTCCCTCTGCAGGAAGCTCTACATGGGGCAGTATGTCTTCTCTTATTATGTATTTGCTCAGAATATAAATTGCTTTTCAATCCGCTCTTTGCATTTCTAACAACATCTTCTGTATTGCAGCAGGTGCATTCCCTAGTGGTTACTTATATGGACTCTAATGGCATGTCATCTGTCTATGCAGCCACTTCTCTGCCAAATGTGTAATAGAGGAATTTTCGAGAAGCAGAAGCTTCTGGTAATTTTGGTTCTTTAAAGCTGAGACTTTGTACATAGCTCATTTCACTAGAGCATAAATAAACTGAATTAGAAAGCTTTAAAAAGTCCTTCTGGAAGGCTGATCTAACTTCATATCAAAACTCCTTCATTTTCTCCAACTTGGCTTTAGGAAAGGGTAAAGAAATGCTTTTCACTTTTTCTTTTTTTTTTCTTTTTTTTTGTTAATCATATCCAAAAGTGATGAGTAGGTCTGTTAATGTCTTTTAAACATGAATGACTTAGGTGCAGCCTATGAGGCAGTAAATGCTCGGTAAATTGCCACATCTAGCAGGGGGCCAAGAAAGGGTGGGGTGAAACTGTCACTGTTCCTGACCTGGTGCTGAGGCTCAGTAAGCCGCCTCTACAGCCCAGTCTTCAGGACAGGATACTGGGCTAGGTGGTCTGTTGAGATGCTGACTTGATACAGCCCAGGTATAGACAGCAGTCTGAGGGAAATAAAGACTGAAAAATACTTAGAGAAATGGCAGGAGCAAACAGCACAATTAAAGCCATGCTCCAGAGAAGCACCTGTGATGGTTAGCACCAAAGGGGAAATATTTAAGGACTGCTTGATAATTGCACATAGGATAGTGTATCTTCTCTCATTATGGGGCTGATCAGCCAACTCTTCCTTTGCTCCACTGCAAGAACCAGCCAAGAGATCTTCTAGGACTCATCTAAAGCCACAGAAATCATCAAAGATTTGTGAAAAGCATGGGGTCTAAGGATAGTCTTTGGGCCTGGAGGTAGCATCTTATGGAGGATACTGGACATGCTGCTGGACATGTGCCCATAGGTTTAGGATACGGCCCAAAAGCTGTCACCTTGATGGAGCAAATGTGGCTGTTGAATGAAGCCAAGGATCGACTCTCCTCTAAACAAGACCTGGGACAGTGCTGAGGGCATTGCTGTCAAAGTGGAAGGAATGGTATGTCCTCTGCTGGACAACAACTTTCTGTCATTGACTTGAGATTCATTGATTTGGGGGGCATCAAGCTATTGGTCCTTAAGTTAATCGAACTAGTGAACTGATTGTTACAGCAGTGTCCAGTGAGAGCCGAGGTCATGGAATCTGCCATAGTTTATTTGTATGACCAGAGGCAATGGAACAACTGCTCATTTGCTGCAGTACAAAATTCATTTCCTCCCTAGCCAACAGAGATATACAATCTCTCAAAACTCCAGAGTGATCTTACTAAAAATATTGTTGCTTTCTGCACAGTTCCAGTAGATGAGATTATTTTTTTTCTGTTAGGATCACTTACTTTTGATCCTGAAAAATGCCTTAAAAGGAAAAAAAAAGAAGGAAAGAAAAAATAGATGTTTATAGGGAGAATGGGAGTAAGGCTGTTGGAGGAAGAGAAATAGCAAATTAATAGAACAATGAGTGCCTGTATGTCTCTATAACATCTCCTATATGAGAAAGGGGATGAAGGAGTTTATTTTGTTCACGATGCAATGCCAGTAAGGACCCTTGTCCTCTTTCATTCCTGTGCTGTGCTGCCAAATCTCCAGATATGACCAATAATATATTTATACAACAGATTTGGTTTCTACACATAATTTTAGCTAGTTCAGGTTAAATTGGCAAGGCAGAAAAACAAACACCAGCTCTCCTAATCCGTGTGCACTAGAGTAACACAGAGTTACTAGAGTGAGAGATAAAGGGAAGTAGAACCACCAGGAAGCAAATATCCTTGGCCCATCCAGGGCCCAGTCATCTCCTTCTGTCTCTCCTTGTGCAGACCCCTAAGGTCAGAGGCTGCTTGTACTCAGAGTCAGGAATTTGTAGGCTCTGGTCTTTACCTTTTGCTTCAGGTTTCTTTTTCTTGTGGTCTCCTGGAGCATAGCCGAGGATCAGGAGGAGATCACAGAGGACGTATGGCCTCATCTCTGCAACAAAAGTGACAGAGGATCAGCAGTGACAGAGGGTGGTGTTGCCCAGTGGCTTTCCCTTGCCCACATCTGGTCGAAACCCCAGGCAGGGCAGCACCTGCAGAGCCTTTCCCTGCAGGGAGATGGTCAGAGCCATGTTGAGTACTGCCTCATTGGATGGTGACCTCAAAAAACATTAAGGAGCTCTGAAACAACAGATTATGAGGGGGCATGTATAAAACAACGGTTTCTTTTGGTTTGGAGACAGGAGTTCTGGCAAGAAGCAAGACAGCTGAATATTGTAACTGCTTGCTTGTACAGCTTTCTATTATAATGAATGCCATTTCAAAAGCATCATCTTACTTATCAAAAGCAAAACAAAACACTACCAAAAAAGTGTATAATAATAGAGGAAGAAAGGCAATTCTGGAAAACCCCAGGTGGTGGAGCTACTTGATTGCCGGTGGCAATGCGGCACTGCCTGTCTGCTTTATGTGAAGGGTTCTGCAGAGAGGAATCAGCAGGAGCGAAGAAAAAAATCTCCCGAATACCTCTGCCATCATATCCCACGTTTCCTCTTTCCTGACTCAAGAGGATGCATTGTTTTACTACTAATTCTTTTTAATTCCTAATGCGGCACATAGCAGAAAGTAATTTATTATGCTTTCTCTCATGACTATATTGCCATTGCACCAAAACTTTCCTTAATGGAATTTTCTTAAATTTTTGTTGGTAAAGGGACCCAGAATTTGGCTCTAATCTATCTACATATAGGAACTAAAAGCAGTGCAAATGTGTAGTAAATTATGCCTTAAAGGTCTCTGTATAAGAATGCTTTCAAGGGGAAATCTTCCATCAAAATAATGTTTATTCTGACTGTAGTCCTAGGAAACAGCAATAAAAAATGGTGAGCTGGCCACTCTCACTGCAAACTCCCTCAGTTTTAGTCTTTTAAAGATCACAGCCACCAGTGCCTGCTCGTAAGTGTGCAGCATGTGCTCCATCAGAAACTGCAGGCTCTGCCACCACCACAGGGAGCCAACCGCAGGGAGTCCTGGTGAACCAGAAAGAGATCAAGTCCTTAAGACAACACAGTTCAGGTTAGTTCCCTGCGTGCTACAAAGATCTGCTGTAGCTGGGTGCAGGTGTTTTACTAGGTGCAGCACTTTTAACACTTGCAAAGCAAAGAGAGGAGGGAGGAAAAGGCTTTCATTGGGCCTGAGGAAGGTCTAGGGCATCCATGCAGCCTATTCCTGTCCCGCAGGCAGCTACCAAGGCTCCCCATCCATGTCCCACGAAGCACATCCTCCGCAGCAAGGTGAGGCAGCGGCAAACACCGCATCACATTTCCTTTCAGAGGACCAGCTAAGATACAACMTCACAGCAGCATCTCTCTGAGGGCAGCAGAAAAGCCAGGGGTACCTGTCTACATAGTCTTTAGCTGTTACTAGGATTTATGTAATCATTTGGGGAATGGGCCCAGCTGGCTCTGGGGATTGRGTATGGGGTGTGAGCTGTTCATCTCGAGGTCATCCAGCAGCTGTTGGACGGGCCCATAGTGCGTGTGACAGGAGAGATGGTCCATGCAGGAGACGAGTGTCCACATCGCGCGCGCACGCACATGCACGTAAATGCCTGTGCAATTAGCACTAATTGGCAGTCCCATTGGAAGCCACTGCCAAGCAGCCAGGGACCGAGTATCTGGATGTGGAGGCCTGAGCCACTGTACATCTCTCTTAATAAAACTTGGGCATTTGGCGTGAAAAATCCATTTTGGAGCTCTTGGACTGAAAAGGTTAAGCACACCCTGGAGCCGGTTTCATGTCTTCCTTTAGTATCAACATTTGGAGAATCAAATAATTGGGCAAAGGAGGACTGGATAATTTCCAGTGAGTTTATAGGACAGATGATCTGAAAGCGCTCTACCTCCCCCTCCGGCTCCCTTGCCATGTCTATAAAAATGAAGAGACACTAGTGCCAATTAAAAAAGGGAAACAAGCCCCCAAGCTCTCTTGTGGCAGATATCTGGGTTTTGAAATAGAAGATAAGTTGTACATTAATTCACAAAATAACATTCCTTAGAACAGCTTGTGCATACTCACTCCTAGATGGCATTTTCCCACATTTCCATCATTTCTGAATGAGGCCGCAGAAGTGGTCAGGCTCTTTTCACCCCAAACCTCACACTTYGATGCCTGGTTGGGCAGAAGCAGTTCCCAGCCTGACCTAACTCCAAGATTCCTGCTCTGCTCCACTTCTCAGAACTTCCCAAGGCTCTTCAACCCAGAAAGGGGCAGTTCACTGCAAAGGAATCCGAATGATGTAATCCAGCATTTTTAGATGAGGTTCTCTTTCATAGAGAAATTGGCAATATTTTGTAGTCACTCAAGGTCAGGAGAAAGCAAGTYTTGAAGTCTTCTGCCGAGCAGGACCCTTGCTCCCTTCCTACCTCTCTCCCTGGGCTCGACTGGCTCCATCATAGCACATGCATTTTTTCAGACATTGCTGATCAGAGTTATCTAGCATCCTTCTGGAGCCCAAATCAAGACCCACCAGAGTCCACACCTYTCCAAGGAGGTTCCTGCTCCAGAGAGGCACAACTGGGTCCCCACACCATGAGCCCCATCCCGAGGAGGCCAGGACTGGCTGGCAGCATGTCTGAGCTCAAACTATCTCAAATCATTCCACCCTTGTGGTGTCCCAGCCAAATAGCATTGCATGAGATACAGGTGCAGACAGCAATGTTCGTGACTAGATTATCAAGCAGGGACTCTCAAGTCCTGTGCTTCACCTCCAATTGTGTGCCTGGCAGCATTCCCTGGTTAGGCCACTTCATTTCAACGCATCTTTAATCCCCCTCTTATTTCCAGTGTCAGGTGTATGAGCTGGTAGCTTTTTGCCCCAAGGCCTCCTTTCTTTTACTGTGTGCTTCTAGAGGGCTCTCAGGCCTGCCACAAAACTAATTTGTAAGCATATGCATTAGAGCTTCTAGGAGAATCTGAGACACAACAAGTAGTGCATCTGCTACCTTCACACACTCTTCATCCTTGTGAGGATATTCTGGCACAACTATCATTTGCTGGATCTAATTTAGAACAGTCACTGCAGAGGAAATGATGAAAAATAGAGCCATCTTCATGTTCTTCCTTTGTTTTTCAAGAGAGCTCTCACTGAATTGCAATGGATTGGTTTATATTCAGCAGTTTTTAAAAACAGACTTCAKTTTTTTCTACCTTCAATTTCTTGTTACTAAGAGGCAAAAAGAAAAAAAAAAGTTATTTTGCATCACCTCTGTAGGAAGGATTATCATCTGTCATTCTTCTGCAATATTAAGCATGCCTATTTAACAGCACTCACAGGAAAACCTTTCCCAGGACACAGTTTTTATTCTCACAGAATTCAGGAACTTTGGCCAAGCAGGGCAGATTTTAGTCTCCAGTTGTCCCCCCTGCACAGCAGCAGTGTCATCAACCTCCATAAAGAGGCTGTATCTGTCCTTAAATCTCTTCCTAGACCATAGGTTAGAGGGGTAGCTGCCTGTCCCAGCTGTACTAACCCCCCACATAAGCTAGGTCATGCTTTATGAGGCAAGATAAAACAAAGGATCAAACCCAGGCYCTTGCCAAGAGATGCAAAATATTTTGAAGCTTGTTCATCAGTGCATTTGTGTTCTTGAGTTGAAAGTACACAGAGTATGGAATAGCCTTGTTATGCCTCAGCCAAGGACATTTGTGCAAATCTTCAATTTATGGGCAATATTTCCATCTAGTCAGCAAAAGCACCTGTGCCCTAGAATGCATTTTTTGCCTTCCCTCAATTTACATATCTCAACAAAGAGCCTTGGTATGAAAGCAAACCAAGTATATCCACCAGATAATTATATTCACATTAACCATCATCAGTGAACATACACAAATGCAGGCAACTAACTGAAATCTTCCTCTTAATGTTCACTTGGAGCTGCCAGACCTGCAGCGTTTCGCATCCTACGCAAGACAGTTCAGCAAAGCAAGAAGGACTTGATTCTCCTTCACTTTCCAGCCAATGACAGATATTGACCATGGAATTAACTAGTTCTTTTTCTCTATTTTCTTCTCATTGTGCTCTGTCAAAATGCAGTTAAACAAAAGCACCACACACTGAGGCTGTTCCCTGCCAGAGGGCACTTTTGAAGAGACAGCGTACACCCAGCTTTCTTCAGGAGCAAAGACTCAAATGATCATTTCCAAAGAAACAAGTTTAATTAAAAAATGTTATGTGCTGCTTTGAATCCATCATTTCACATGTGCTCTGTTATTCCTCGGGTGACTTGAGCCTTGGCAGTTATTGCCTGCATCATTTTATCAAATTAAATTTGACTGTGGGAAGAGAGCAAGGGCAGATGATTGCAAGGTCTCAATCTCCCCTTTGCCATTCTCCGCTTTGCAGTCATCCCCCCTTCGGACAAAGCCCACCCTGCAGTCTGGTGCCTATGGGCAGGGTTTTGCAGSACCTCCAGGCGAGGACTCCTGCTCAGCACGAGCGCTGCATCAGGTGCCAGGGGCTGGCTGCTCTTCTGTGACAAACCTGATGTGTAACCGGCTCTCAAGGACCGGGTGCACGTGTGGAAACAGCCGTGCCAGTGCAGACAAGCCTCTGTACAAAAAGGATCTCACAATGAACTGGGCAAGAGGATGGTGAGCATCCCCGAACATGCTGTGGGATCATCGGGGTTTCTTACAAATCATGTCCACTTCAGCTTGCACTGTCTTGAAGAAGTATGCTGGCAGAAATAGTGAACTTCTCAGTAAAACWAAGATGAAATGGGACTTGAAGGGTTGACAGAATTGCTTTCCTTAGAGGACAGTTGAGGAAGAACAAGGCACAAGTGTACACAGAAAAAATGTGTCAAGGAACATTTTATTTTCCGTTTTTTATTGCAAGTCTTCACCTCAGGATGAGCATTCATGTGTATTACCGTACACATAAACAATGTACATGTTCTTACAGCCCTGAAGGAGGGCAATATTCTACTAAAATAAAACACAGGAAATTTAAATGYGGTTCTTGTAATCTAATCCAATTCACACTTAGGCCAAAGAAAATCTGAACTAATATTCCAAAGGTGTGAAAGGAAACACAAACCTCGAGTATTTAACTTATACAGTATTTTAATATTATATGACGTGGTGCAAAGATCTTGAGAATTTTTAACATTAAGTATTTATGCAAACAATAAAAACAATAAAAAGCATAGGCATTTACTCTAGTTGTGCTGTAAATTCATGATGAATAGAAAAGCTGTATTTCAAGTGTACAGATCAATTGCTAGCTGCCTGAATTCCGTGAAAAAAATCTAAGAACTGTGAATTTTAAAAAGAATAAAACTCAGTGCTTTACAGACCGCTACTTTAGTGGTCTAAAGGCACATGATTGTAAGAGCTACAGAATTTAATAGGAGATGATAGTCTGTAGCTTTTCTGAACCCAGGACYGCACAGTCAGATTATAATTCACAATTAAATTTCATTCAGATGAGAAAAAGTTTTCAGAAGAGGGTGAAGATTTGATTAAATTCTAGAGCTTTTGCCATAAGAGAAGATAGAAATGCTTACTATATAGTCTATTACTACTGTATTTATTGGAATTACCTTTCCATTGCTGGTAGCATCCTCAGACCTCTGACTTTTGATCCTATGGAGCACTCAATTTTCATCCCAAGCTCTGCTCCTAATACACATTGTCAAGARTCTCTGTGCATATGACTTATATAGGTCACATTTATTTTTTTWWAAAAGATCTTTTAAAGGAAGATCTTTTAAAAGATCTTTTAAAGGAAGCAGAGGAATGTCCATCGACTTTACGAGGAAGTGAATCAGTTTCAAATCAGGATAAAATTGGCATAACCGGGAAACGGTTGTGGCAAAGCATTTGGAGCTACAGGAATTGTTTGAGTGCCTGAGTCCTTTCAGTGAATAATCATAGACCCAGATCCCCAAAAATGTCTAAGTACCTAGTGCTTTTGAGAGAATCTGGGACCTTTCAGAAGGCTAAGGAATTGATCACTGAGTGAAATCCTACTTAGCATCACAGCTGCAGTTCTCTCCCTGCTTAGGGGTTATTCTTTAGCCTGCAGCATGGTGCCTGATCCTTCCCAAATGAAAGTGATTTAACAGAGATTTACAAAACATAAATACTGCCTACTCTTTCCTTTCTCCAGCGTGGCTCTGCCCTAACTGACCTCTCAAGGGAATGCCATGAGACACACTATCTGTACAGTGTTATTGGTCATTTGCGCAATGATTTGATACAAATTTTTCCTTTCCTTGTATTAACTGGAGGCCAGGTCTCTCTATTTTTATGTTCTTTGAAAGTGCTCATTCCATCTGGAAATCAGTGGAGCTGTGTGGTATAGAGTTTTGCTCCTTTCCTAACACTGGGGCAGTCTAATGGTTCTAGCACAGGGCCTTACATGAGTATTTACAACAGAGCTGCTCCGTGGCTTTAAGCAGAACAAGAGTGGTATAAATCAGAAATGAAAGCAGGTGGAAGGCACCACTCTAGTGCCCTCCACTCCACTCACATCACAGCTCTGAACTGCCATTTTCTCCTGGAAGTGCTTTTGATCWGAGGTGGATCTGTAAAGACAGGACGAGAATTTAGATTAATATTCAAGTCGTTCTGAGCAGTGGTCTCTAACCAGAGACTACCAGCAATGGCAATGGGCAGAACTAGTCAACAGCAGCTCAGAACATGGGAGAGTATCTCTATTGTATGAYTCACACCTCTCATTCAGAAGAGGTCAAGGTCCACACACTCTGTAGTCRTTATTTTTTATATTTTCTTTCTTTCATTATTATATTTTCTCTGCTTTGAACAAAGGATCCCATTCTGACTTCAGTTACTTCCTTCAAATACCATGGTATCTGTGAGGACAAAAGCAGTCTCTAGGGTTGGCTGTAGCTCCAGACATGCACGAGGGCTCTCATGGGCACTTATCGCCCAGCTAGCAAGAGAAAAGCCCACCTAGGCTCTTCCTAGTTGCATGATCCTGCAGCTAGGAAGTGAATCCTCTTCCAGCTGCCGTTATCTCGAGTACCAGGGCAATATCAATATAGAAAATTGGCTTTGGCTTTAATGAACTGTAATTCAACCTATCATCCATACATCCTAATCTGCTCTTATGCAGGCCTAGTCAGTGAAGAAACAGTGGACCAGGTCTCTGACTCTCCTGCTTCCTAGTGCAAAGCAAAATGATAATTCCCGTGGAAATTAAGGGCTAGCTCTGTTCTCTCCCAGCCCACTTTCCTACCCTCAGAGTTATCTCCCTAGTCTTGCAGCCTCAGCCCAGACTGGGTTGTTCCCGTCGCATAACAGATCCATACCTTCTTTTTCATTCTGCTCTGTGCCCATCCTGTTTATCTCTTTGGAGCTGCATATTGTTCCCACTTTAACAACTCCTGCCAGCTGTTTTCTTTTGGTACCTTTTATTGCGGATAGAATTTCAAGGGCTTCCAGGGGGAAGCTGCTGAAAGCACTGCAGCACTCGGAATCACTTCAAAGCAACTTTCATCATTTTTCACGCATTGTTTTTAGGAGTCCTCTTCTGTTCTTTCCCCAAAACAGATTCTCTCAAAGATCACACTGGGAGATAGCACTATTTATGGCACTTCAGCAGGACACATCATGTTTTTCGTCTGGTTTGGACACATTCACTGTCCTGTAAAGGTTAACAACAGAGAGATTTCCTCCCCCCTCACTTCTAGTTTGTTGTTGGTAGGATTTTTTCGAGAGAAACGGGTGGGAGGGAAGGTTACTGTTGGAATTCAGCTGCCAGAAGCCTGAGGGTCAACTTTAATTTAGTCGAACCTCCCATCATTAAAGAGATTGTAGCTTCTGCACTGGACCAGGCAGACTCATCCATGGGAGGCCCTGGCTTCACACCAATGCTAATTGTGGCTGAATTATTCTTACAAGCTGTGATGCTTTGTTGCTGAACTTAGAGGAGAGATAGCCCATTAGTTTCTCAATTATTTCAGCCTGGAGAATGGGAGGGAAATAAGTTCCCGCCTAGCCCACACCCTGGAGGAGCAGCCCATCATCCTCATCATGCCACTGATTCTCTCCCTGCCCAGGCTCAGGGGCACAGCAGGACTCAGATGAACTGCAGGCTGCATCCTGAGAAGTGATGAGGGAAAATACGACAGTAAATCCTGAAAATAAAGCATTGAGTGGTTATGTTGGATGGGAATGGCAGATCCAGGCCCAGCATAAAGGCCTGGGACTCTGAGGAATTCAGTGCAGATACGCTCCTCCAGCAGGCCTGCATTTGGCTCTCTCTCTACATGAGTAAGAACAGAGTCTGAAGAGCAGCTTGCAGTGCTATGTGGCTTCATATGAGTCTTCTTGGGTGGCTCCTCACAGTTTGTGTTAAAAAAATAAAACAACAAAAGTACTCTGCATAGGTTTGGGTAAGTCAGCCCTTGCTCTTTCCTTGGACAATTTTCAAAACTCATTTGGACAAGACCCCAATCAGTCTGATCTATTTCTGAATTTGGCCCTGCTTTGAGTGGGGCATTGGACTAAGTGACCTTCAGAAGTTCTTTCCAGCCTAAAGTAATCCAAGACCATATGAGGACATCTATTTCCTAGAAAAACTATTTAGGGCAACAAAATTCTTCTCAGAGAATGAAAGATATTATGAAGGGCCAGGATTTATTTCACCTTTGCTTTCTTTGCGGATGGGTAGCTCTTCTTCATCTGCTTTCATCTTTGAAGAACTACATCTCCAAGAGCACGAAACAGAGGGAGATGAAGACTGGCATGGTATGTCTGCGAGAGCTATGACATCGCAACCATTAGCCTAGCACAGGGAAGGTGGCAGTAGTGGTGAGAAGTCATAAGGCTGAGCCCTCTTCACAAATTGTTTTCCAGCACTTAACAAGGAGTCATTAATTCCAAGTGCAGTCCCACATCCTGCTCTTGAACAAACATGGCTCAGAACAGGACAGTAAATATGCCTCTTTGTTCCTTGCAAAGACAGGAATGAAGTAGGGAAACCTAAGGGTTTGTCTTACTCTTGGCATGAGGAGAAGTTTACAGCTGCAGCTTCTTCCTTGATTAGAATTAGCATTCACAAAATTGCATTGCTTCCTCCACCAGTTGCATGGAAGATGGGAGCCAGAGACGCAAAGGGTTGGATGAGCTTTGCTCCATGCCTCTGCACTTAAAGCTATGAATGTCATCTTTCAAACATTTTATCCTTAATCCTTAAATAAATAAAGAAGCGAAAACTGACCTTTATTTGTCCCTGCCTGTCCACTGTTCAAAGAAATGAGCTTAACAATTATAGAACAGCTTGTTATTATAGCTACCAAATGTTCCTGAATGATATTGCCCACACACCCAACTGGATGACTGCCAAGCACACCATAGGTATTTTTTTTTTCTTAAGTGTAGAAGGCTGAAGGTCATGATCATGTTAGTTGCTGGAGTTGTTTCTGCCTTTGGGGCACTTTCTTCAGGTCTTTCATAAAGCAAAGGCAAACCTTCCGAGTTACAGCAGTACTGGCTAGGATTAGAAAGGTAAGTAACTCATAAGCGTGAGATGGTCTCTGCTGACATGGGTAGGTGGCATTCTGAAGTGATAATGGAGGTGAATTTTAGAGGAAGTCCAGCATGCTCCGTGGGTACCGAGCTCCTGGGCTGTGTCTGGAGCCTGCTACTGAATTTCCCCATGACTCTAATAAGTCTCTTTCTGGACCAGCTGTTCTGCTGATTGAGAATATTATTTACAACCTTTTTGTAAAGCACTTAAAAGTTTTCATCTATAAATCTCAAACGGGGAAGAGTTTTATGATCATTAATAAAGCTCTGAGAACTGCATAATCCTGAGATTTTTCTTTCTTGTATAAACCCAAAGTAGACCCACATTTTATTGCCATTAACTAGTTTGAAAAATTCTCCTTCAAAAACAATGATGAACCTTTGGCAGAAAAATACTTTTCTTGCTGTATAACCCCTCTATATTGTGTAAGACATAGATTACTGCGACTCTTTTCTTGCATAAATAAATAGCTATGGGCAAAATGTAACACAAAAATTAATGAAATTCACAGAAGCTATAAGTGCATATTAGAACTAATGGATGCTTTTCCTAAGGATAGGCAGCAGAAGTGTCATACTAGCAAATCTATCACATCTTTGGACTGTGAATGTTATATGAAATATTTTAGGATACACTAGTATATTAAGAGAGGTGGCCTGTGGCAGTTTTAGAGACTACTAGAGCTTGTAGCCTAAGGCTTACTCTGATTGCAAGGAAAAATGATCTTGCCTTCAATTTCTCAAGATACAAACCAAATGCCTTACAAATTGGTCACGTTCCATTTAACTCATATTAATCTACATTGAGTTGCCTGAGGGGTCAAACCCGTGTTTTTTGTTGTATTTTTCTTTTTTCCCTCTAGACTCTCTCTCTTTTTTTGGCTGTAAAATATGCTGAAAGCAGTACAAGAGGCATTCACAAATATGCTCCTCATTACTGCTGTACTCTGTACAGCGATGCCTATACAATCATGCTAATATGCTTTGCTCCAAGGTCATGTAAATCAGGCTCGGGATTAGCCCATTTTAACTGTGTTAGCACAGTGAGACCATTTCTTTGGGAAAAGAAATAGTAGTGGACATCCTGGTAGCACATTTTCTGACTCGAAATATAGAGATCCTATCTACAAGCAAGGCCAGCCTCATTAACTGCAGTGTGCAGTAATGCAGATTGTGTGGGGGAACATAACTCAGCCTCCAAGGAATAGTCTTTAAGGCCAAGAAGGGAAGCACTTTTCCTCCAACTAGTTTCCCTCTGAGGCCCTGCAAAGGASCCACCGAAAGCTGAATTAATCTTTTCAGACTAACAAGAAAGGCTTTAAGCCATCCCAAGATTAAACTGGGCATATTTTGTATGCTTAGGCGGAAAAAACATTGCTGTCGCTCACGCCAGCACAAGCAGAGAGAACCTCCTCAAGCCATCTTTAGACCCATAAATTTGTGATACCAGTGCCCGTGTCCTCATCGCCTMTTGCTCTAAGTTCTATGATAGGAGAAACCTCAGCGGGAGCACCTCAGAGACTGACATGTGCTTTAACTGGGYGGATAGCGAGGGCGGCCGCGCCGTGTGCGGGGCAGGAGCCGGGCAGCAGCTCTCAGGTTGCCCTCTCCTTGCGCGGCAGCAAGCGGGTCTGTCTCGCAGTCTGTCTCAGCTGGGGTGCTGCATGGCCGCCCATGGCGCGCTGCCGCTTTCCTCCTTGGCAGGTCTGGCCCCGGGTGGAAAACCAGCCCGTATCCGTGCGGGAAGGCACGCAGAAACACCCGGCCTTCCCACAGAAACAACCTGTCTCTGCACAGGCAGAGGGTGGCCCTCAACACGCTCCCCACAGCGGGAAAACTGCCTCCCACAAAGAGGAGATGAGCCTCTCTGCACCTTTAAAAAAGGCCAATTACAATAAAATCTACGTGACACTTCTGCTATCAGCACCCGCCTGYCTCAACACCTGCGAGGCTCCAAATGGTCCCGGCTCCAGCACAGATTAGGCTGGTAAGCAACCTCTGCTAGGAGCRGATAGATGTTATTGATCCCACAAGGGGTTCTGACATTTGGCAGTAAATGTTCCCATTTTTAGCTCACACCAAGAGACGGGATCCGCACTCAAAGTCACATCTGTGGCTGTTAGAGCCCTCCGAAGGTTGCATCTTGAAGGTCATGTTCAGGTCCCAAAGCACAACCTTAGGCAAGTGCAGCCAAACTATTTGTTTGTAATCCAAGTTTCTTCTCAGAAAAAAAAAAAAAAATGTCATTTTCCTCTTGTTCTCAGAGTTTTGAAAAAAATTTGTAAGCTCTGTCTGTATTTTGTTTCCAGAACTTCTTGTCCTAAAACAAAGCATTCCCCTTAAGGTTGAAGTGGCCCATGCGAACATTTCTGGAGTGGAATCTTCCCAGTTTTCATTTGGAAATGATTTTTCCCACATGCAATTCATTGTTATTATTTTCACACAAAAACACATTGACAAATTTTCAAAGGGCTAACTTGGACCAAAATGCTTTGATTTCATAASAGCAGAAACTTTTGATTGACCTGAGGTAACATTTTATCAGAGTTGCATTTCAGAGAGAATTTCGCTTGCACACAAGTGTTTTCGGTTTGTCTGGGAAATAAAAAATATATATATCCACATACAGAARGATCTGGTTTATATTGATCATATGAGTCCAACACGTAGCCGGGTCTCCTTTCCTGTTTCTCTATCTCATGTCTTGGATGTTGCCATCTGYGCAGGTTTCACTGAATTTGGTGCCCTGCCAAACCTGGGCACTAACGCTGACTTCAGGCTCCTCACAGCCCCAACCAAAGGCAAGTTCATTAATGCTGGGAGCACTGATCAACATGCAGGAAGCGCTACCGAAAKGGCCTGGCTTGAGAAATAATTCTTCAGAGTATTTGTCATTTCTGATCTTCCTCTTCAACACACTGCAGATCTTCAGGCATTTAAATTTTGGCCTAGTGGTCCAAGAAGTGATCATATGTAAGAGATGAAATTTTGAAGGAGAGAGGTAGGTCAAGAGGTTGAATTCATTTTAAAGGATGATATAGCTTCCATAACAATATATCTATCTCCTGTAATTTATAACTCAGGCTGCTATAATGCTTCTGTATCCCTTTTTCTCTCTGTGGTTCCAGTTCACTGAAGAATTTGAGCACACACTTTGATTGACAGGGCCGATATTGCTTGCCTTTTCTGTAAACCTATTATTTAATATATCTGCTAGAATGTTAGGTGGGTTTTTTGTGGTTTGTTTTTTTTTTTTTTTTAAACCTATTATTTAATATATCTGCTAGAATGTTAGGTGGGTTTTTTGTGTTGTTTTTTTTTTTCTTTTTTTTAACAGAGTGCTAGTGACTATAAAGCTTAATTGCCCTTTTTGTCAGTAAATAAATTGCTGCTGGTTTCAGTGGTGATTCTGTTTTTATCTGTCAGTATAAAGCTGAAGCAATCCTCTTGACTGCCCTCCTTCCTCCTCCCTTCCCTCATTTCCTTTTGTATTTCCTCATGAACAGAAGCCTGGAATAAAAGATATCCAGAGGTGGATGAGCACATCTGTATATATGTATATATGTGCAAGTCAGGGTTCATATTTGTGAAAGAAATGGGGCTACACTGGCCTAAATTAACACACATGAGTAATCTGTCCTGTTAAAGTCCTGACATGAGTTGAACTGGGGTTTTATTCTGGCGGGAAAACAAGCTTGACTCTGATCTCATTTGTGTCAGGCTTAAAGCTTTGCAGCTTCAGTGGCTTCAGCAGCATCCCCTTGCTTCACGTGGGTGAAGAGGAGGGCAGGATCAGGCTGAGGATATTTGAAAATGGAAAACTTAAAGCAAAAAATTGCCATCGTGAAACTGTCTGGAATAAGTTTGCCTCGCTTTTTTTATGGTTGGGTGGTAAAAACAGAGTATGCTTTGCAGATTTACATTTTTCCAGGAATACCTGATTACATGCAGACGCTAGAGCCCAGTGGTGGTTCCGCGGAGGTGTAGATGGGACCAGCTGTGCTTTACCACAAAGAAGCTGGCGGGTCTTTGGACTGCTCTTGAATAACTTATTTTCTCTTGCTTTCTTGTCTGCCTGATTTAAAGCAATCACCTGGCAGATTTTTGTTTTTCCCCTAAGCAGTGGAGGCCAAAATCATTAGAGAGGAGTAAGTAAAGTAAAAACTTGGTTTGGTTATCTGAACCTTTTCCTATTGCTGACTCTGGAGATAAGTCTATTCAAGCAAAGAAAAAGATACTATTTCTTTCTCAAAAGTGGGAATTCATCAAGGAAACCATTAGACAAGGAAGTCACTGAAGCTGAACAAAATGTAAATTTTGCTGACTAGAAGAAGACTTACTCATGCTATTATAAGTCTCTGCAGCTAAAACAGTGGATTTCCATTTGGATTGGGTTGGTTTCACTTTTTTTTTTTTTTTTTCCCTTTAATTTAATTTAACCTCTGAGTATTTCTAAAGGTTGTTGTTCAGGAAAGAAAATTTGCAGCTGTGTAGGTAGGAGAAGCAATCAAAAGCCTCAGAGGACCTTGCCATGCCACCATAAAATCATAGGCTTTTCTGGGTAGAATTCCTGTATCTTTTTGCCCTGCCAGACATCTGGCACTATTTAATTACTTGAAAAATAGCAAAAAAACACAAATATTACATGTGCAGTCCAAAGATGCTAACAACATGAGAAAAGCTAAACTGGACAGTGGAATTTCCGCCCCCCTCTTTTTTTTTTTTTTTTTTTCCAGTGGTCACCAGCCCAGGCAAGCAGAGAGTAGACAGAGTACAGAGCAGAACCATCATTTCCCCTCTTCTTGTCCTGTTCAGTAGAATCAATTAAATTTGAAGAATGACCTCACTGATGGTGAATGTGGTGGCCAGCTAACCTCAGTGGATGGGGCCAACTCCAGATATTAATGGATTTCTGTTTACAATAATCAGAACAACAGATCTTTTATGTGCTGCAGGTTTTCTACAATATGTGAGATCAGAAGAACTATTTCATAAGTCGTATTTTGGAGAGTTGGACTAGAGTTCATATTGCACCAAACTCTGGCTGTTACAGGGACCGATCCTTCAGAAAACWCTATCTCTTAATCGGACAAACAAAGGATGTTCCTTGACATTTCAATCCCAAAGAAAACAAAGTGCTGTTACGATAATATGAAATGTCCTCTCAGAGGTAAAAACATAGCTAGTACTTTTTACACTGCAGTTGCACTGCAGTTTCTAAGAGCACTGTAGCTCTCTTCAGATTAGGGCTGTCTCCTTTCATCACRTTAGTTTTAATGAATTGAGATATTTCTAAGACAATCGACTCTTCTTCAACAGCATATTAATTAGCCATGAAAGGATTCTGTGCTAAGCAATGATGACAACGTACAAGAGTTTTTTCTCATGCCAGGAAAGCTGAGTTAGATGAAGAAACAACTTCAAGACTGTTTGTGAGGTTCAGACCTCACAAGCCTTGGTCCATGAAAGCAGCAATTGTTTTAACTTTAAGCACTTTGGTGGGACTATGCAAACTTGAAGCATGCATGTGTGCAAAGAACTTCTCATTCTTGGAAATTACAAAAAAMCACTGCCACCACCATCAACAACAGAAAAAAAACGCTCTGATTTCCCTCTTCCAGGTTACTGACCAAAATCCCAGTTCATTAAACAGTTCTGGCAAGTGGCACAATATACAGCTTGAGGCCCAGAGTCTTGAATTTGTGTCTGACTTGAAATATTTCCACGCGCAGCTCCCTTCACCTCTGGAGGTTCATTCCTTGTGCTTGCTCTTTTCTTTGTTGGTGCACATCACTTTTAGGAACAGCTCTGAGACTTGCAGGAACAATGAGCAAGAACAGGAATATACTCATAAAACTCATTTCTCTCCCCTTGACGCAGTGCAGCATTTTGCAAAACAGGCTACAAAATTAATACTTAAACTTTTTGCTTGAGCAGGAGGGAGGAAGACCTGACAAAGACTCCCAAAGACTGAGTAGACCCTAGAAGTGCCCTGTTTAGGCAAGTGACCTCATTTGGACGTAATGGGACAGGCAGCCTCATTCCCTTCACTTTGGTAAGACAGTGCCTGAATCTGTCACTTCYCCCTTCCACTTCATCTCAAGCCTGATGAAATAAAATGTATGATACATTTTACTGTCCTCACACGTGCCTTACACCAACAGGCAAAAGTGTTTTACATGGCTGAGGAGCAGCTCCATGTCATGTGAATAAGGCGGCAAATATTGCTCTGGAAGGGTACGAGTTTCTAGAGGCTCATTGCAATCATAGAATTATAGAATCCTTAAGGTGGAATGRGACCTTTAGAGATCATCTAGTCCAACCTCCCTGCACACGCAGGGTCACCCTAGAGCACGTGGCTCAGGGTRGCATCCAAGTGGGTTTTGAAGATCTCCAGAGAAGGAGGCTCCACAACCTCTCTGGCAGCCTGTTCCAGGGCTCTGTCATCTGCACTGTTGAGAAATTTTTCCTTAAATTCCTATTGAACTTTTGATGCTTCAGTTTGTGGCCRTTTCTTCTAGTCCTATCAATGGCCACCACTGAGAAGAGGCCAGCCCCATCTTCCTCGCTCYCTCCCTTGAGGTACTTATAGACACTAATCAGGTCCCCTCTCAGCCTTCTCTTCTTCAAGCTGAACCGGCCCGACTCTCATCCTTTCCTCATAGGGCAGATGTTCCAGGTCTCTGATCACCTTCGTAGCCCTGTGCTGGACTCTCTCCAGTATCTCCACACTCCTCTTATACCAAGTAGCCCAGAACTGGACACAGGACTCCAGATGTTGCCTCACCAGGGCGGTGTAGAGGGGGATGATCACCTCCCTTGACCTGCTGGAGACGCTCTGCTTAATGCACCCCAGGATCCCATTGGCCTTCCTGGCCATGAGGGCACATTGCTGCCTCATGGTAACTTGTCGTCCACCACAACGCCCAGCCCTGGAGCTGCTCTCCAGGAGGTTGGTCGCTAGCCTGTACTGGTGTCTGGGTTTACTCCTCCCCAGTGCAGGACCCTGCATTTGTCCTTATTGAATTTCATAAGGTTTCTCACTGCCCAGTTGTCCAGATATGCAGTGCAATAACTTCCATTTGTGCCTTGCATATGCCTAGGCAGACATGAGGACACCGCAGCCTTTTGCTCTGACCATTATCCTGTGAAGTGGGAATGTGTCAGCTAAAGTGACTTGGAAACCAAGSGGCAGCCTTAGCAGCTTATTCTCAATGGCAAAGGCAGCAACTCTCTGGAGGATGAAGAACTTGGTGCAGCTTGAATTTAATGCAGGCAAGTTATGGCTTTGTGTCTGTATCCTGAATGTCTCTGCACAGCGCAGATACTTACTGAGTTACAGGAGCGCTTGTGAAATGCTTCTGTTAAGGTTTGCTCTCCATGGGATATTAAAATGATGGGTAAGTTATTCTGAAAAGTTAACTAAGATAACTACAATTAAAAACAGACAAAAATTTGGGCCACAGTGTTTTGAGTTGTGTTACACAGGGAATAAAGCCTTGAGTGTGAGGACCACAGGGGATCTGTGAATGCCAACTCATTGCTACATATTGCTTAATCTCTGCCAGCTAAAACGGGGAAAGCTGTAGCGACAGCAATGCTGAACACGTCCATGCCATCRGCCAGCAGTTCTTCCTGCATCATCTGGCTTGGCAGTGGAGTCTTCTCCTGTTTCTATTACAGCATCCTCCCCACCCCAGGCTTAGCGAGTCCTGCAGCAAGCTCATTTTCCACCCCTTTCCTTACAGTCTGGGATGGGTCCTAAATCTACATCTGCTAAAGCTCAAATAAAAAAGCCCACAGTGTGTAAGCCCACGTAGTAAGCAAATATTCACAACAAATAAGGTATTTCTCTTATATTAGTAAGTCTTTCCATGGTCTGTTATCTCGTTTTTCCTTATCTCCAGCATACATAACTCTCAACAGTTGAAGAGATGAGATATCTTGCCACTCAAAGTAGACAAATTCAAGGCTAAACCCAAGGTAAAATTTAAAAAAATATTTTGAACCTAGATAAATGACGAGATGCATCTAGCATCTATAGGAAAAAAAAAGTGACTAGAGAAGGAAAATTACCCCATAGGTGGGGTATTGCTGACTAATATTCAGTTCACCCATTAAGGTACTGTCTACAAAGAAACAGAACTATAAGAACTTTCTAGCATTGTCATATCTATATCTCTTCTATAATCTAGATTTTTGTTATTCAGATATTGGATATGCCTGCTGGGTATTTATGGGCTGGACCCCACAAGAGACATATGGTTGCTGGATGGATGAAGCGCTGTCCCCACCTTACAAGCAAAGGGATTTTTCCCAAGGATAGTATTGAAAATGCATGTCTCTGGAATGGGAGGCGAGCAGATGCCCTGATGTTTCGTCATTCTCTCAGTGACTACTGAAGGACAGCAAGGGGAGAGGTTGTGTTGCAGGCATCCAGGGACACTCCGCAGTTATGGCTGTGAGTAGGAGCATCCCTATAGCCATTTTCCCCTTCAAGAGGGAAAAACCATTTTCCCCTTCTAACAGGGCTCCCCATCTTAGGCAGCTCTTTGACAAGCCTCTTCCTCATAATTTTCTTACCTTCCCTCTCCGGAAGCTCAGATCTTTAGGACAAAATAGCCTAATTCTCTCAGTTAGTTTGGAAGTAACTTATTCAACCAGCCTCTAATCTCCCGAGAGCAGTATAATATTGCTGCAAAGCTCAGAAATACATCCCCCATGGTTTCTGAGACAGATTTCATGAAAAATAATTCACTCAAACTGCCCTGTGCCTTTTCTGGCAGACTCAGCTCAGTCATGAGTCTAAACAGAGACATTAGACTAATGGCCAGCTCCTGGGAGTAGGAAACTTCTCCCTCTTCCAAACACACCAGTCCCTGTTTGCCTACCTACCCTTGCAGTTAAACAGAAATCTCAGCTGGAAATATCTGTCAGGCTGCGCAGCTTCTGCCTGCTGCAGCTTTTAACCCTGAGCAGTCCTGATCAGACACTGGGAGCTCTTCATCCCATCAGCTTTGGAAAGAGCATTCAAACCCAGCAAATGCCTCTTTCCTTTCCAGGGAAAGGCAAGAGTTTGGGCTATAGATATTTGCTTTTCTGTTCTAGATTCCCATACACGTTCAGACATACATGAGGCTGTCATGGTCTTTGTGTAGACCTCCTGTGGAGAGATATTGGAAACCCTGGGCTCTGAAAGGGCCTTGATCGATTCACTTTACAAAAGACTAATACAATTGGTCCAATCAGGCACCTCAGCAGGGAAATCAGGAATATATACTGTAAGTGAACATGGCAGAAGTAGTATAAAATWAATCCTGGAACAGAAATACTGTTAATGATGCTTAAAGGCAAGAAAATCAATACAGAATTATTTATAAGCACTATATTACTCATGCTCTAAGTAGTAGCTCTGTCTCTGACCCATTTCTTCCTCTTTGAGGGAGAGAATGCCAAAAGGATACAAGGGGAAGAGGGAGAAAATTGGTAAGACTTGAATGGGCCACTCTTCTGCTTGCTAGGTCTACAGGTCCACTTCCATTAGTCCCAGACTCTGTTCTCCATGTGCCTCAGACTAACTGTTATGGACTGAGGCACCCTGCTGATAATCCTGCTCTTCAAAGAGGTTTTTCTAGTCTGTAGAAACAAATTTACTTATTTCTTCTCATTGTGCTATTTCAGGCTGAACTTTCAGCTACTGAAATGCTTCTACTCTGAGTGTGAACTCCTTGGGGTGCTGCTTTATTTGGCTTCTAAATGAGCACAGAAAGCACAAATTCATAAAGAAATAACAACAGTAATTGCTTTGTCTTGTATCTTGGTATTTCTTTCTGTACTGCTAGGTCACATTGGATTGATGAGGTGAACATCATATTAAGACATAATTGACWTTTCAGCTTGAATAACTAGGTGCTTCCTCAGAGCTGAATCACACGGGAGTGACTGTCGAGACAAGTCCAAGGCTAAGCTCAAATGGATACATCCTCAGCCACAGCAAGAGTCTTAAGTGCCTCATCATACCACCACCTGCCCCTGAGAATAAAGGACAGAAAAATGCTTTGAGAAAATACAAGCATGTACAAAATACTTTTCTCAAATCTTCTAGCGACCCCCTACCTCCAAATGCCCAAATCTCCTGTGTAGTCATTAGGTTTCAGAGTTGCCCATGCATTGACTRTTAGCACAGGAGTGGTCAGAATGAAAAGCTCTAGAAACATACAAGTGATTGACAGAMATAAGACATATTTATGTGGTTATCTCAATACAGATAAACCCTTCTGTTACAGAGCACCCCCAGCAATCCCCAGTGACCCTCCAGCACAGTCTGGAGCAGGGAGATGGACCAGGAGGGGAAGAGCGGCCTTGCTGCGCAGGGCGTCCCSAGGAGGCAGGTGCCTCCAGCAGGTCTGAGGACGAGGTGCAATCAGAGCTGCCCTCTTGGCCAGCCTGGAGCAGCACGTCCCAGCAGAGCTCTGCCTCCACGTAGCCAACGCGTGGGCTGCCGGCAGGAGCCCGCGGATGGGAACATCCCGTCCTTCCGCCCCGGCTCGCTTTCATCCCGCTGATGAAGTCATGGAGACACCAGGGGGCAATGGGAGGACCTCCTCAAACAGCTCTCTGAGGTCGAGCAGAAATCTGACTGCACTGGAATCTGGAGCTGCAGCCAGAACGGAGCACGCAGTCTGGCAAGGAAAAGAAATTGCTTCGTATTTTGTGTCCTTCTGCTAATCAAAAGACAACTTTATGTGCTTTTATTTATATTTTTGGAAGTCTTGGTTTGGGGGAACTGTTGCATTTATTTTGCCTCATCATTAACATCATCATTATAAAGGTTATATCTCTGAGACATGAGCTATTAAGAGAAAMAAAGCCTTGTGTTTGAAAACAGGCTGTGACCTCCTGAAATGTAGTTATRTGGTTGATTCAAAAATTGATACAGTTAAAAATGCAGTGTGGTTTATTGGCATCAATAAGCCACAAAGAGCACTGATTTCCTTAGAGCAGAGACACTACTTATTGTCACTTAAATTTGGTAAGAATTCCTTGGGTCCAACAAAAAAAAAAAAAAAAAAAAAAAAAAA